>JALDNG010000002.1:6010000-6407500 GCA_024349245.1 Neodontobutis hainanensis | reverse complement strand
TTCCTTTTTCTGTCTGCCCTTCCCCAGCTCTCATTAGTGAGTGACTCAGATAGTATTGGACTGAAGTGTGACTGTATTGATCTGGACTGGCCTCCGAGGACTAATGTAATCAGTGCCCTCTGCCTCTGTGGAGAGGCAGGTGACGAGGGGAGATTACACATGGACAGGTGAGAGAAACTCCAGACGAGCTTTCATGATAAGTCTTTAGAGGCGCTACACTGCATTGTGCTCAGTAGCTAAGTGTAATGAACCAAAGTTAAACAATACATAAAAAGTAAGTCTTCAAACATTTTCTCCTTCTTTCAAACCACTTCCAGTCTTTTGTTCTTTTATTTTAAATCTTATACATCTCTCTCGGAAATCTTTCCATCCTTAGAATTCACAGCCTTTAACATACATGGAGATTAAATTCCATTAAACGTACAATTTCTATTTGCTTCATGGACAGCAACAGTGTACAAAGTAC
This sequence comes from Neodontobutis hainanensis, assembly GCA_024349245.1. NCBI lineage: Eukaryota > Metazoa > Chordata > Actinopteri > Gobiiformes > Odontobutidae > Neodontobutis > Neodontobutis hainanensis. The sequence continues at coordinate 6,407,034 of JALDNG010000002.1, read as the reverse complement.
TGTCACAGGTGCAACAGAAGTGCCATTACCAACAAAATTAAAAATTAAGTGTAATAAACAATATCAACTTGATTTGTTTTTTTCCCCCTGTCTTTTGACACAGATGTCTTTCACTTACAGATCCAAAAGGTAAACTCTCACCTGCACTGTGCATTAAGGCTCTTACTGTTCTTGGAGGGACAAAATGGTTCCTGACACAATGTACTCTTGCCGCTCCCTGGTTTTCTTGACAGCTCCACTAGGCCTATGGCTCTTTTTAAGTCCTTCTGTCTTTCAATGTGTTCCTCATCCCACTGCCCCGAGTGTTTACCCTCCTATCCTCTGCCATTACCTTCATTGTGCCTGCACATATGTCTGCACTTGCCTTTACCATCTTGATTCAGTCTTGCGTCTCTGTTCCGAGTCCCACAGCACTCTTTTATTTATTCCCCTACCCCATTCTTTGCCCAAGCTACAACCCTTTTGTGAAAATAAAAAAAGCATCTCCGGATCACTTGACTGACTGATCACCTGGTTGCTATCTGGCAAGAGATGCATAATGAGGGATAACATAAAAACAACTATTGAGATGGAAAATAAACAAAGTGAAGAGTGGGAGACCCAGGAGGAGACACTCGCAGAACAGAATTTACATTTAGTTGAGGAGTTGGCTTACTTCACACAGCACCCCCATCACGTTGTATAAAACATACTGTATCTTGTCCATATTAAACACACACACATTTCCTGTGTAAAGACAGATGCGCTGTTGGTGTGGAGGAGAAGAGAAATCCTTTGCATGGATGACCCAGTTGGGCTTGTGCCAGTTCTGGAGAAGCCTGGAGCCAAAGTGTAGACCTGGACTCCCCCACCACTACCCACACACACACTACCATACATACCATCTGGTCCCATGCCTTTTAATAACTGAAACACAGCACAAGATGTAGGCAGCATGGTGCTTAGTTTCCCATCAGCATGAGAGAGCAGTAAGTAACAATAGCCCTGAGAAGTAGAAACACAGGTGAAAATGCACTGGATAAGGCCTTAGCAGACGACTAGAAGCATATTTTTGAAGCTCCCGACCCAGAATGTTCAAAAAGACTTGCTTGTTGTAGATTGGCACAATTTTTTTTTCTTTACTTTTCTTTTCTTTCCTCTCTTGTCTTTCTCCCCTGCTGCGTACAGGAGTCAGGGCGACTTTTGATCCTGACATCTGCGTCTTGCAGGAATGTCTGTGTGCTGCCTCTGATGTAGCTCCAGGAACTAATGGAATGTGAAAGAGACAGACGGGCTTCTCGTCTGAAAAACACTGCCCTCTCTCCATACACGTGTACATGTATATATGTATGTGTGTGCGTAAGTTGAGAGGGCACTCATGCTCCTACATAGATCTACTGTCTACTTCAATCCAGATATTTCCAGAGCATCTCCAAAATAAAGTGAAAAGGGTCGAGACAGGGGGAGAAATGGATGATAAACGAGTGGAACACCTCAATCTATGTTTTTGCACAGCGCAATATGTTGCATGGTTTGAGATGGCCTAACCTCTGAGCTGCAGTGTACTGGTTAATCCCAGAACTCCTACACTTTTTCATTGGCTGCCTCTCTCCCTCGTTCTATGGGGAGAGTCTGAAGGTCTAAAAGGGTGTTTACAATTCGCTAATCTGACTTCAAAACCAGCTTAACTCCGGGAGACATCAAAGGTGTGCGCGTGATGGCCCCACTGATCCCAGTGAGAGGGGGATGTATGATAGACTGGAAACATAGTGAGAAGGGGCAGGGGGAGAAAATGCTGTGAAGGAACATGAGGAAATGGGATATTTCTAAGATCTTGTGATGACTGTCTTACTTGGGTCAGTAAAAAAAACAATATTTTGTCAAACCTTTTTAAAGAAAAAAAAAACAAAAAAATTAAATGCTCATATCTTATAATTGCACACATTTGTTTTGGTGTAATTTGCGTTGAAGTGTTATAAAGTGATTTAAGCAGACACATAAAATGCATTAATGAGTGAATTAGTCACTATTCACTACAGCCTTTTTTTACTGAAATTACAAGCCAGCGTGGAAACTACTATATCTGGGGTCATCAAAGTTTCAATTTAGAGAAAATAACAATCTGCACAATATCATACCACACATTTACTGTAAATACAGCACTATATTAAAAGTCATAAATAGTAACAATACCCTACTCTTGCTATCTTTTTTTTTTATCAATGTCACGCATGATAAGAGTGCAGTGAATGCATTTGTTTTCCACAAACATCTTCATTAGTAATTGATTTCTATGTACAGTTACAGGAGGTGGATGTGGAGCTCTTTGTCCTGCCTCTGCCTCTAACTAATGAAGAAGCGCTCATTAAGACTTGAACGTGAATATACGGACAGGAGAATGTGCAGGCAAGGTAAAATTTGCTAGTAATAAATGAACATTAGTGAAAATACATTCAACATTACTTGTCATCCAAAGGTCACGGTTCATTAAATTACCATTAAAGAGTTTGACAAAATTTATTTGGTGCTCATTGAGCTACGCTGGCTTTGTGAGGTAAAATGTATAAATAACTGTAATAACTACAGCTGTGTTTCTGAGGCTTATTAATATCAGATGGAAAAGAGAGGCCCATTCTGCTTCGACATTATCACGGGTTTTGCGCTATTAACAGACGTATTTTTCCTCCTCCTTGAACACGCAGAAATAATGCAAATTATAATAAATTGTCAGGTAATGAATAGTCAGACCAAAAATGAGGGCAGCATGATTTGATGAAGGTGAACTGATTGCAGTATTAATTTGAAGTTATTCACTATGTGTGCTGAATACATCTCAATGCAAAGTTCCTTTTGTAATCCCACATTTCTATTGAGCTATCAGAGACGACATGCGAGAAAGCCCCGGGCAAACATCTGCTCACACATGTACACATGTGGAAAGAGGCACACCCTGACTCACATCTCTGCTCCGGACACCTTGGCGGGAAAATAAGCAAAAGACAAAGAGAAATACAGTGGGATGGCTTTTAATCAAGTCTACAAAGAAGGAACAAAAAAAGGAAAATAAATGTGTGTTCTTTTGTGCGTGTATATGTATGAGAGCGGGCAGGGCAACATGAGACAGAGAAGCTTGGGTGGACAGACAGTGATTCCCCCAGGTGCGTGTTGGGTAAGTCTTCAATAATGTGGAGTGACAAGGAACAGAAGGAGACAATTTCTCCTCATGTCATATCCTCTTTCTCTTCTCGCTTCCTGCTTCTTGTCAACAGGACTTTAAACTGGTGTTTGTTAAATTGGATGTCAGGGTCAAAAGAGGACTTTGTTACATCGGCAGCTTGTGCATGTGAATGTTCAATGTTGTCATTTAAATATGGTAACATATTTTCTTGGTGTACATGAAGGCCCAAACTGATTATGTTTAATAACACAGGCAAATAAATAATACACAAATGTGAAAACTATATGGAGTATTTGAAAATTGAAAATGCTGTTGAATCCCCACTGTATCGGACAGCAAAGCCCTGAGGCACACAATATTCAGTGATGCCACAGTAGCAGGTCTACCGCCGACTTTCCAGGAAGCCTCAGATGAGTAGCATGCCCCTGGACATCTCGCCTAATCACTCATCCCTAAACGAGCACTTTCTAAATGACCTTAGAGAGAAACAAGCAGCAGACAAACCAACCACATGCAGCCAAACAGGGGCCCCCAGGCCTCGAACCAATTTAAAATCCCAATTAGGTTTTTTACATGGTCTCGAGAGGTGGAAGAGTGCCTGCATGTTCATGCTTTGGTTTTCCTGTGTAGATAGTCACAAAACCTGCTTTTGTTGGAACAACAAAGGTCATTCCCTGTCACAGCGAGTGGATGTTTTTGTTCTGACTAGTCTGTGTGATTCTGTTGTCACTGTGTTGGTTACAATCGTGGAAGCAGATGACCTTTGACTGTAACAAATAGAGGACTACATTAGTGTCATTGTCAGAAAAGTTACCTTTTTTCTTTTTGCTATTGTCTGTTCAAGCTATTAATTATATTAATAGATATAGTGTGAGAAATTAGAATTACAGATTTTAACAACTTCAGTATAACCCAGAGTTATATAACAACTAAACTTTTTTTAGTCTTCCTTAGTCTACCCAAAACTAAAGGCAACAGATTAGGCTTTTTCTTTAATGCATCTGCTATATCAGACAAGATTCTCTTAGAACCTACACTAAAAGGAAAAATTAAATATTGCATTTATGACATTATACATGATATGGGATATTAATATCTCACTTGAAGACAACATTGATTATTCCATTTTTTTTTTTTATGCCTGTTATCTTTTTAAATACCTCTAAAACTAACGCCCTCACACATACAATGCAGTTGACAAACACACACCAGATGGACACTCCCCCTTCACCTTTCACATAATGGTCCCCGTGGCAACAGGTCAAAACAGGTCCCACCTGAACAGAGCATTTCTGGTTCACAGGTGAGGCCTCACTTTTCATGTAGATGATCTCCTCTTAATAGTAGACTTCTGCATCTCTCAGTCTGTGCGTGGCAGCACATGAGAGCAGGTCAGCGTGTGCTACACTACTTCTGCCGACCAGATGGGTTAACGTCCAGCTGATACTGTAAAACAAACAGTTTTTGATAGCAATAACAAAACACGTCCATTTAAAACATATTCATTATAATGATAAACTGTTACATTATCCAAAATAGGAATGTTACTGGTTTTGTTTCCGTTCTGACCAGACTAAGATGAGGTCCTTGTTTTCAACCATTATGTCTAGCTGCAATAGACCCCTAGGTGGCAGTGTTGCCATCTTAATCAGAATTTTGTATGTTCTAGCTCTGTAACAAATCGAAAACTCAACACTATTCTATCTTATACTTCCTCATTACACCACAAAACTACTGGGTGCTAGTTATAGAAGTAATAGTATGCTACTATTTTTTTTATTTACCATAGTTTCACTCTGATAAGAAATACATTTTATAACAAACTGGAAACTGAAAAAGACAAGCATTATGGAAGCTTTTGCCATTGCACAATCTCCCCGCTCCCAATCTTTTTTATTTATTTTTTTTTATTTTGTAATTATTGGACCTACTGCACATTTAATATTTAATATTTTATTTACATCCTCGAATAAAATATTCTGTTAACATATTAAACTTGTCTGTTTAACAGTACGCATGATACTAGGTAATTGTGTGATATATTCTTGGGCATTTGTGTGATTTCTATTAAAGTCCCTGCTCTTGGGTTCGGTTGTTGATGTGATATTGTCATTATGTGTGGTACTTTGGAGCATTTGTCGCAAAACTAATTTCCCCATGTGGGACAAAAAAAGAAATTGGAACTTTTCAATCCGTTTCTTTTTTTTATTTGATTGTTTTTTGGATGGTGGGGGGAACTGGTAAGACACCGGTAAGACACCCACACAGACAGAGAGAACATGCAAACAGGCCTGTCCTGGCTGGAGATCCAACCTGGACCGTTTTAATGTGAGGTGACATTGCTAAGCACCTTGCCACCATAGTGGCCATCTAAAACATAATCCTTGTTTGTCTATGGTTGTAAGAGTGAAATGTGAAAACCAGCCCATCTTCTGCTGAAAAATGGGGTAGAGACAAGAATTAATGACCTCACAATGTGTACAAGTGAGCAATACACAATTAGTTATTGTATCTAGAAATGAGAGAAGTGCAAAGTGGGCACTCCCCTGCTGTGACTTGGCACCCTTCAGAGACAGTGAATCATTTACACGTGTACACATTTGCCACAACAATACAACAGAAACACATATAACAGCCTGCCCTATTCATAAGCCCTTCAGCCAACCAAGAACGCACTTTACAATTGTCTGTCAGCAGCAAATGCCATTTGAAGATCGAGCCAAAGACTTTTGAGAAAGGCAAAGAAGTCTCATTTGTTTTTTATACTAACAATGCAATTATATTACGTCTCATTTTAGAGAACTTCACAGAATATCACTGTGCTTGGCGAAGAAAAAATCCACAAAACACTAATCACCTTTTATCTGAATTTGGATGTTTTGTGTACAAACACGGTTGTGGTTCTACTTTTCTCTCTTCAGCTCCAGGACCAAGGCTAAACCTGAGCTGCTCGTAGTGTCTGTCTGACAGCAGTTTGCACTATGTCATGGTGTGCACTGATTGTCTTATCTACCCATTTATCACAGTTGAATTGGAACCAGCCTTGCCTGAAACCTGCTTTCAGACTTTGTTCGGGTGACTTGGGATGCATGATGCTGCAATTTGAGTTGAGCTCTGTGAAATGGGGGTTCCATTGCAAATGCATTCAGGGTTTGTGTTTCATGCCCTGGGATAATATCCAGAATTAAACCTCCACAATTGCATGATAGTCCTAAATGTAAGCTTTAGGGCAGTCTTTTGTTTGTCTGTTGTATTATATTGTAGTGCACATATCATTGATTGCAGAAACGTGCATGTCTCTGTTGCTCTTTTACACTATCCTTGCACAAAAGGGATCTGACATGATTGTACAAACCTTAAAAATGCATTGAGAGTCTGGCTATTTGCACATGAACCCATCTCAATGTCTTCTGTCACAACTAATTTTTATAAACACTGGCATGTACGTGAGAAAGCACAGTGACAGGTGCATGACTGAGGAGCTTAAACGCAGACACTCTCAGTGACTGCACTGCTCTCTCCTCAGTTCTCTAACGGTCACTGAGTCTCCTCCATGCTGGCATTATGTGCATTAACTCGCTTTCATCTTGTGACTCGTTTTTTTGGGATTCCATTAAGGTGATGTAATGCACATTTAGCAGACTTTAGCAAAAAATTTGCACAGATCATAATAATCAGAGTATTATAATTCAGAGCGGCATTATTAAAATGAACAGTATCAAGTTCTAAAGGACCTCGTTTGATTTCGCCATCCAGGTGCACCGCTTCACATAGACTTTATCACCTTTTTTCAAAGACCATCCCTTTAGGACTGCTCTAAAGGAGATCTGTAAAAGATAAACATTAAATATGCATCTGAATCTTCTGCTCGAGCAAGTGGACTGAATCTGTATGAATGGCTAATGTGTTGCTGTGACGGCAAGCAACTAGATTGATCACTCATTACAATATCTGCTCCATTGGCCATTAACACCCGCAAGGAGCCTAACTACGGGCCCCATCACACAACGGGGTTAAATTGAGAGTGAAGATGTGAAGTGTGTGTATATGTCTGTGTGGAAGTTACAAAGGTTTGCAACATGTTCCAAATATTGTCAGCTGTGGCAGCAGTGACAGTGGAGACGAGAGAGTTCAGGTGCACTGTTATAAGATGTATACAATATATCACCAGGGCTACTGGCCACTGTATTTAGCACACTGAGGAGTCACACTAAACCACAGTGCATCACCATTTACCCAGATGGCACTTAAATGGAGGATAATGTGTGTGAAACAAAACTGTGGTGAGGGATTCAACATGGAAAAAAGCATCATGGGCAGACGTTTTACCTCACATTTGGCACTAATGAATTGAAGTTTTAAAATCAACATTCATCACCAAAGTTCTGAGAAGGATTGCAGTGAACCTTATCAGAACAAATAACTAATTACCTCTGAACCATATGAAAACAGTATTAAACCATTTGTCATAGTGTTCTGATTATGGTCTGAGCTGCATTGTATTTCCTTTATTTCCTATTATTTAGGTATAGTGACTTTCAAGAGAGACCTAGCCCTATAGTCTGATCCATTTTAGTTTTTTTTAGTATTGTTTTGTATTTCCATTGATCCTTTTGTGCTTTCAGCATTATGTAAGTTCAAGAGCATCTTAATGGTGGCAAAATCTCAACTGCCTGACATGATAACATCAGTGAAGGAGGAACATGAAGGAATTACATGTTTTTGAGACATCCCGTCTTCGTGACTTCCAAGCGTAAACAAGAACAACACATGCAAATGGACGAGTGACTCAAGAGGCTTGTCCACGCCCACCGCCAAAGGGCTGTTGTCAAAAGAAGAAAATTTAATAAAGCCGCCCATTGACGCCTGCATACACGGTCTTTCACACACAAACACACACCTGCCTAAGTGAAGTATTTTACCTGCTTTAGCACACAGCACATTGAACATGCCAATCAGCCCACAGTGTGCAGGTGTCAGTGTGTGTTGACTGTGAGATGTCTGCATTCCTTTAGAAATGAACTCTGAGATATGCACGCAGCGTTCACACGGTGAAAGAAAGGACAAATGTCGTGACAAGCTGCTCACTCACTCAGTCAGTCTGAGTCACTCAACTACTGATAATAGTTTTAATTGTCATGACAGGATAATTAACACACAACATTTTTTTTAAAAGCAATATTGCTGACTGTCCTGTTTCTGTTCCAGCCTGAAACCATTGAAGGGGTTTTTAAAAGGAAATAACAAAAACCTAAGAGTGAGCTGGAGCTGCTGTAAAGGCAGCCACTGCACAACAGGCATCAGAGCTGCATTGTTTGCATGCGTTTGATATGAAGATCTGTGGGATGTTGTTGTGGACCTAATGCCTGTTTACTTCACTGCACTGCTTCTGTACGGACTTTGTCCACAGTGAGCTCATACGGAGTGAGGGGACCCCTATTCATCTCCTCCCCAATGGGTAGCATCCTCCAGGGGAGCGGGGTGACACAGTCCCTGCCAAGGCGACGGGGGAGTCCTTGGGCTGATAATAGCAGTCGATGGGGGGAACAACCTCAGCAGGCAACGGGCCAGACAACTGTCAATCACACTACCTCTCGTTACTTTCCTACTCCCTTGCTACATGCTTTCCTTTTCCCTTGTCTCAGCTCCTATCCTTCACAGTCTGATGCGGATCTCCGGATCCTTGCAGTGAACTGATTGGCTGGGGCATTGATGAAGACAAACACATTTGCAGATGTGTAAGTGTTAATAATGCATTTAATGGTTCAGTTAATTGCACACAACGCAGGAGCTGCACAGAAATGGTGGAGCTAATCTAAGTCTGCGCTGAATGACAATTAACAATGCGTGGATCTGTTTGACCTAATTAATTGCCACAATGTAATTACCACAATGATAATTAAACAACAATTATTAGAATAAAGTGAACAACCATCTCAATGTAATTTAAATCTGAATCATTATTACATCAAGTTTAAATTACATGATCTGCGAAGAGGAACGCACACTGACCGACACTGTCAACAGTAGATTATTACTTGCCTTCAGAAGACAGCTACATTATTGAAAATCAGAATGGTTGTTATGTACACCTCATACTATTTCATTAAAAATATTACTATATATTTGAGTATTTTAATATTATTTAGAACTGAACTATTTACTGTATTGTGTTCCTCTTTTTGTAACTTCTGTTCTGTTTTTACTGAAAATTTGAGAATACCCATGAAAAACATTATTTACATCTCAGGTTAGAAGAAGTACGTCATCGTCCTACAGTGTAAGTTGGTAAAAATGACTACAAAAGCATAGTATAATCCTATTAATCCTGTGTCATTTCTCATAGTTATTCATGTAATAAAATAATAAATGTATCCAGAAATGTAGATAGCTCTGATGTCCGGAAGCACAAAATGTGAATTTTTTATATTATAGCTACTGTAGATAGATACAGTTGATTTAAATGGTATGAGGTCACATGTTGAATATTCAGGAAAAACACAGTATAAGACATGCTATGGAGCTACTTTGTTAATTTAGCAACTCTCTTCCTTTGTTGAACCACTTAGTCTTCCTTTAACATTAACCCAGAGCAAATATTGTCTTTGATAAGTCTCTGCACGCTACAATAACACGTCTTGCATTTATCAGGAAAGCATTTGTTTGTTTTGTCACCTAGGTCCACTAAAAGTGGAAAAAGTAAGGCTGTGCTTTTTTGCTGTGAGCCGTCTATTAATGAGCCATCACTCCATCAGAGGCAGAGTGTGTTATGACAACTACCTCAGGCACTGTGCATCTGTGTGTGTTTGGAGGGTGGAGACTCTTGGCCCACAGCTAACACTGAATAATGCACCTTTCAAGGTTTATGTCTTTTTTTTTTGTTAATAGTAAGAGTACAGTATGGCATTTGTCAAGATGAGTGAAGAAAATACTAATTAAAGGAAAGAGACTCCATATGACAGTTAAGTCTAAACATTTCTCTGACCAAAAGAACACATTTTATTTTTTTACTAACAAGGCATTGTTGATCAGTTTTATTAGGCAGGTTTTGACCACTGAAGTCACTATGTGCATGTGTGACTCCTCGCCAGCTGTATGTACAGCAGGTATTTGCGTGTCGGAGAGTGGTATGGTATAAAAAGACTCATAAAATATATAAGGCAGTCCATCTTGCTGATTTCTTATTTGAAACAGTAGAAGACGCACACATATGAACCCAGTGACTTGTAAGCTTTGTTGAATTGGTCTTTTAATCAGCGTTTGAAACAGTAGGTGTCATTATTTCAAAACATAACTTTACCTTTTTTTCACCTCAATTACAAGTGTGATGCAAACTTAAGTAATGCCCTCCCATGCTTTTTTAAAGCATTGTCATGAGCTAAAATTGAGTCAAACAGATCAAGGGAAGGTTTCCAAACTCAAATAACAATTTCAAGGAATTAATTAGATTGATGTTGTGTAATACAAAAGTCCACTGATAGAAAACCTTTGTGTGAGTTCACTGAGAGGCGCATCTCTTCCCAGAGGTCTGTGAACATTTTACCCTCACGGTGCATTTCGCCTGACATTACCAAGAATTAATTTTATCAGTACTCACAAAGTGGTAGCCATTGACAAACCACTAACACAGCATTTCCTTTTTTTTTTTTTTTACACAATGGGTTCCCGAACTCACCAAACTCTCATAATGATGAGTCTGTCAATCAATCCAATGAAACATTTGATGTTCGGCCTTATATTACCCTCTCCTCCTGATGTCCCCTTTCAAGTCCCATTTGACAAAGTGAAAACAGCAACAAAAACACAAACAAAAACCTCCCCCAACACAGGCACGCACAGCCAAACCTGACATTCTAATTAGTTTTAAAAGTAATTGCTCGAAATGATTAGTTGAGTTGGGCCACTTTCCCCTGTTACCTCTGAATTGGAAATATAATTGCGACAGACAGTAATTGGCCAGCCATAGACTGTTGGTTATTGTAGTTTGTTGTGGCCGTCTGCATCATTACCAAGCCTTGGAAGCGGTTCAGCTTTTGAACTACAGTGACCGGAGAGGAACACAAACACACACGCACGCAATGCTCTGCTTCCCAAAGCCAAGCGCTTCATCTATGGTCACTCAGGCCCATGCCCTACTCCAAGGATCTAAGTTGTTTTCCATCCTGACCTCCCTTCCCTTTTCAGTCATTCTATCCTCCTTTTCTTCTTCGGCCCATCCTCTTAAACCTTGGGGGCAAATGAAGCTCTAGTGGTGGTAGTGGAATGTCTGTGACTTTCTGTTGGAAGATGGAGAAAAAAGTTGCATCATCTTCTCTGTCATATACTGTACAACTCTTAATATACTGCACATTCATGCTACAATTTAATATCTGTGCATACAAAGCTACCACTGTTGGGACTTTATCTGTGTGGGCGCTCTCTGTTATTGCCTGGATCAATCCCTGTCTGTTTATGTTTGTTGTGCAGAGTTTCCTTTGCTAAATTGTCTGGAAGCCCAACAGCCCCATCAGTAAACCAGGCAGAAAGAGTTGCATATCCTGCTACGAGATCCAGGACATGCCAGGGGGACCACATCCACACTAACACAGAGCACCTTATTCTCATAGGCTCACATAAACAGTCTTACTAATTGAATGGCCATTAGGTTGGGAACACATTCGCACGTCTTCAGTGAATAGATTTGTTATTGTGCTGACAAATCATTATGGACTTGATTCAAATTCCCAAACAAACTGTGGAGATGAGAGAAAACTCAAAGCCAGGTCTTTCAGAAAACCTGAAACGAGTATGCTCAGTCAATGTGCGACTGCCAATTACTTTTTGCCTCTTTCGATGAAGCAAAGGGGGATATAGGTCAGGCCTGTCAGACTGATTCTTGTGTCATTCCCCCCCACCCCCCACCCCTTACACTCACACCGCTCTGCTCCCTGTGCATCACTCCTCGCCCCGGGATAGAAGTCCCATAGCTTTCCATTAGGGCCCTCAGTGAGTGGTGTACGTACAGCAGAGGCCCCGCACCCCATACATACAGGCACTAATCCCACCCACTCGCACCATTAGGGAGAAAAGCACTAACAGTGTGGACTGCCTTCAGGGGGCACACACCAAGACCAATTGCGGCTAATGGCAAAGCACAGTCCTAAGCTTCACTGTTAGAGCAAATGTGTGTTGTGCAACTTTATGAACAAACTGTAACACTAATACTATTAATACCTTTTATTTATTAGAATTTGGAGTGTTGTTTTTGTGACGTCACTTAATAAGCCTCAATCACAATTCGTCCACAGTAACTATGCTCAAAGTAATTATTAAATGTCACAATGAGATGCTTTTTAAAGCTTTGTTAACATTAAAATTGGCCAAAAGAACCCATTCTTTTATAAAATTATGTTAGAAAATAAGAAAAGGTAAAGAGATACATTGTGAGAAGTAATCACAGGTCACTGGCTATAACAGACTCCTCTTTTGGGGTAAAATATTAAAAATATTCCAGATACTTTACCTACTGTAGCTGTCTCTGAACTATCTTGCCAGTCCATTTTTCTCAGTCCAAAACCGTTTCTAATTTTATCTTTTTAACATAGACATGAAAACACTTGTCTACCTTCTTTCATAAAACCCAACCTCAAACTTTCTTTTTCTAACTAAATCTTTGTGTGAAGTTGTTTTTTTCTTTGATTAGTGGAATGTGAGTATTGACAGGCTGCTGTGTGTGATCATCACTGCAAACTGACAGTTGGGAGCTCGATAGCCGTCCAGCCCAGCCTCCAGTACCATCTGTCTCGTATGGATCTCCAGAGGTCGATGCTTAAAGTATGCACCACGAGTCTCCAGAGTTGGCACAAGGTGTGTGCATGTGTTCGGCCCCAATTGAAGCTGTTCAATCATCTCTGCACAGAATAGGGACGGGAGAATCCCTGTTCGTTTTCATGCTCTCTTTCAGTGTCTTTCACACACATACACACACTGTGATCAAACAGGCTTGTGATGTCTTAATTAAGAAGTACTAACAGGCTTGATTAAAAGGAGCGAATGAAAGGATCCGTCAGTGAAAGAAGAAATTCCCTTATCGGCTAATAGCTACATGTGTAGGAAAGGAGGGGAAGTCAACGAAAACAGAATCAACATAGAAATATGCAAAGATGAGAGAAAAGGGAGGAACAAGTGAAGCATGACAGGATTCATGCAGGTCTGTGATTGATATAACTCAGAGTTAGTAACCGACACACCAAAGTTTTGTGTTATAGAGGCACAGAACATCTTCTGGTGAGTTCATTTGTGGAGGTGACTGTGTAGTCTGTCAAAGAGAGGCGGCAGAATCTCATAGAAGTTTAGGTCACGTTCTTAAGTGAGGATATGAAAACAAACAAACCAGGCCATTACCAGTGAGGGTCGGTTCTCCAGGGCTTTTTTTTTTCCTTTTTTGCCCATATCTCCCTCTATCCTCTTTCACGTGTCTCTGCACTTTAAAGGCTTCAATTAACCTAAAATGAACTAAGGAATCTGGCAAACAGATACAGTCTCTGCCCCATTTTAACTCTTCCCCACTTCACTTTACTTCCCTCCCGTCCACTCATTCTCCAGGTACTTTTTATTTTCTTCTTGTTTAACTGCTTTATTTTTGGGCAACAGTTTTGTAAAATACCCAGGCAATGACAAAGTGTGCATACAATAAGAGGTTTATCAAATTAATATCAGATTTTCATTTTCATTTTATTGAGTGCATACATGTCATTCATTCAATGAGCAGTCATCAAGGTGTGCAGACTAGAAGTACCATTTTTACCACAGCATCTAATAATTAAAAACTGCATACCTACCAGTGGTCACCAAGGCATAAAGAGCATTTGATAACAAACTTACTTGACATCTGTTTTAATTTATTTCTGCCTAGCTAGCTTCTATCCACTTTCATTTTGCTCTTACAAGCAAATGCAACAACAGAGCGCTGGCTGGGTTGTATTGACATTTACCATTTGAGCATTTTATTATGTGTCCGAGTGCTACAACCTTTTATGATATGCAGTATATTTATAATAATATTTATTAATAAAGCATATGAGTTGCTAATGAACTTCTTGAGTAAAACACATTGTATCCTGTTTCTGGCAAAGTATATATATATATAAACCTTCCTTCCTGTCCTCTTCTAGAGTCTGGTGAAGGCAGCACACACCTCAGCGGCTGACAGCCCACAGCCTGACTCTGTGCTGCTGCAAAGCTCAGCACAGCTGTCTGTTGTCTGCTTCCTCCAATGTCTTTCTCTCTCTCAGTCAGCTTTGTGTGCACTCAGCATGATAATAATATACACCTCTGCCCGGTCATCTCTTTCAAACTTTGCTCTCATGGCACTGCTCTCTACTCTAGTCTAACAACAAAAAGGACCTGAAGATTTGGTGAAATTATTCAAGTAGAAAGGTTCTGATAACTCACACTTAAGATGGAAGAGACATATCTACTTAAAAATGGATACAAGTCCATTTAGAAATGTTGTATTACCCTGCATTACTTTAGTTAACAAGCCTTTCATGCAGCCTCACTTTCATAAACAAACAGCCAGAGTTCCTGCTAAGGGGTGATGTGTTTAAAGGGACACTATTACTTGTGTCAGCATTTCATCTGAACACTGGCACCATGTTGACTTGCAGCAGATGAGCATTAAACCTTGAGAAACAAAGATGTGCTTGAAGCCAAACTATGCATAAATATTTCCCACATACACACACTTACACAATCTTGAGCATCCCTCCTTGCAGGCACACAATCACACTCATGCAGATAATTCAGTGTCACAGGGAGCCTGGCCACTGACCCTCTGGCCCCCTACAGAAAGGGGGAAGCAGCTGGACAAGGACCCACGGGTGCCAAGACTCACTTCCCCCTGGGAGCTCCAAGAAGAAATGTTCCTCTCTGGCCTCAGAGAATGACCAGCTGAGCTTTAACACTGTGCTGTGTGAATGTACTGTCATGTTGCAGTGTCCAAAGCAGTACGAGCATCAAATAGGAGGCCATGTTCACACTGCAAAGAAAAATGACTGAACCCAGATTAGATTTTTTTGGTCTTAAGAACAAAGAACCACTTAAGAACCCTCTCTGACAACACAATGAATTTGGGTTAGTTCTATTATTGACTGAAAGCTCTTTTAAAGAGAATGAAGGGAAAAAAACTATTATATTTTAGGTCAATACATAAATATGTTCTGACCCTTTGTATCTGTTTTTTTTATTTATTTTTTTAATTGTCTGTATGTGTTTGTTTATACCGCCTGTATTTGTTCCTAAAGTCCATACATGGATCTAATGTTCCTTCACATTCTAAGTAAACTGGACATCAGTTCAAGAAGATTAACAATCCGAGCATTCGCTTGGTTTAAGAAAAATATAAAAAACCTTTATTTCATGAAGGCTTGTTTATTTAAAAGTCTTTAAAACTCTTTTAGGGCACACCAATGCTTGTCGACTTGCGCCTTCTTCAGGGTGTGACTGCAAAGCCAGGAACATTTTGTACTCACTGACTGCAGGTGTGTAGCCAGAAGGCTGAGGGCTGCAATGTTTTTGGGCTCTAGACATTGTAGCTGTAAGCTAGATGCTAAAGACTTTATTGCACGAACCTCAGCACACTTGTTAAGAGAATTGTGACGTCTGAATTGTCACATAAGATGTCACAATTATCTTAAAACCAGCTTCACTATTCAGGGAGTCAAAAAACGAAACATAAAACACTACTCCAATGAAAAGTGTTAATCAGAGAAATATTAACTCACTACACAGCTAACAAAAAGTCAGTGACGGTAAGACACAAGTCCGTCTGATTATAGTACATACTTTTCACTCATGTATTCACGTGTTAAAGAAATACAGTCCTCATCAGAACTATAGCTAATACATGTGACTGACCCTGAGTTTAATGAGTGAAATAAATTGACACACAGAAAACCTGAATTCCTAGGTGTGCGTGCTCCCAGTGCTGTGTGCACAATCCAGACTAAGACATGGCTGTTTAGATTCATGTATGTAGCACTGGCACTACGTTATTTCATTTTTGTAGAACACCATGCATCTAGTGTATGCTGTCTTTTTGTCTTTGCACCCTTTCCCCAGGTTGCGCTGTAGATAGCGGCCTGCATTGCCTATGCCAAAAGCAGGCCACAGTTTGACTGATAGACAATGTTTTCTCAAATCTTCACAGCATAATTTTTCTTGCATGTACTGTATCTAAAACATCATAGCCATTAAACACAAAAGCAAAGAGGTTCACTATTATAAAATCTGATTACAGACATCCCATTCACATCGAGTAAAGACATACTTGCAGAAAGTTGAGAATAATGCAGCGTCTTGTGCGCATGTAAATGATTGTGAGGCTCACTAATGCACCCAATCCAACACGCATACACACAAACACACCAAGGTACTAAGTGCTTATTAATATTGTATGGGTAACTGGGGAATGTTAACTTTTTTAACTCAATGGCCTAATGAAATATTAAACTAAAAAGCTTTTGTTTTATCATAATAACAAAGAAGGGCAAAAAAGAACTTAATAGCCTTTTTCAAGGAAGTGAAACATAATTTGTGTAGATTTGTTGTTAAATCCAACTACAACTTTAAACCAATAATTTAGCCTAAATACTAAAAACATTAGGTAGCCATCAAAATAGAAGTAGCTTATCTTAGCCTCTGCCCCCCCACCCTCCACAGAGACATGTACTGAGAGCCCACTAGAAGTCCAGCCTAACTTAAGAGTTATTAAACATTATCATTAACCTTTAAATTAAAGTGCTGGAACATATAGGCCTACAATATATTATATGTCAAACAAAACATATGCCAAAATATTAATTAGACATGAGCTTTATTAAAAAATATATAAACAAACTATGTACATGGTAAATGCACTCAATCCGAGTCCTTGTGGCCTTTAATATTTTGGTTGTTTGGACTTTCTCCAAGGCTTCCAAAAGTATGTGGTGGCCAGAGCTGAGTAGACAGACAAGATAGATAAACAAGCATATTAATAAATGATAAAATCACACCAAGTCATTACATAAAATACTAATTCCAAACAATTTAAATTTCCTTCATTTTCTTGGAAACTAAGATTTTTGTTATCAGTTGACGTCATAGGGCCTCCAGTAATGTGCTGCCGTCCAATCAGAAGGACAGAAGGTTGGCTGACCTGTTTCCAGGGTCGTGGTTGCTATGACATCCAGTGACGTGACAACACAGCAGAATGGAAAGCTAGACAATATGTTGTCCAGGCTTTGCCCCATCAGACACACTTGCTTTGAACTTCCTACTGACTCATGTCTTCTAAGTAGTTTTTATGAGGTTTCCAATATTGGACTACTCTTAGAGATACAATGTACACAATTGGATTTAGAGGATTTAGGATTTTTTTTATCACAATATCAATAAAATATTTATGCTTGTACTAAAGGTACAGAAAAAAATAGAAAAACTGTGTCAACATGCAGTGGCCGATATCAGTTACCTTTAAGCAAACTCTTCCTCGAATGAGACCATAAGGAACTGGGCCATAGCTTCTTGAGTCAGAAGAATTCCTAAGGTTATCCCCTTCTAGCCATACATGGCCTTTTGGAACCTGAGAACACATAGACAGATAAAGAAAAGATGTGATTTTTATGCAGATACTGTATATTTTTCCCACTTTCCTCACAAAACTTGAGTAGTTAATACTTGATATCCACCTTTAATCCTGCCTAACAATTTCCCTCACAACCTTAACAACAACCTGCTTCTCCCTCTGTAACCCTGTACTGTCTTAGGAGTGGGGTCATGGGTAACAGGCAGGGTCGGTGGGGATTTAGCAGAACTTCAAACGGGGTCATTAGGCTGTTAGCTGAGATGTGTGCCCCTCTTACCCGAGGAGGGCCACGCTAGAATGGGGGCCTGAGATAGCGAGGGAGACAGAGGGAGGATAGAGGGCTAAGCCTCGGCTAGCAGCAGCGTCCAAGGGTCTTCACCGCGGTCCGACCTGCCAGTGGGGCAGTCATCCAAGCGGGCTCTAATTCACAGTGACACCAATTATGATTAATCTCATCACTTTAGGAGAGTAGGCTTGTCAAGGCCCTAATTAAGTGCGCTGTCCCCCCTATATATGCAGACAGGATCAACAACACATTATATTGTCATAATGGGCATCACAATCCACGAGTCTATTTTTGTGTTGCCTAACTTTTAACGGCAAAAGTCCTCTAGAGAAAGAGGATAACATAAATAGGGGGAAAAAAGATTATTTTACACACTGGATAAATTTGTCATGTTTGTTTTTTTTTCCCAACATGTCCTCTTTCAATCACACTCTCTGATAGCTCTCAAGTCCTAATATGTTTTTTTGATACTCCATAATTGAGACAGATGATGTGACATAATCCCGAGCCAGTGACATGTTGACCTAACATGAGGTAAACAACTCAATGAATAACGACGTCACAAATGAATATGATTAAAGGAGTCATCGGAGAACCATATGTCAGCATGCTGGATTCCCACCATTACACCTCATTAACATGGTAACATATGCTGGCTCCCAAGCACAAGAAAAAGAAACATGTTTGTCATCTGCCAGAACCCCCAATTTCTGCTCATTTTATGTATGTACTCCTCCAAGAAACAGGAAATTTCATGAAGAAATACATTTGCTTTATTGACATGACTGAAAAAGGAAATCAAGTAAAACAACATTTGAGTTTTGAGGTTTACAAGTGTGAAAAGTGGAAGTACAATCATTTGCATTTTACATTGCCCAGTGATCATAATGTTAGATGCAAAAATAACCAACACATAATGTAATATAGTAGTTCTGACTTTGATAGAGTGCTAGCAAAATTAAGCAAGGAAACAGACTTAACTCGTTTTGATATCCACACAAATCTGTTAACAATCATAGGATTCTTCAAGTACACTTACTTCTAAGAAACAGTCCCACACACATTGTGGCTTTTGAAAGTAAAAAAGGCTTGGATCAGCCCTGCAAGTTGCAGTGCTGTGATGGATGGCAGAGACTGTACCTATCCTGCAGTTGGAGCTTGTGTTGACATATGGCATTGTGTACCTGTCACGAGACTTGTTGAGAGGAATCAAAACTGGAACTTATGCTCACTGCAAAAGTTTAACAGTCTCAAAATTACAGTACTCATTATGTTAACATGATTGAAGTGGTTCATCTTTCAACATCTCGCTTTGTCTATTTTTACTGCATGAACCAAAGGAGAGCATGTCATCTCTCTCCTTGATGTCTGTGCTGTAATATTAGGGTTCAAGTGTCATTGTTTTGACACAATATTTCAGACACAGAAATGATTCCTAAAAGGTGACAGGGCAATTAGTGTGTTGTTTGGAAGGAGGTGGGGAGGACTTGTCTGTCAGAGCAGAGGCAATGACACTCTCCAAATTCAGCTTTACACAGCTACTCTGAAGCCCAACACCATTCTAACAGTCAAAACCTATAGCTTGCGGGGAAGAAAGTTAAAAATATATTATACACTAGGTCAAAGCCCGGTGTTTTTTTTACACCGTGCTTAAATGTCATTGTATCAGTATTTTCTATTTAGCCATGATAAAAATGTGAAGATTATGTCCAATAACAGTAAATGATTACTAGTAGTCTCAGCAGCTTCTAGATATAATCTGTTTATCTTTACAGATAAATGTGTCATTCAAAACTTGATAGACAAACCAGACCATATGTGTGTCCACCTAGTGGTGAGCTGCATACATTTACAAGATCACAAAACAAAGCAATGAAGTCAATAGCAACAATCTTAATCTGAATGTCAAACGTGAATCGGCATAGGAAATCTCTTTATTTCTATTCCATTCACCGAGTGAGTCTACAAAATACTCACCAAATAGAAAAACATGCAACATAAATGCAACCTTTGGTTTGAGAATGTATGTACACAAAGTCACATGCGCACCTCCGCCCACCCATCAGTCTGTCCACTCGGCTGGCACTAACTCTAACAGGCTTCAGAGTGATTGCAGGCCTGAGCTATGGGCGTTTGGGGGGAGTAGTAATAGAAAAGCAATGACAGTGGTTTCACCGGCAGAACCCCTGCTCACTCTCTGGTTTTATCCCTGTTCGGAGGAAATATAGGTGTCATCAAAAGCTAATATTTTGAGCCATGACACAAAATGAATGTGTGCTGTCTAAAATGTAAACAACTATGATAGTCTATAGACTGCAACGTGTGCACACAGAATAGAGCTTATGCTGAACTAAGAGGTGCTTTTGCATTATGCATGGAGATAGGGTTTGCCATTTTAGGGTGAAACAAACCGTCAGGTGTTTTGTTGGGGAGGAATGCCTCATTCAGTTGGTATTTGACGGTATTATATATTTTAAGACTGAGTTTCTTTTCAAGATACTCTATTGGTTGGTAAGAGAAAATGTTCCTCAAACAGAAACTCACCAGGTAAAGCAGATAATGACAGCAAATACTATAGGAAAAGAAGAAAATACATATACTCACATATGTGTGTGTTGTAAAGAAATCTGACGGCGAACTTGTGCAAACCTTGTCACCTTCCAGACCAATTACTCTTTTACAGATGTTCATATTGGGGTCATGTGGGCTTTTTGCAATAACTACATCACCCCTGAAACACAGAGAACATTTAATACAATCAAACAGTTTGTTGCATTTCTTTAAAAATAGAAAAAAGAGTGGCAAACAAATTACTTGCGCTGTCACAAGTACCTAATTTTTGTAAATATTAGAATAAAAACTATGTAAATATTTTTGATTTTGTAACTAGCCTGTAAATTTTCATAAATGAATAATTCCAGGCATAGCCATCTTTTATATTGATCAATATATACATTATTATGTTTTGGGATAGGAAAGAGAAAATTTATTTTTTATGCAATAAAGTAAACAATGCTTCTTTATTGCATAAATAAATTCACCATTATTCTCTTTTCACTTGATCAGGTTTGCCTTAATACATATAATTACAATAAGCAGAGAAAAAGCCATTGCCCATTCACATTATTTTTCTTGGACTTTAACTGCATCAAATTATCCAAATGGTCTGTCTAGAACTTACTTATTTATTTTGAAAAGATGGCGACTCATCCTTTCTGAAAACACAATGTCATGGTTGACAATGGTTGGCTCCATGGATGGACCAGAGCACTAAAAACAAAATAAAATATGCTGCTCAAAAATAAATTATTTTTAATACACAAAAGATTTGATTATGAGATGTAATTAGAATACAGACCACTACAAATTCTCCAATGTATTCAAAGGCACAATGAGCAATGCAGCCATACTGAATAGTGTATCCCACAAAGCCCAATGTCTTCCCCAGTAGACTGCGGAACATCTCCACCTTCAGAACAAAACACAACCAAGAGTTAGAAAAAAATAGAAAATGCTAAAGCAGAGAAAATCCTTTACTAGCTTCTCCATATATGGTAAGCTTAGTTTTTTTTTTTTGGCAGAACCAAACAAAGGCTTTTAAGGTTTTAAGTTTTCGAGGTGTGGACAAGGTTGTCACAGATGGCTACTGCTAAAATGGCACAATCACAAGGAACATGGTGTTTCATTCTCAGAGACTCAGCGGCCACTTAACACCAGAGAACTGCCCTGAACTTTGATCCTGCGTAGGATGGACCAATCAACACCTTGTACTCAGGTGACGGACCAACACAGAAGCTGTGACACTTTAGCAAAGCGGTTCCCTATCATCCTTGGCCGGCACCTGACACAAGGCTGCCTCCGTGGGTCCCACAATCAGTAAAGTGGTTATCAACTTGTGTCAGCACCATAGAAACACAAAGGTAACCCCAGCACGCAGCCACCCACCCTGCAAACACACAAAAAAGACTGTGTATCTTCTGAGCAAACATCCCAGGCGCACTCACGATGTTGACTTTTACTCAAGCTGCTGGATGGACACAAGTGAGTTAATCTTTACACATTACAGTATGTAAAAATAGAAAGTGTGGATCAGAGACTAAAGCTGTTCTCCTGCCAATACACATCAAACTCCATTTCTCCATCTTCTCTGCTCTCTCTCTGTTTTCCCTCTTTCTCTCATCATGTCTTCTCTTCCTCCCAGGGTATTATTAACCAAAGTAAGCAGAGCGGAAACCAAAGCCTCAAATCCTCCAAGCTCTGGGAATGACTTCCCAAAGATGGACACGGATTAGTCCCCCAATTTTTCCCTTTGCCCTGCAACCTCCAGTCCCCCTTTCCTCCCCAGGTCCCCAACAGACCGGGTGTCAGGTGGCTCTCCCAGCTCTGCCAAAAGGTGTTACCCCTAATCCCATTACCCCCCTCTAGTCTTCTCACACATAAAAAAACACATACACAACATGCTCCCATTCATGCCCGCTACATTTTATCTACTAAACCATCTATTAATACTTTCAATCTTTATATGATCTGTGTCTTTTTTTGCAAATGACATCACCAGAAAATGGACTCAAAAATGAAGTAGCCTCTTCTCCTACACCGTTTGTTCAGACCAACTCCTCTCTCAGCCGGTACTGTAACACCTCTGGCCCCATAATTCCTCTGTTGGGAAGTGAGTGGTCTAAAGGTTAATGTGAATCTCAGGCCGGTATGGATGCAGAATGTTCAGCTCAATTCTTTTTGCGCACAGCTTCTTCCACTAGTGATGCACTCTCATGAGCTCACATGCTCTCCTTTCTACTAGGCTGGGGATTGGGGGTCTGTGCTATGGCACTTATTCGCAGAGCACAGTGGACAGCCTTGAGTACAGCTGCCCTCATATTCCCATTTCATCCCCCCTTTCATTCCAGCGTGCATTCATCATAGGTAGGGATTAAGGGATTTTGCATAACAAGATCACACGGCCAGTGACTGATATCAAGAGAGTCCATATGCAGCCGCCTGGTTTTCTGAGGCACCCCCTGTCATTGATAGTGTGTGCCTGTGTGCTTTGTGTGAATGTGCACACAATAGCATTACCTATGTGGCTGATACAAAGTGTATGTGGGACTCCTTTGGGATTCACTATGAGGTGGACATCTACAGAGACCTCTGATTGGATCTCTATTACTTCTTATATCCCTTAGGCACAGAGGCGGGCAGCCCAGACTATCTACTGCCGCTAATACCCATCTCATGTGTGCATTGGGAGTAGCATTAATTGAATGCTGCATTACAGCTGTAAATTAACACAAAGTCTCTGTGTGTAATCCCGGATTACACGGTAAACATGGTCATAAGAAAACAAAGAAAGTTGCTGCAGCTTTCTCTCCAGAACCATCTGTAGCCAATGACCTCCCACCGTCACAGTGCAACAGTGCTACAGTAGGGAAAATAGGGGAATCCCCAGTGAATGGCCACCTATGGAAACACCTCATTGTGTACTTAACTCTGTGATCCTCTTAAAGCACAGGCTTTAGAAAGATCGCATAGAGATGAATGATTTTTGTTATTTCATCTTTGCCATATCAATCTTTTGTGATATTTTAACTAAAAAGCCATGCATGTTGTACTGAAGACAGGATGCAAATGCAAAAGTATTTCACGCCAACATAAAACATACTGTTTCTTTAATGTCAAAGTATTATTGAGTTTCTTAATATTTGAGGCTGTTCAATTCATAACAGCTAATGTTCAACTGTAACGTTTTCTATATAATTTATTTTGGTTAATAGTATTTTCACTTTTTAAATTATCAATGATTGTAATTTGCCATAATTGTTTCACCATATCACCATTGTTCAAGTTAACTGCAATTAGTTTGCATGTGATTTTTTTTCCATTTAATGAAAATGTCACATTTCATCACTATTCCAGCCTTGACTGCTGCTCCTTTAATTACAGCATTTTGTCTTCTTTTGCTATTGTTTAATGGCACATGAATGGAGAATTGTAGGATTGTTGTTATTATCTTGAGGAATATCCAAGCCCTTGCATATCAATGAGCCTCGGTTGACATAGCTAGAGTAAAAATGAACAGGGCCACAATGACAGAGTGCTGATTTAAGATAAAAATAGAGCAATAAAAGCAGGTAACTTGTTGGCTTTCTGGTGACAATATAATGCCACTCATTTTGTTCAAAGTAATAAATAATATTTAACTAAATAGCCCACTGAGAAAATGTTGTTACTCTAAAACAGTAATGTTCTACAAGGTTTGCAGAAATTAATAAGGATGTGATAACAAACCAATAAATAGCAATATATAACATCAATATGCACCAAATCTGATTAACAATACATTTGTATGAAGTAAAAAATATGAGCTTTTGGCCTCTAGAGGTTTAACACATGCATTCTCTGAGTAGTGTTAATTGATATACATAGCCAATCTATTAGAACAACAAAGAGCAACTCAATCCAAACAGCACACAAGGGCCTTGCAGGGGCCACCTTACACAACTAAATTAGGAAAACATGGGCTGAGAGAGAACTGGGCAACAGGGGGGCTAAGAGGCTTACAAGCCCCTTGTCAGATATTCCTCTTGTCCCCAAGGATCCCAGATGGAAAGGAGTCTGGAGAATCAGGCAGCAGCAGAGAGGAGACAGATCCCACCTCTGATGTCTTCCTCTGGGCAGCAGAAGGCAGAGGAAGGTGGGGCATTAGTCCTGTTGCGCCAAGCTCGAATTGATCTTAATGTGAGCTATAAAAAGAAGGAGTCTGTCTTCCAGGGGGGTCTCTGTCTTCTATCAGTTCAATCAGAGATAATCCTGCTGATTTAGACACAGACACCTGGCTGGATGAAGAGTGACAGATGTAAAAGTCCCAAACACACAGTCCTGTGTCTAGCCCCCATCTCCACTAGCACTCTGCCTTCTATCAGAGGCTTAATTGAACCAACTGATCTCCATATTGCTCTTTTCATTGTTGCTAATGGCAACACAGCCGCAAAACAGCTGAAGGTTACTATTTGAGGAGCAGAGGGTTTAAACCTACAATCAGAGGGTCAGCCATAGCAAATAATAGCCAAGTAATATGAATACAACTGCTATGAACTGAAAGGAAGTGTGGGTTGACAAAGTCCCCAGCCAATTAGGCATAATGGAGAAAAGAAATCAGTCGGTAAGCCTTTTTGTATTGGTAACATGCATTTGCACGGTGGTGGCCTTGTGAACTAGGAGATCGGATCTTATCTGCTCCTGTATCAGAGCCACAGAAGAAGCTGTGATGAGATGAACACACTGACATCAAATCAACCAATGCGCATTTTACGTTAGAACAGACTTTATAAAGCTAAAAAAGACAAAAATAAAGTGGATGGAAAATGTCAAATGCAAAACTAAATTAGCTGTGTACAAAAGCTGTCCTAAGCTTATTGTACTCGTGCCCTTAGAATATTACTTTCCTTTCAACACTGACTAAACAAGTACAGTAGATGGCTATCTGGCTTCCCCCAAACACAAAAAGTCTACTGCTTCTCCTTTTTTCTACACTGATGGTAGACATAGACTCAAGAAAGAAAAACAGTCCAACCAGGAAAAGTTTGACATGTTATGACTACTGCCATTATATAGTTCAATCAGATAGAACCTGATAAATAAGGCAAAAATACATGTATGGATGACACATTGACAAGGGGAATTCTCTTGTGTATATATAGTCACACATGTTTATATTACCACAAGAATAGTGGTGTAACTTCGGGTTAAGACAAGTATAAAAAACAAATGAATTTTGCATCCTGCCTAGTCACTGATGAACTAGTCTTGCTTGTATGAGAAACAGGTCAGTCAGCTCGTCTTATTTATTTCATATAGGCTTTCCACAATACCCAGCGTTGTCAGTCATGATATATTCCCTTGCTTTCCTGTCAGCACACATAAATCTCAACAGTGCTGTCAAAATAGAAGCAACGGTCTCTGCTGAGAGCATTTGTAAAGTGAGCAGTTGGACTGTTGCATTCTCTGGAGCCTTAGAGAAAATGTTATCTTGTTATGCCTCTTTTTCATATCAGCAACAAAGAACACAGTCTACAACCATTTCACACCTTACTCTCACTATGCCTGGAGTGGTTTTACATTAGACATTATGAAGAAGTAGTCATAATTGCACAACAATAATTTGATAGACAGGTAGCCGACAGGACAAAAAATAGCTAAAGGCATATTTGAGGAAGGTAACTTCTTATATTGTGAAAAAAGTTTTTGATTTTTACATTAAGCCTACACAGTGAGTATATCTGTGGACTATTCAAAAATTATTTAAGAATGATTATGTTTTATTTTTTTAAATAACAATAATAGGACAGGGTGTACAGATCTCTCTCACTCTCTCACACACACACACACACACACACACACACACACACACACACTCACACTCACACTCACACACACACACACACACACACACACACACACACACACACACACACACACACACACACACGGCTCAGTGGTAGAGCGGAATCGAAGGTAGTAGGTTCGATTCCCGCTCTCCCCACAGTTCATACTGTTGTTGTGTCCTTGGGCAAGACACTTAACCCACCTTGCTTCCAGTGTCCGTAGCACTGGTCTGTGAATGTAGAGGTGTGTTTGGTGGTGGTAGGAGAAGGTTGAGCGCCGTTTGTGTGGCAGCCCCCCTCTCTGTCTGCCCCAGGAGTGGATGTGTGTGAATGGGGTGAGTGGAAGCACGCTTTGGGTGCCCGAGAAGGGTGCAGGAAAGCGCTATATAAATGCATGCCATATATGTATATGTATATGTGTGTGTGTCTATTTTATATATATACACACATACATACATACATACATACATACATACATACATACATACATATATATATATATATTGATTAGCTGGGTGCCATGCATGTCTGATAATCAGTAAGAAGCAATTCTATAATGAAACAAGCATAACAACAAGGTCAATGGCAGAAAGCCAGACGAGTTTAAGTATATGAATGCGAGGTAAAGACAAAAACATATTGAACTCGGTTTTTGCCTCTTCTCCTCTCACTAATTTTAATAATAACCAAATACATAACGTACCTATTTAAATATCCGTTTCAAAGCTTCGACAATGCAGTTACATCCGCAACTTCCTGCTTACAGCTTTTTTTTTGTGACACCCAATAACAATAGTCACTCTGATTGGACGAGCCTTGCTAAATGCTTTTTGATTGGCCAACTGGGTCCAAAACATTATCCACATCATCGCGTTACAAACAGCATGGCAGCTCCCATGAGCGGTGTGATTAACTCTAGAGTTAAATCTTCATCGTTTAATGCAACGAGTTTTCAGAAGAAAACAAGGAGCAAGCTCCTTTCGATACATGGTACCAGACCTTCGGTTCAAAATGGACAGCTTTTAGTGTCGACTGGTGTCACGTCACTCGACTTTTTGCTCGGTCAGTGTGACATGCTAGCATTAGCACATTTGCTAACTCAACTGTGTCAGTTTGACAGCACTGTATTGTCGATGGAAAGGAGAGAAACAGGCAACACAGACTGGAGTGAAAGTATTATCCACCGTCATGTTATTTTACGCCTAGCGGGCTAAACGTGCATAATCATAATAGCATTATGGTTAATATTTTGTCCCTGCCATTTCAGAACACCTTCACTTAAAATGAGAATATCTATCCATCAAAACTATTCGTTTTTGTTAGATTTTTGTAGCTATGTTTTGCTTGTACATATAATATATTTGCAGACATTGTGCAGACTCTAGAAATCTAAAGGCTATCAAGTGATCTCTGTCTGAGCCTTACAAAATATGGTACAGTACCTTAAACCAAGAGTAAAACAAGGGAAAGAGCACTTACACATTACTGGAATGAGTAACAAAGTTTCTGCATATGTTCCTACATATCTATTAAAAAAACATGATGTTGCATGACACTAATAATGTTTGTTATCTTTTTGTTTTTATTTATATTTGTTTTAACAGGTGGCGGTTTAGCGGTTGGAACAGTACTCCTCATCGGTGAGCATATTTTACACAAAGTTAGGAATACAAGTGGACTTTATCTTTCACAGCAGCGCCTAAACAATTGAACAATTTAATGTGTACTGAAGCCTTTTTTTTTTTTTTTTTTTTTTAAATTGTCATTGTATTTTAGTCTTTTTTTAAAAGAGGCATGAAACATCAAATGTTAGGCATGTTTATTTTGTCAACCTTTGCATATGTGTAATTATTGCATTAATAATATTATAAGACAACGTGTAGACTTTAAAATAAATGAAGAGTTGAAATACCTTCATTAGAAAACATATTCATCACTTATGTTGCTTGTGACGTGTGACTTTCTGTGTGTATATGTGTGTGTGCCTTGTAGAAGAATGTCAAATACACTCTGACCTCAGGTCTGTGGTTTAACTCCCAGGAGTTCACTCTTTTACTCAGCCTTAATTAATATGCTCCTCGGCAGATGTGTTTTAGAAGTTTCCAAATTACATTCAAAGCAAGTAATTTTTCGGCACATAAATGTCTTTCACTGTATTATTATTATTATCATTCATCATAGGCTGGGCTATATGCACTGGTAGACAGTAAGGTTAAGGTAGTCTTGTTTCCCTTCAAGCTATAATTTGTGTGTAGCCAAGGCCTATACCAACTGATGATATTGCTTTGCCCTTTAATTCATCGTCCCAATCGATGCAGGAGTCAGTGATTACACACTAATGCGTTCTTCCCTTCCATTTTGTGAATCAATGTACGGTTGGTTTCATCTGGTAATGAGAGACACAGTAAAGGTGAAATGCGTGTGTGCACTCCACTTGTGTTTGTCTCTAAAAGAGTGGCCTGTGTGTGTGTGAGCCCACTTGGCTGTCTGTGTGCTGTTTTGTTGTGGGAGCGTATGATGAGGGGACTTGGGAGTGTGTATTTGTTTGTGTTTGTTTTAGGCAGTCATCTCCTACTGTCTGCCCCTGTAGCTGCGATGGCCTGTTTGAAAGACGCAGACATAAAATTATCAGACTGGTCGTTGTCTGCCTTTAAAGTGTCTTGAGCTGTCCATCCGCATTTGTCAAGCAGAGAGGGATTAGCACAGTATGCTCGCTGTCTCAAGATCTCTTATCTTTATTTTTTTTCTTTTTACTAACAAAGCTCTTTAGCTCTTTATAGTGCTGATGTATTCAAAAATACTCAGAATAAAAACTGTGACATAAAATGTATAATGTATAATTTTTTTCAAACAATCTAGACTAAAAACACTATTGTCACCTCAATGTTAAAAAAAAAAATCCCCACACAAATAGGGCACTACAAATAACAAGAGTTAACACATTAGCATCAAATCGTAAATTTATAAAGGGCAATATTTCAAAATATATGTGCATTCTGTGATTAAATAAAAATATCCCAATTTTAATGAGCATATTAAAATGACCTCTTAATGAACTTTCATTTTGAAAAAAATAGGGGTTTCTATTAATCATTGAAGTAAAATGTTCTGTTAGTCATTAATTTCATTTGATTTAACTGCAACCTCTACATTATCTTTACGTATTTATACATGTTTCCTTGCTTCTAAATTGCTATTTTCATGAATTCACTGACGAGGGTTGCTTCATAAATCACGTGGTCTTTATAACACTAATTAATAAAAATAAAACTTGTTTTACTCCCTTTGTTTTATAATGACTTTTCATTTGGCTTAGATACAATAATTAAACAGTAGTACTGAATAGACTGAAGACTGATACATCATGTGACCTACATAGCAGCTCCTGCAGCAGATATGATTCAGCGTTCTTTCTCTCCCACTGTTGACTTTGAAAGCCAATGGGACAAAGGCATTTCCTCATTTTATGAACGGGTTTCAGAATAAGTAAAATAGAAATAAAAATGTATTTTATGAATGTCAAGAGTGACTGATTTATCTCAAAGATCGAAAGACCGTCCCCCACCCCCTGTTGCTCCTATATCCCGCCACCTCCTGCCTCCTCCTCTTACCCCCCGCCACAACAGCCTAATGACTCCTGGAGGTTCCATTTGTAAGGCTCCCATAGAAACACAGCCACAATAGGCCCCATCTTGAGAGGGCCCATCTGGGAGTCTTTGTGGGGCCAGCTGAAAGCCACAAAGGCCTGCTGACCTAGAAACCCATCAATAAGAGAACGGGGAGTCCCACCAACAACAACAAATTGAAGAGCAAAGGAATTTCCTGGGCCATCTCAAAGTCCGTAGGTGAGGACATGTACCAAAAACGTGGGAGGGGAGAATTGTGCAGATCCTGGGGATGACATGTCAGGATGTCATTCCCAAGCTGTCAACCGCATGTCCATTACCTTAAACTGTCACTGGTGCCTTTGTCCTTGCGCCGACTGTTTGTTATTGTGAGAGGCCTATGAAATCTTTACAAAATGGTGATGGTGACAGGAAGCAGCAGTGGCATGCTGGGTAGAGTTATGTGCTCTGTTCAGGGGGAAGGTGGTGGTGGTGTGGGGGCACACTTTTTGTGT
This sequence comes from Neodontobutis hainanensis, assembly GCA_024349245.1. NCBI lineage: Eukaryota > Metazoa > Chordata > Actinopteri > Gobiiformes > Odontobutidae > Neodontobutis > Neodontobutis hainanensis. Next base: position 6,376,482 of record JALDNG010000002.1, on the reverse strand, counting down.
GTTTGAGAGTGGAATGACTTGGTCGCAACACATAAAACTATTGTGTGTCCATTCTATCATTACAAGTACAAAATCCGTTATAAGTATATCCAATTGAATGTCAAATACAAAACTATACACATGAGCTTTATGTCTCATAGCATTTTGAGGGCATCCAGTGTCCTATATACTCTCTCCACAGTCAATTTGCATGACAGCTTGACCACTTTCTCATCCAGTGGGAGGGGTCAGGTGAATGTTTACGACAGGTGTCTTGCTTGCACCTCAACTCCTGGTAAAAGTGGACAGGAACACTTTTAAGAGGCTGACAGGAGAGCGGGAGTTGTCATCCCTAATGCAATGCACAGACACCACAAGGACACCTGTGTTCCTTTGCTGCCACTTTCATTCAAAAAGTACCCGGAACAGGGTCCTTAAATCAATTATAGTCAAGTGCTGTGATATGGTGCACTGCTAGACCTGTGGTGTTAAAGGGTCAAACTGACAAGATGTAGTATCTAATAGTCTTGTTGAGTCTTGATAAAGTTGTGAAATGGCATGTTGATATGCGTTTCATTGGACAAATGACTAGTCATCAGTGATTCTGTTTTATCATCCTGTTCTGCATATACAGTATTACAGAATGACAGCTTGATTCTAGTTGTACAGTTAAGTTTTTCAGTTAAACTTAAATTTTGAATTTTGTTTTGTCTGTTCCTGTTATAGAGGAGGACCGATATGATAGCTACTCTCGTATGATTTTGAAGTATTTCTTGGCAGAAGGAGTTGTGTGTCAACATGAGCTTTTCTTGGCATCAGCTCAAGACTCCCCAGATGACATATTGCAGGTATGATTATTGATTTTCTTTGTATTTTTTGTGCTACATATTTTTTTGACAAAGGCTCCAGAAAAAGTTTCTGTACCTTAAAATGTCTACTTTAACACCATCACTGCATTAGCACTGTTCAGCTTTTGACCCTTTAGAAACCATTTTAAGATGATATATACACATAGGATAGTGTGAAGGTGTTTAACCAGTTGAGGGTGGTTGGATGGTTGTTGCATTGTAGAAATGCTTGCAGATGCATCACTCGGTGACAAGGCCATAGTTCTAGAAACTTACTTCCACCTAACATGCTTGAGGTGGAGCCTATTTCCCATTGATTGATAGTGGGAGGGGTCACAACCTCAACCTTTTTTAACATTTCAAAGACATATTAAGACAACAGGACTCCCTGGGACATATCACATCATTCAGTGTTTTCACTCCTCCATTCAAAAGATGCTAATTTGTGCAGATTGTGCACACCAAAAAAAAACTAAAACAAATTTAGGGTTAGGGTTATTTATATATATATATATATATATATATATATATATATATATATATATATATATATATATATATATATATATATATATATATATATATATATTACATATACACACAGCAAGTTTACATATTTTTTCGTCCATTTTTCTGAGACTATGAATGATAAAAAACTTTTTAGTTTTAGTTGATACCATTTATTGTCAAACAATTGTGTTTACTCTTTTTAAATCATAATGACAACAGAAACTACCCAAATGACCCTGATCAAAAGTTTAGCCCCAGTTGTTAATACTGTGCATTGCCACCTTTAACATCAGTGACAGTTTGAAGTCTTTTGTGGTAGTTGTGGATGAGGCTCTTTATTTTCTCAGATGGTAAAGCTGCTCATTCTTCTTGGCAATTCCTGTAAATTCTTGGGCTGTCTTTTATGAACTGCAGGTTTGAGATCTCCTCAGAGTGGCTCAATGATATTGAGGTCAGGAGACTCAGACAGCCACACCACTTTATTCAAAATCCTGTATTTCAGCTAAAGTTATTTTGTTTTTTTTCTTTGCATCCTGAACAATTTTTCTGGCAGTTGTGGCTGACCGTCTATCTGACTGTGGTTTGTTTTCAACAGAATTACTCATTTTGAACACAGCTAATTTCCATTCTCAATTTCTTTGATCCCTTTTTCTATATCCCTTTCCTGTTTTATACAGTTCAATTACCTTTTCCCACAGATTATTTGACAATTATTTAGCTTTTCCAATGACTCAGAATATGGAAACATCAGTGCAGCACTGGATGAGAGATGAATGGGTCTGTCAAAAACACGCTGACCTTTTATACACACACACTGATTACAAGCAAACAGATCACAGTGAGGGTGGTTACCTTTAGTAGATATTCAAACCTGTTTGTGTCAAATTGTGTGAATTTTTTCAGGCAAAAATCACCAGGGTATAAAAACTTTTGATCAGGGTAATTTTTGTAGTTTCAGTTGCAATTCCGATTTAAAAAGAGTAAACACAGTTGTTGTTAAATGGTTTCACCCAACCACTGGCTAAGAGTGAAAAAATGTTTTTTTGTGCTGACATTCAAATTCTCTGAAAAATGTCCAGAAAATCACAAATTCTACCCCAGGGTATGTAAACTTATGAGCACAACTGTGTAAATACTGTGTGTGTATGTATATATATATATATATATATATATATATATATATATATATACATATATATATAAATTATTTGTTATTCTTGACATGTCACTTCATTAAATAATTGATTTATCAAGAGCTTTGCTTTTGAATTAATAAAGTTTTTTTTTCTGTCAGTAGTAGTATCAGTAATTTTACTATTGATTATTTACATTTACTGGACACATCTGTTTAATTTTACAAAGGAACTGCCTTCCCCTATTATGGACGATGTTGCTATCCCAAAACCAGTGGAGCAGCCCAGGCTGTCCTCTAATCCTCAAGATAATTTTGACACCATGAAGATTGCCTGGCGCTATCAGAATCTTCCAAAGGTCCAGGTAATCCAAAAGACTAATTCTCATAACTGATACTGTAATATTCATTGCGTGTTTTCACACTTTACCAAATAAATTATAGTAGAGGTGTCATAAAGGTCACTCTATTTTCTTGGCATTTGCTTTTGTTATTGATGCAATGTAAAAGAACAACACTTGCTCTCTGGTCTTAGATTGCCAATTGTCTCTACCACTAAATCCATCAGCCTCTAAACTTCTTTGTGAAGTGAATGAGTTCTTAGCCTCTTCTTTCAGAGCTGGACCAGATTACTCACACTTAGCTGGCGATAGGTAGGCTTTTCACTGGCCCCCAACTCACATATATATATACACATCCACACACGCCCGCACCCCTGCTTAGCCTGGGAAACAAGAGTACTTTGCAGCCTGTGCATTGACATGCCGGCTCGCTCAACCCTATGACCCAGACCTGCGCCTCTGTCTTCCCCCAAATCCCTGCCTTTCCCCCTGCTAGAGTCGGCAGCCCTACGCTTTTCTTCCGTTTTGAGTTGAGGTGACCCTTCCTACTAGTTCTCTACAGTCTCAGCCCTTCAGTCTATAATCCATATCGCTATGTGGATTAACAGCACACAGTGCATCCCTGGGGATCCTCTCCCTCTTTCTCTCTCCCTGGAAACTTCTTTATATCTGTATCCCTTCCTCACCTCTCCCCCTTCCCCTGTAAAATCGTCTTTACAAACCACTAGTAAGCCTCCAGCAGAGGATTTGCATCTCAAATTCACCCCCAGAGTCATCGCTTACTTTCCCCTTACACACACCTCTGCTGGCATGGCCTACTGTGTCACTCTCCCGATGAAGACGTCAGATCAAAGGTGAGGCCGTCAGGGCGGGGATGGAACACTAAGCGGGTTGCCTGGATCACAAAGAGAAGATGAGCGCCTGACCCCCCCCTGCCCTGCTGACCCCCTCGTCCCGCCAGGAGAGGGACACACCGGGGGACCTAATCCAGATTAAGAGTAGATTAAGGGCCCCTCTAACAATGGAATGCCTGGTTTCACTGAGAATGAAGAGCTAAAACTCTCTCTCTCAGCTGCAGGAAAACATCCGCCTTCCCCTGTGTCTCTGACACTTTTGCTTTCACAGCCAGAAGTGGACGTTTATGTTAAGAAATGATTAAGAGAGCATGGTCATAGTGGTTATTTAACTTCTCAGCTGCCGAAAAGTTGAGGAATGACCCATAAACAATTCAATTGCATTTACACAGTTATATAATGCACAGTCATTTAACTTTTTAGAAAGACAAATAGCATTTTTCTTATAGTGATTAGCTTCTTTATTTTCTATAATCTACAAATAATCATTTAGCAGTGTAGAACAATTGTTCTTTTGAGATGTGTTTTAGTTTGTAGTGTGCTTAAACTGAGTTTGGTTTTTTGACTTCCTTAGAGCACCCTTACATCGTCATCTCGGTTTGGCCACTATTATGACGTCTCCAAGATGATGGAAGCAGAAATTCGCCAGGCAGCCAAATGCCACCGCTTCTACCTTCCAGATCATCCCGAGCAGACAACGCCTACACACAGGTAAGATGACAGGACATCATTGCAGTATGTTTGCAAACCAATAAGACATCATCCTCAAAACACTGATAAACAAGCATGACATCATCCACAAAATTGAATTACACAGGTAAGACATTTTCTCCAGAAACAGAAGTAAGCAAAAGAGGCAATGTCCAAAGAAGAGCAGAGGACTAACAGTGTACAATGTAAAGAAAAGCATATAAGCTTTGGCTTCAAGTCCTAGATCAAGTCAGCCAAAGATAAAAACTTATTATCTAAAAGGGGTGTAAATTTGTGACACATATATGTAGAGTTAGTGTAGATAGACAAGAAACAGGGTAAGATAAAGGGGAATGAAGCCGAAATTGCATAAAATTTATGTTAATGCAAAAATAACATGTCTCACATTGTTCATAACATTTAATCAGTCACTTAGTAGTTACTTAAAAATGCTTGCTTTATTCATCATTCTGCAGTCGTTTACCACTGACCATAAACATTCAGGCTCTTGTAAAGGTTGTGTGTCTCTATTCAAATAAGGCTCTTGTTTGCATAGCGCCTGTTTGATTTCTCTTGCGTCAAGTGTACTTAGGGTTCAGAGGTCATGCCGGCTCTTTACTCAGAGAGTGCTGCTGAGTACTCAAGGGCACACGATGCACACTGTTTAAATACAACAATCTGGAGCGCAGAGGCATTATGCACATCCTTTATTTTAGGAAAAAAAATAACTGCCAGGCAAACAAATTCATTGTTTTTAATTGTTTAAAATATGAACCCCTTTTTTCAGTTGAATATTAAGTATAGATGAAGCGCAGCTGTTCAGTGAGTGAGAGTGACATGGTCATTATGCCACTGCTTGCCCTGAATGGGTTACAGATCTTATAGACACTCTGGCAGCAGGAAACTACACCTGCACAGCACTATTATACTCCCGACCCCGCCCCAACACTCAGCATATTCCACACACACTACACAAACTCCGAAAGCAGGCTACTCCCCCTTGCACGTGTCCATAGCCCCATGTTGATACCCTAGCTGTTAAATTGCTCCATTTCACTTGAAGGCATAATTGGCACAAATTGCTCTCTAGGTGATACAGATCCTGTTGTTTAAGACCAAGCATCCCCCTTCTTTCCTCCTTATTTTCTTATTGAATGAGGAACGCTGAGATAAAAACGCTTCCCTTCGTATGATCCTAATTGGGCAACACTATAGCCCCGATCTATGCACCTAGACCCCATTGCTACCTGAATGAGGAAAGCTCAGTAGGGGTAGCTTAAACACAATGTGCTCCTATACAATGGCTGCCAACCAGAGGCAACCTCCTGCCTAACTGCATGTCAAACCATCCCAGCCCCCTACATTGGAGAAAGGGCATGGGCAGAGAGGCCAAGGAGGGTAGGTGTCCCTGTTTCACCAAACCAGCTATATCATTAGGCCCAGCAGGGTCAGGAGGCACCATTGTTGAGTTGAATAACACAAATAGAGTACATAGATGTACTTGGCCCAAGTGTAATCTAGTTGAGTGGTGTATAACGGTTCTTTATACAGGACTATTGGCGTGTGACCAATGTATGTGTATCAGCTTTTGCAGCATGCAGGTTGAATAAACGATTGACTAGCAGCCCAGTATGACTCATTGCAAAGCAGTCATTACAATGGTGGGGAGTTTTTAAGTGGACAGTTCTGTGTAAAACGACAGGGTTAACATTTCTATTGGCTATAGACACACTCTATAGTTGCTCTGTAGTTGCTAGTTCCAACATTGTCAGAGGTGCACATCTTACCCCTGATTAAACACCAGAATGCTGCTCCTTGTTAATTTTCTATATCAGTCCATTAATTCCCAATGCCTGCTTACTCTTCATCTGTGTTGTGTGTATGTTTGGGCATATGTGCGTTAGTTGACTGTCTGTTTAGGGACAATCAGATCCTCAGGGAGCTGACAAGAGAACCAGTCATGTTGTAATTTAATCAACCAAATAAATTAATTGGATCTCTTGATATGGATCTGTCTGCATCAGTAGCTCCAGAAAAGCACAGTCAGGAGGAACATGCTGCAGTCATAGAGGATTAAGTTACTGCTGTGATAGGCTTGGCCCAGTTTTATCTAAATGGTCTCAATTACAGTTTACATGTCCCATGTAACCCTTGGTTTCTTCTCTCTGTGTTTGTCTACTTCTCTTCTCCTTTCAGTCCAATGCTTGAGTCCTACTTGGCGTTGCTGAGGTCACTTCAAGAAGTCATTCAAAAGGAGGGCTTTGAAGTAGCTGCCCCTCTGGTAAGAACTCATAAAGGCTTTTATTACTAAATGGTTTTCTTAGTCTCTCTACAATTACTGTCAAAACATTTGACACAAAGTACATATAATTTATTAGCTTTATTAACAGTAAATTGGCTGACCATAGGAAAACCACATTTTTGTTGAGCGCAATCACTGCCTAAATTCAATAGATTGTGAGTCTTTGTAGTGGATCAATTGCTTTACCAAACAATGTTTGTGTCTTATCCACCTATATTCTATGAACCCTCTGCTTGTCACCTGGAGCCACCTCTCCCCCTGTCACTCACATACAGAATTTAACTGAACCACCCCCCACCCTTCCTCCCCAAGCGCTGTCACTCACACGCCAGATTAACTGCTGACATCATTAAAGTGGTGTGGCCGCCTGACATACTGTTGGCACAGTCCAGGAATGCAGACCGCCACAGAGCAGCATGGGCACTGGCACAAGAATGCCCAATATGGGTGATGCTCTGTGTTTATTTGTTTATTTATATTATATATAACAGGCTCTTTTTTATTTTTTGCTTTCAACACTTGTATCTTCATTATGCATAACAGTAGTGCCAGTATAGCTGTGCTTTTGGTAGAAACATGCAGTTATTACAATGTGGTCACAGGCTGGCTTTAAGCTGACTTCTGGTCCTTGGCTGGACTCAACTGGCACTGTTCCCTGATTATTCTATAGGCTAACTATAGGAGTTAAGTTTGGCCTCTTCCTCTGATGTTGCCACAGCAACATTCGTCCATAGTTCCTTCCTGCTGGAATTGAGACATGAAAATAGATTTCTAATTCCCTCAATAGTATAATAATAGTAATAGTATAATACTGTGACAATGCATTTCTCTCTTAGATCCTCAGTTTATACAGAGCTGATGTTTAATGTTGTAGTAGGACATGGATATAGAGTCTGGTGTGAGAGTCCTTCCTTGGGAAACTATGAGCCAACTATGAAAAAGTCACACGAACAATGGGGTTTATTTTTCTAAGATTCCTGTGATTCTAATCCAAATCTAAACGAAGCTTAGGTCATACTGTGGTGAGAGGAAGCAGAGGAGAATCGGATTGAGATTTTAAGAGGATTTTTAAAAAGTGGAAGCAGAAAGATCGATTTTGCAGGAATTGGGTAGTCAGAAAAAATACGGAAATTTTAGTTTTAGGCCATAGCTTTGTAATGTACTCCTAGCTCCAACATGAGTAATTAAGTGCAAAGAAACAACAGTAATTGTATCAAAGGTTTGGACAAGCACCTCAATTCTTTCTGTTTCAGTGATCTATATTCAACCACTGTTTAGGCACTTCTCTGTCTTCTTGAGAGTTGGTTATCGTTGATCTCTTGTTGTAGGCTAAAGCGTTACACTCTACCCTTACCCAGGCCCCCTTGGCTGTAGAGCGCCACTGCAGTGCCAAGAATGTGCTGGGGTTTCTGGGTGGCGGCCATATTGGAAGACCGTCTGACAGGTCCATTGTGTGTGTGTCAGATGGCCCCTGTGATTGGGCAGTTGTGTCCAGTCACGTTTGAGCTCAGTGTTCTGATCGTCTGTGCTGTTGAGCAGACAGTCCCTCCTAGAGTTTGGATTATTATCCAAGACCACAGCACCTTCAAAAAGTCATTTAAATGTGACTGTTTGTCTTCACATCCAATGTCTTAAGCTGAATTGAATTAATATTTATTGCAGTATTAGTGTAATATTACAGTGCTGAAAATGGATAGCAGTTGGATGTGGGTTTTAATGCATAAATATATTTTTTGTTTTGTTATTGTTTCTTCCAGTCAAGGTCACGAAATATCCTTCGCATTGGGCTTCATTCCCTTGGCTCAACTTTGTGGGGTGATGACCTGTGTTGCTGTGACAACCCCAGGCATGCCCACGCCCTCACAACCTTTCTTTACGGTCTCCGGGCTTTACTCAGGTCATCTTTTGCAGTTGCAGTAGTTACTGTGCCGTCACATCTTATACAGGTAAGGCAATGTTAATACACTTAACATAAAATATAAAAATGTCAATAAAGTTTATACTTTCACATTATATCATGGGTTTCTGTATTTTATGGATGTAATGGATGATCCAGCTGGCAATTCAGATTTTTTGTGCTTGTCATGTGCGGTTTGTCTTAATTCATAATGGGGCAGAAAATATGTATCTTTTTGTAACAGAGCCTCTCGTTGACCTAATAGGTTAGTGGTTCCATGCATCACTCCCTCAACAGACCCAAATGACTGCACACTTCATTCATAGGCTTCTAAATCTGTTTGTTTGCTTTTAATTACCCTAAGCACTGCACAATGAGTATGTGTGTCTTTGTATCTATTTCTTTTAGATGTGTCTCTCCTTTTAGTCATGTGTTTTGAGGGTTGAAGGGGGGCAGTCAGTCCTTGTGCACGCGTCTGTGTCCAGTCTGGCCTCACAGTGTGAAGGTGGAGTCATCTGCTAAGGCATATGGCAAACCACAGCCCTCCGCCAGACAGTCCACACCATACATACAGTACATACTCCCCAAAGAAGCCAGCTGAGACTTTCAGAAAAATTCTGAAACTTAATTTTCCTCATTATTGGTTCTACGGTCATTGTTCACTAAAACTTGCCTTCAGAAAAATATATAGACCAAAGGTTCACTATTCTAACATCTGTGTTGTCCTAACATGCTTCAGGCTTGTATGCTCAGTGAACAGCGGCCTTGGTCTAGTCTAAGGTAAAGTGGCTAACTAGCAGATGTCAGCTGTGGTTGGAGAGTTCCCACTGTCCCTCGCTGGCCTGGACCCCAAAGCCCTAATCTGTCCCCTCCCCGTTGGCTCACTCTAAAGAAAGAAGTGAATGAGTGATGGAGGAGGGTAGGGGAAATTTTGGACCGAATCAGGTGTTGGATGATTAAGCCAGCACAGAGGTAGTAAATGATTGTTAAATGACGAGTCTTTGAAATAAACCTAGTATTAGTCTTAACACTGTAATCCTTGACATTGATACAATTAAGCTACAACTGCACATCAAAAGGGAATGTGTGATGTATTATAATTTCTGTATGGCAAAGATTGAGTTTAATTAATTTCTCATTTAGTATGGTCCTTAGAAGACTGTCTAGACGAGTGGCAGTGGGCTAGCTGAGACCACACTGGACTCTTATCTATTATTTAGAAGAAGAGGAGGAGAGTAACTCACTGAAAGCTCCTCACGACAGCCCAGTGCCACAGTCCGTCTGAAACATTAATTAGTCTTGTCCAAGCTTGGTCCTCCTCCATCATATGAGATCTCCTGCTACCACACCCATCTCTACAAGTAAACACATGCAAATACAAAACACACACTCCCCATTAATTTTCTCTATGTACACCTCTCCTGCTGCTTACTCTAAGTGGTGTCATGACCTGAGCAGTTACTTGGACTTGGAGTTTGAAATGGTCAAAGTGTGTTGTTTCGTAGCACAGCCAACTGTATTATAGCTTTACAATATGGCTTTTTTTCTTCTTGAAATGTCTTTTATTAACTTAATAAAGTCAAAGTTAGCCATTTGTGAATATGCAATTTAATTCTTTTTTGTATTGTTACTAAAATTGTGTGATTGTTTTTGTTGTCAAACATTTTAGCTTAATTAATGTATGTACATTTATGCTTAAGCTAGCACAAAAATACATACTTCAATTAGGGTTTGTTACAATTGACCTTAATCAGATGTGGCTAAATATATAAATACAAAAAAGTCCCACTTGCCATGTAATTTCAGACCCATTATGTAAAACAAGAAAGGATGTTGCCATTGCTGGCTAAGAAGAGCGCATATAGCCATTTGCCATTAAACCACTCTGTATTGTCGTTATGGACTGCAATAATAGTAAAGCCTAATTTTTATTTAAAGAGTAGACACAATAGCAATATGTTTTTACAACAAATAAGGAAATTCAAACGTCACTCTCATATGCTCACAGAGGTGTATCTTTATTGTTTCAAATAATTTGTCAAACTTTTACAAAGGCTGCTTTAATGATAGCATGTGACTGACCTCACATACCCCATAAGTGCTGACTGTCCTGACTGGTGGGATATGCATACTTTAAAAGTAGGACAAAAACGCAAAGGAAGAAGAAAGAGTGGGGAAAAGACATGAAGGCATGAAAACTGCATTAGCCGGTGGCAGCCAACACAGAGAGAAGTATGTGAATGATTCAAGAGGCAACGCAGATTAATAATTCAGGACTCCCTCTCTGCCTCTTTACCAATGTCCCTCTATCTCCCCTTCATCCACTCCTTGTACCACGCATCAACCCTTTTGTAACCCTCTCCTGCATTCTTCTATTCTACTGTATTTGCCTTTGATTTGCCCTAGTTACTTTTCCCTAACCAGTAGGGGGAGCTCTCCTCATCAAGCTTCTGCCACTTTTTATCCCTTTACTTCTAACATCCCACTAATATTGCACTTTGTATAATGTTTACACAAAGTCAGATTTTTACACTTTTAGTGTTTGAAATATTTTTACAAGAAAAAAGAAGGGGAAAAAAAGTATGTTCAGTGTCAGTGTTCATAAGCCACTGTTTGTGGTTAATGGTGGCCACAATTTTTCCACCATTCATCACTGCATATATAATCAATATAACCTCCCAAAATAGACTCAGTTCCGATAAAGGAAGTGGAATTAGATTCCCCACATGCTTCCATATACTTTGGACTATACAGGAACAACTTAAAATATATAAGCATTGTCTGCTGTTATTGACCCACACTGCTTTCAGCCGAAAAGCTGTGTGTATAATGATGTCAGATTGACTTTTAAACCTCTCGTGTAGAGGTCTGTGTGAACTGCATGTCCATTACTTTGCCAAGGATCACCTTTGCAACCTCTACTTGAGCCCTTTCCCCTTTGTACCTCATCATCTTCAACTAAGCCCTGGACAGGGATGACCTGGCCACGGGAAATGATGACCTAATTTAATTGGAACACTGATGGCCCGTCAGGAGGCTTTTAATTACCTGCTCATGTTTCTCTCCTCTTCCCTCATTCACTCTCTCTCAAACAGAACAGAGCTTTAATGGGCAGGATAACCAAGCTATGTGACAACGCCATAGCCCTGGAATCATTCAAAGGCTCTGAGAGGGAGACCAACCCACTCTACAAAGATTACCATGGTATGAACACATACACAAATACACACTGGCTTTTCTTTCTGTGTCTTTCTATGTCTTGCAAACGCATACACTAGGCAGTGCATTAAGTTGCAGGGCTTGGGCTGTGGATGGAGGCAGGGCATCCCCCTTGCAGGCCAGGCTGTCAGTGCAAGTTAGTGTGTTGCTGCTCAATCAGACGTGCTCCTCAGTAGACAGGCCGGGGGGGATTCAGCTGCCACGCCGTACCCCTCTCCCTCACCCCCACTCTATCCATGCCTTCTCTCGCTCCATCCCTCCAGCAGAGCCTCCCACTCTCACCCTCGCTCCATGCCCAGTCCCACAGCCCATACCCCTGAGGCCCTGGAGCAGAGCAGACTAACACTGGGGAATCGATATTCTCACCATCACTCTCTTTTCCCCTCTGCTTCTATTTCTCTGTCTCTCGCTCAATGTCTCCATAGCCAGCATGCGTTGCTAAAAAATGGAGGCTAAGGTTTGCGGGGACAAGATACAAATGAAGATAAAGGCTATAGGATGCATTGGCAAGAAGCTGTACTTCTCCTTGGTCCTATGCATCGGTTTACCTTTCTGATTTTATTATTCCCTCTTTCTCACTCATTTTTTAGCACTCTAACACTCTGCATGCATAAAGGTCAATGGAAGCGAGTGTGGTATTTTTAGCCATGTCCCACTCACACTTGCACTCTTTTTCCTCTCATTTGGCCCCTCCCGTCTTCACCTTGGGTTAGGCAGCTCTGGTTTTGACAGAGATGAAAAGTAAAAACATTTACTTGTAGATTTTTGATTGAAGAAGTCTTCTAGGCACCACTTCCTTCTGCTATTTGTAGGAAGAGAGCACAATTACACAAAAAAACATTTAAAACAAAATTTCTGTTGCGTAATTGTTCTGTACTAGTTAGTATTGTTTTTTTTGTTTAGTTTTTTCCTGTCCGTATCTGTTCCCCTCTGTGTAACCAGCTAGGGTAATTCTGGTAGGTTTGTGAAATACGTTTAAAAGTTTTGATGTGTGTTGGTTATGAGTGCAAACGCATCTGGTTCATGTGCGTGGGGATGCGCGTGCTTGTGTGTTTGCGGCAGCAGTTCAGGGCTGCTCAAAGCATGCTGGGAAGCCTGTCACTGCAAATCATGCAAGGGAAAATCACCCAAGTGCACAGAGGAGAGAACCATCCCCCACTTTTAGTCTGTCTGTCTCTCTGTCTCCATTACTCCCTCTATCTCTTCTTTTTTTCTCACTCGCTCACTTATGCTAGTGCACTTCTACACTACCTTCTCAGCTTTGTGGAACTGTAACTTTCTGGTGACAGTGCGTAACAAAGTGGCTTTGAATATGGTTGCCCAATAAATTACATTGTATGTTTCATTGCCCTTCTCCTTGGTATTTGTCAATTGAATACACATGTATTACATTAGTACACATGTTGTACACATGCAAAGAAAATGACCAAAAAAGTAAACACAATTTATTTCTTTGGTACATTTGTATTTTTGTAAACCATGCTTTATTTTATGGTACAAAGTTTTAAGATTAGGAGTGTCATTGTATTCATCATTCATCATTGCTCACCATCCTAAGATTCACATATTTAAGACTTTTATATGCAGAGATTACAACATCAGACACAGACAGTGTAGACCAAAATTTAACCTGGAGATTCATTCTTTGTTCATAACAGCAAACATGCTCTGTGTGTCCTTCACAGGCCTGCTGCATGTACGCCAAGTACCTATCCTGAACTGTCTGGCAAGTCAATTCCCTGATCACAAGGACCTGGCTTTCAAACTCAAGAGAAAACAGTTCACCATTGAGGTATATGTCTTTTTACTTTACTCCCTCTTACCTCTTTTATGGGAATTGAGTTGCAAATATGCAATTATATTTATCCTTACAAACCCTAACACTGGCTTTGTTAGCATGTGTGTCTATTTGATGCCAAAATATGAAAATATTGATTATAAGCTGTTGCAGCCACAACTGCCCTTGTAATGTCAAAAGAAAGCAGAGTGACAAAGATGATATTCATAACCAACCACTAGAGTATAATAATGGAGAAAGGTAAAGGTGTTGTTTCATTTTCAAAGAAATGTATTTAAATTGCTATTATATAGTTGTGTTAAATAGCAGTAGGTGTAATTGAGTGACTAAAGCTCAAAATCCTTATCATAGCTTTTATTTCCATATATTTAAATGCATCAGGGACACTGCACATTCTATTCCAAATCAAAACATGGATAAAAAAACATTCATATGGATGGCACCTTTACTTTTGGCATAAGGAAACATGACCTCTTCAAGTATTTTGATGTATTTTTAAACTGATCCATGATCCCTGTTATGCGATAAATAGACATGAGAGTAACAGTGGTTGACTTTTTGGGATTCAGGAGCCACAGACAGTTTGTCAGACTATCTCCAAACACTGAATTCAAGGCACGGTGCATTTTGAAGACAGTGAAGCATGGTGGTGCAAGCATCATGATATGGGGATGTTTCTCATACTGTGCTGGCCTATTTATCACATAACAGGGATCATGGATCAGTTTAAATACATTAAAATTCATGAAGAGGTCATGTTCTCTTATGCCTAAGAGGAAATGTCCTTGAAATGGGTGTTTTAACAAGACAATTACCCCAGACAACACACCAGTAAGCAAGCAGAATCTTGGTGGAGTTGTGAGCACAATCCCCGGACCTTAATCCAATATAAATCTTGTGGGGTGACATCAAAAATTCGTTTTGATTTGGAATAAAATGTCCGGCGTTTCCAATGTATTTGTGAGAATTTTAAACTTTACTCACTTTTTTACACACACTATTATTCTGAACACAGTTGTATATGTAGCACCACCTGAGTGTACAACTGCTTCATCTAGAAAAAATAAACAAACACTAACAAAAAGAGCTTATGAATACATCTTTATTTGGGGGAACAAAACAGGTGTTACTCTTGTCTGCTGGTGACATCTCAATCAAGACGTGCAGCAGACAGCAGTGCTAAACCTTTAGCATTAGACTTATTTTAGACTGCAGGAAACACTTATTTACACATCTTTTAAACCCTTGTAATGCTAAATAACTCATATTAGCTTTTGCTTTTGATATATTTTGATTTCTCACCCTTTTCCTGTCAGTGGTGCATTCATTTTGCCCATGTCACATCATCACTCTCACTCAGGGCAATCAATCTGTCACTGAGCTACCCCTGTGGAAGCAAATTAAGGGGCCCTCCTCTTAGCTCAGGTTCATGATTGGTTCTCATTACATTATCATTACCTTATCACACCCTCTGGTCCCTATGAGCTCTATTGTCTCAGCCAGGGGGTTAGGGGAGGAATGCCCCCCTCTTTAGCATTACCCACAGTCAACCCTGCCAGTCTTTACCATCCTTTCTCCTCTCTGTCCCTCCTTTTTCCCCGAATAGGCCACTACAGTATAGATTTATAAGGCCCATAAACGTCACGGTGGTTATCCTCAATGGTCTTTTAATTAGGCCATTATATTGGCCTGAACAGGGGACAAGGCCTGGAGCATCTCCTTAGCTATGTCTCATGTTTAAGAAACTCTATTGTAACTATATTTTTATTGTATGGGAATCCAATATTAGCCTTATCACTTAGCATTTAAACTAAACCAGAGCATGACACACATATCAAAATCTTATTTGGCTGCCCTTGTTGACATAAAAAAAAATACATAATATAAAATGTCAATCAAAATCTCCGGTCATGACACCTTTGTTTAAGAGAATTTCCTGGAAAACATTGCCATCACCAGCCATGTGTCAAATCAGTCAAAACTCAGATTAGTCAAATGCAATTACTCAACCTTTTTTCTGTATTGTGTTCTCTGGCATCAGACATTGTCATTCATTTACATCTCAACTAAAATAGTAATGGAGTACATGGTTCTGTTAAGCATCTATCAGAGATATCACATATTAACACGTCTGTTGGTTTTCTGCTTCAACCGCAATTGTCTAGCTATGTGGCTTGCCATACTGTGTGTGACCTGCTGGTCAACTGCGACGGTAGGCCACTGATTGACATATGAGATACTGATAGGAATCTAAGCCCTGTGTCTGACATGTGACAGCCCACACCATCCCTGCTAATCACCTCATTTACTCAAGCTACGGGACTCTTCTGCCTGGGGCCACGCAATACAGCATTCTCTCAATGCAGCCTGCCACACATATACTGCCGTGTTGCAGGTAAAATGCATTGCACTTTTTTCAACTCTTGACACTTTTGATATTGTAAAGTGATTGTGTATCAACAGTGATTAATTGTGATGTGTTGGTGATGAATGACAGGAGATTAGCAGTTTGGCAGTTGTTCACGCAGCTGCGGATCAACTCCTAACTAATTTTCTTAACTGCACTTCAATCACCCAACCCTTATGTTTAGTCAGTATTTAAATGTGTTTGTGTGATATATTTAATTTGTTATCACATATTATGTTTAATGCTTTCACATCAAAACTACAGGTTACAAAGTTCTGCTGATTCAGTATTAAGTTAACCACTGTAATGGCTGAGGTTTTCCAAGAGTTCAAGCTGCGGTTGATGAGCACTTATTAGCAGCAAGCCTGCAGCCAGAATTAACCCATAGCCCTGTCTGAGCAGGTAGAGAGCGTAGGTGTTTAGACAAGATTAACACATACTCATTGACACATAAAGCAGCTTGCTCACACATCTCTGAATATTGTCATTCTGCACATAATCACACACAACTCAAGCACGCACCCAGGATGACAGAAACTTTCTCAAACATGCATGTTTGTGAAAACTTTCTCATAATAAGTCAACACTGTTGTTGCTTTCACAATCTGAGATACTTTGAGGATGAAACTGGGAAGAATGCTGGTGGTATGTAATTACATTAGTCTTACCTTTTAGTGACCCTTTAAACTGACTGGCAATGTGCCTGTGGGGCACTGGGGGCCAATAGCGGGTCACAGGGTCAAATACAGTATTGGACGAGGATTTGTCAAATTAGTCATCTCTTTAAGAGGCAATTTGAAGGTGTCTGCTGCACTGACAATGTCTTTCACTTGAATGACTTTTAGTCTGCTGAGTGGTCTTTACTTACTTTTTCTTAACTTAGCTTCAAAATTTAATATTATATTAAAAAGCGTGATATATATATATATATATATATTTTTTTTTGATTATGTTAGCTTTAAAGATAGATATGAAAATAATATTTAAGATAGAGAGAGTGCCTGAAAAATAAAATTGCCTTTTGTTTCTTAGTTATCCTTTGGCTGGATAAAGGACCTGAACAGAACTATGAATCTTAAAGTTGTTGCTATGGATAAGAACAGTTTAAATGAGAGACAGAATCCAACGGAAAGAGTCTGAATGAGGTGCATAAACACTAGGTTAATTTTTCTTGGCATGTCCTCAAAACGTCTTGAAGACAACGCCTGTGTCAGCCCCCTGATGAAGCCTGTGGGTGCCAAGGGAAGGGTGTTAATGGACCAATGTGAGGAACAGAGCAAAGGCTCTGAGAGGAGGGGCGCTTAAGTGAAGAGGAGCAGTTAAGTGATTCTCAGGTCAGGTCTAATTAAAATGAGGGCTTTTCCTCAGAGGCACCAAAGCGCTTTATCAGAAAGCAAATGTAAAATGTAGGGTAATAAAGAACAAGATAGACATGCCCAGTCCTCGGGGCTTGTTTGTGTATTTCTGTGTGTGTTTGTTTTTTTGTTTTTTTTGTTTGTTTCCTCGTGTCTCAAAAAAGACTTGGTACTCGGGATCAACTTATGAAGGGATGAATCTATGAATCTAACTGGGTAATGTTTACTTTTAATAGATTTTACACTGAAGATGTACATGCTAAGAGTGAAAAAATACAAGTCCTGATAAATCTGACTGATTCATACCAATGTTCCGGGAATCATAATCAGATGAGAATGGTGAATTTCAGTGAATAATATATACTTCTTTCCTTAACGCACACCATCCTCTGTCACGTTTTAGGATGAGATGTAGTTATGGTTAGTATGTGAATGAGAAAGAAAAACCAAAAGAGCTTAGCACGCGATCAGACCCTTCAGCCGAACAATATTCCCAACATACATCAGATTGGCATCTATTATTTAAAAAGGGTTTTTATCTATCCTGCAAATGTGCATTTGAAAAGGCTTGTAAGGACTGTTTGTAGACTCTTGGGCTTGTTGAGGATGTTCTTGGGCCTATTTACTTATCTCTGTGTTATTATACTACTGTGGCCGCATATCTTTGGGAAAACATAGCAAATGGTCAGATATTATTTAGCTGGAACATGTCATTGGAGGCAGAACGTTGCAAGTGCAACCACAGACACCAAGGCTTTTATATCCTCTACATATGTGCATCTACTGCAGTATAAAACACACTACAAATACAGTATATTCCTTAAAGACTACACTTAAATTACCAAGGACAATCTATGTTATTGTCTCTTGCACTAGGGCATTAAAACAACAAGTATATGTAGAAGAATCTTTTGGACTCTTTCGGGCAAAATACGTGCTGCCCTCTGTACCTCATCAACACAGTGCCAAAACAATTCTTGCAAACACAGAACACAAAAGCAAAAGAAAACAGGCCACATGCACTTGTCCTGCCAAACTGTGTAACAGCATGGTCTGCATGAGCCCGGTCTTGAAGCAGTTTCATCAGTGAGCAGTGAACCTTTAATATAGTCCATGCACTGTTCAGCCCCTATTAGCCCAGACTGACCACATTGGGCTCAAACCTGATTAAAGTAGCACTAGTCGTCTTCAACTCCCATTAGAAGTAGAGAGAGAGGGCTGTTTCTTCAGGCCACGCTGCATCCAGGAGGTCTGTGACTATATAGCACTGTATAAATGAATTCATATTTGTTACTGTATTACCATAATGGTAGTGACTGGCAACCATTGCCCAGGGTGCAGGTTTGGTTTGGCATATTTGGTGGAAAACTTTAGTAAAAGAGTTATGAAGGGCCATTTAAGCCAGCAAACTGGCCCTCCCTCCAGTGTGTCCTCATAGAAATGTAAAATTGCCATTGTGGGCACAAACACTTCCATGGTTGGAGTGGTTCAAAGGTGGAATGTTGATCCAGAGCAGGAGCATTAAACTTAGGAAAGCTTTCTGCCTGAGTCCTAAAAATAACTTTCCCACACTCTCATAGATTGGTGTGCTGGAGGATCACAAGATGGAGGCTGAATGGGTTGGTTTTAATGGATGTTTAGCTTATGGAATGCCCATAAATACGAAAATAAACTTAGGACTAGATAGAAAAGCAAAGGCTTATGGTGCCCTATATTTTTTTTGTTATACAATATTTTTTTTATTTGGTCGTTGCTTATGCTATCAGACAGTCAGTTGACAGTGTGTCAGTTTATATTCTTTAAACTGAATAATGAAAGGTTTATAGTTTTGTAAATAGTTTAGCTCTGGAGAGTCTAATGTTATCTAGAAAATGAACAATGAAATAGACAAAAGTGCATTATCTGTATTTGAAACTCCTCTTTAAATGCTTTTTTGTCTGTGTTGAATTTCCCTTAATGAGTCCTTGCTAGACAAAACAATTTGCTTCTCTTGACTCTCCATTTACACCATTAGAGCAATTGTTTCAGCTAGTAACAGCTACATGTGAATATGCCCAAATGTTACAAAGGGATTCACCCAACAGTCAACTCGGAGTTGTTTAATGTAGTGATATCTATTGAGAGAGGCTGAGCTGTCGCTGAATGTAGCTGTGCTCATGAATTTTATGGGGGGCAAGTGTCCTTCAGAGTTCACAGGTGGCTATTGAAAGGCTTGGGCAGATGATGGAGGATAGTTAGGGCGCATATAGGGCTCTGAATAGACTTTAATTACACTCTATAGTCGAAGCAGAGGGCCATTAGGAGGACAGGTCCGCACTTCAAAAGGCAAGTTGGAGGACAAGGCGCTGGAAGCTTATCAAAACGTTAATGACCTTTTACATAAATTTTAGATTTGTATTTGTGCAGAAAATATTGACCATTCTTGTATCTTTGTGTTACCTAATTCACATATGTGATTGTGTTAAGGTGGGGGAAGCTTTGGGTGGGAGAATACTCCAGTGTGTGGCTTAACCAAACTTTCCTTTTGTCCACAACAATGATGAGTGATGATGAGTGACAGGGGTGTTAGGAGTGGGATCTGGGGAACAGAATGCAGCTAAGCAGTGCTCACCCAAACTCACACAAAAGGCAGCAAAAGGTCAAATCTGAGGCAAGCTTCTTATAGACTGACATGTCATTAAACTTCTATGACACATTTAAAAAAAACTTATCCCTTTTTTGTGTTCAAAGTTTAATGTCATCTCAGTATGGACTTTTTGACTTATGCATATAGCCCAAAATTATCTCCAGCCTTCATTTGTCCTTATTTCAACTGGAGTGCTCTCTGTCTGCTTCACATCCTATTTGACCCTTTATAAAAAGAATATCTTCATTCTATAAGGCATGTAAATAGGCATGCAGTTGTCCTTTTGTTACGCAAAATCCATACATTCTGCTTACACAGGCCGACCACACACTTCTCTTCCCCTGCACCTCACACACATTGTGGTGCATGTTAACTAAGAATGAGAAGGACTTGCGTGCAAATGTTTCCCAGGAGGCAGCTATAGACTGAGGGTTCTGAGGCTGAGGATGGCTCTAGATGGCGGTTAGTGAGGAACCAGTATTTTTCTTTAGCCTGCTCACTTCCTCCCCCTCCCTCTCTCTGAGTGCAGCAGTGATCGTAATGGAGGGTGACAGCTCACCTCTCCCTAGCGTGCCTACCGTCCTCGGAGCGTTACAGCCCCCCTCATACCTCACCACTGCTCCCCAAGGCCCGGAAGGCCACAAAGGTTACTCCATATGTTAGACTCGGGATTCTTATGAATCTTTTTTTCTTCCTGTGACAATAGCATGTTGTCAAGTCTTTAGCTGGCTTGGGACCCCTACAGAGTTAAGACCAAAGACCAGATGGTTAGCCACTTTTTATATATATATTCTACTGTATATGTAGTAAAATTCATTAAACTCTATTGAGTCTTTAGGGAGCTCCAATTTACAGCAAACATTTTCTCCAGGCACTTAACAAATCCAATAAATCCCAGTTTGAGAAAGGACTTGAGCAAAAGGAGGAAGACAAGACAAAAAGCAACTTTGATTCAATGAAAGAAAAAGCTACAGCTAAACGTGTAATCTAAATTTGTCTAAATCCTATTTTTCTAACAGAACCAGGAGTTTCGATATTAAACGTTTGCAGTGCTCCTCCAGGAGATAAGTGTTAAAACGCTCTCCTCTCACCAAGTAGGTTAACACTAAAGAATTGCCCTGCTCTGACTGGAATTGCTGGAATTTAAATTTTATCTTAGTCGAGCTAACATACCTAGATAATGTGCTATAGCTGAGCTACTGCTGCACATGTAAGGGTTAGCTGCACTAAAGATGTTTGGCGTACATGACTCTCAGAGCCACAGTGGAGTTGGAGACATCAGAACAGTGTAAAAAAAAAAACTGAAACAAATGAGAAGAAAATGAAAGCCAGTTCTTAAAGCAATAGTAATAATTTATACTTAATATACTGTAACGCTTTATACATGTTTTGACGTTAGCGCTTTTAACAGAGGCCTGATGCTATCATATACCGAGACAGTAGAATCAATCTACAGGGTTAGAGATTGTGTCAAATGTAAATGTGTGCTCAACTTCTCCGCATCATTTTCCAAACAGACTGCAGTCTAGCATGGAATATGCACCCATGTTTTGTTTGATAAGAGTACCTACACGTTTTTCGATTCTGAAAGCAAACTCCACCACCACGTTTCACCCTAATAGCAGCCTACATATTAAAAATGAGGCAGTGCCCTGGTGTAATCTGACTTGTCTTAATTATAGGCAGTATCCAGTAATAGGCTGCGTCCATAGATATCAGCCATTAGAGCAATGTCTCTGGCGGGAAAGGCCTGTTTGGGTATGAGGTGGGTGATAAAAAAGCCATGCCTCATTTACCTCCAATTTTTTGTTCACACATCCCTGCCGTGAAGATGGCAAAGGACAGTGTTAAACTAATTTATGTGCTCTATGTGATGTCGCTACTCTGCTCTGTTTGCATTGTCAGCAATCAGCACTGTCCTTTAAGAGATTATTGGAGTAAGGAAGTTGCTGAAATACAGTTCAGTGCAAGTATTTTCCTGGACTTTTTAATATTGTATGAACAGCAGAATGCTATTTTAGTGTGCAGGCCTTAGGCTTGGTGTGGTTTTGTTCCAAATCTCAAAATGAACAACTCTTACAGCAAAAAGGAAACGCCAACAAGAAACATCTTTTTATTGTTTTCTCCCACCAATGTAATCTTTACTCTTCTTTCTTAAAGACATGAAGTCCATGTTTGGAAGTGCTCTGACTGAGGATGGACAGTTGATTTTTTCTGATTCTGCACTAGCTTTGTATTTTTGTCTGTACAATAGTATAGTTACAGTTATCAGATGATGTTTGATTTATGTATTTCCACAAGGTTTCACCATCTAATTCAAATGCAACAAAACAAAGTCAAACCAAAGATAATATACCCATTATTATTATGGAAATTAGAAATGGAATGCCTATGAGTGCTGAAAGCTTGTCACTTGAGTGACAGTTGAAGACACACCTAGTTCAGTGGACTGCATTTAAGACATGCTTGATATTTTTCAAATTCCATATTTGGCAAATTATCCTCAGGTGGCAGCCCAAACCTTGTTGGTATTTAAGACAGATTTTACAGAATATTACTGAATTGTGTTGGTGGTTGCATTTAAGGGTGCATCACTCTCATAACAGGGAGGTGTCGTCTGCTGACAGATCACTGTCTGGATGAGAGAGCACAGCAGCATCCCACCTCATTACCGTAGCAACACACTAACCGAGGGACCGACACACTGCTCGCTGTGATTAAGATGTAAATTTCCTCTAATTGGAATGTAAATTCATACATTTATATGAAGACGTCAGCTGTCAGATTGCAATATTGTGTCCTTTTTTCTCCATCTCCCCTGTTCCCTAAGCAGGGACTAGGTGCCTGTAATCTGTATCAAACTCACACAGCCCATCTTGGGATTTGCCGTTTGTTTAATAGCGGGCCCATTGTCCTGAGTCCAACCCGTCATTGTAATGCTTCCCATTCATGTTTCTGTGTTTTGTTGCTGTGTGATTTGCTCTCGCTACCTATGTTTGTTCCTCCATGCATGGCTGAGCCGTCAGGGCTTTAGGGACGAGGAGGGACTTTGAGACGGGGCTGAGGTCATTGGGTGGCCGTATTTTGTGTGTGCATTGATTACTTCTGCTGAATGTTCCTCAATGCAAATAAGTCTGCCACTTTGAGAGGAAGCACATGTATCTGAAGTAATTAATTTTACCCTTGAATGCCAGCTGTGGTGTTGGTGGGATGTGCTCTATATTGGGCTTTCTCACCAAAAAGGTGTTAATTTAGAGTTTTGGCAGTTGAAGTAACTGTGTTTGCCAATGTTTATGGTCCATATAACTAAGAAGTGTTGTTCTCATTCAGCTATTCCTGAGGCCATCTTGTTATATTGGTTCAAACGACTAGTTGACTAGTTATAGGGCCCCAACAGTTATAAATTGACAACAGCATTACATTTTATTTGTAAAATGTAAGTTCTCTTGCAAATTAAATATTATTGTGTATACCCTTTTTTGAAGAATATGTTTGTGACCAGTTTATGTGTCTCTTTTTGTACATTATACACAATCGTAAATGGTGTTCTACAGTAATTTTTTACACTAACTAAAAAGAACACAAAAAGATCATTAACCCACAAGACTTAATTGAGTATATAAAGTAGTCAGTAGTAAAGACAAAGCTACTTTTACTACAATCTGCAATGATCTCCAGTTAGTGTGCATAGCCAAACCTCACATGTTTATTGTCAAAGTTCATCAAATCATTTCGACTTGTTGTGTAATAGACAGAAGTGACTGTCAGATTGTGCCCCAGGACAAATTGAGATGAACAAAAACAAAAGCATCTGTCTCTTTGCCCTTTTGTGGTTTTATCAAATTAATTGCCATCTCTAAGGTGTGTCCTGACTGATCCCGTGTGTCACCTGCAGATTCCAATTTAGTATAGAGTATAATTACCATGTGAAAACTCAAAGAATTCTCTGTGAGTATAAAAGATTGTTGGGTAATGTATGCAAGTCACACATTTTTCTATATATAATATACAAAAGAATTAGGGCTACAACTAACAATTATTTTATTAAGCAATTAATCTGTCAATTATTTTTTGATTAATCGATGAATTGGATAAAAAACAAAAAACAAGAAAAGCATTCATTTCGAACCCTTTATTCGAAAACAGAACTAAAATCTTTAGAAAGTGCACAAAATGTTGCTCCTTGAACATCCCTGAGCTCTTATAATAATAATAAAATAAAATAAAAATGGACTAAAACAAAAAAACATACACATGTATGCTTTACATCTGCCAAATATATAGACTTTTTTTTTAAATAAAGTGCCACCTGCGCTGCCAGAACAATAAATAATTTATAAAAAATTAAGAACAATACAAATCAGAATATTTAACAGGATTTGTTTGAATGTCAGAACTTGTTCTCTACACTACACTTAGCACACTCGCAGTCGCACACACTCTCTCTCTTTTGAGTTCACTTGAAGCTTATTCATTAAATTATTACCATCATTGTAGTAAGTGCAAGGTTCATTTATACACCACATTTAAACAAAGCTTAAGATGACCAAGTGCTATAAAATAACTTTAAAATTAAATTATAAAGTACAACACACACAAATATATTTGTCAATAATAACCTATTTGGGACAACGCACAGAATATACACTGCAAAAAATGCTTTTCTAACTTAGTAGTTTTGTCCTATTCAGTCCAAATATCTAATAAATCTTAAATCAAGATACATTTACAAGACACATGAAATAGCATAAGAAATTATGTCTTGTTTTCTGAAAAAAACAACTCAAAATTAAGTGATTGTTTTTTTTAACAATTATCTGCCAATGGGGTAAGAAACATTATCTTAATATATCATCTCAAACAGAAGTTTTAAGCATCACTTAATTTTCTCATGCCATTTTTCTTGTCTAGTTATCTTGATTTAAGATTTTTTTTATATTTGGACTGGAAACGAGACAAATTTACTAAGTAAGAAAAGCTTTTATTGCAGTGTAGCTATACATGACAACAGATTGAAAAATGAATGGTCCAAAAAAGGCAACAAGACTAAAGACATGTTTTTATTCACTCGCCTTTTTTGGACCATTCATTTTTCAGTGCCCAAACTTTTGCAGACACCATTTTTTTGTTTTCTGTTATTTTGAAAGTGTAAATGATGGAAATAAAATCTAACTTTTTTGACTTACTATAAGGATGTCTAATCTGTCATTTGATGCCTTTTGGAGATTTTTCCATCTTTTCTTGGCTTCTTTATGCAAATTAATACAATTTTTACTTGGGGTGCCCAAACTTTCGATCCCCACTGTACATGAAGCTTCCATTCACCAGTGTTACATTTACAGTTGCCGCTTTCATTCAAAGCGACTTACATTAAAGTTCCATTCACCAGTGTTACAGCTGGAACACCACTGGAGGCAAGGTGGGTTAAGTGTCTTGCCCAAGGACACAACGACAGTATGAACTGTGGGGAGGGCGGGAATCGAACCGCCTACCTTCCAGTTGAAGGATGACCGCTCTACCACTGAGCCACCGCACCTAAACTTGATCATTCATTCTAAATTGTTTGCTGTCTCCATCGTCTGAACTATCTGAACTAAAAATTCTTATAACATTGTCAAAGGAACAGGTAGTCTGTTTTCCCAAAGCTTGCATTGTTTTGCTGGCATGTGACAATGGGATTCCCACAAGTGTCGCCTCAGCTAACTGTTGAGTTGTCTATCAGGAATCCTGTCGATGCTACTCCACCCACCTGTGACATCAGGCCTACGATGACGTGCCCTTCCTTAATTAGGCCTCCGTCAGGAAAGGAATCCTAATAAACTTGCTTCTATCACATCAACTACACCCATCATTTCATTTCATTGCACAGATTCAACAGCTCGGAAAAGCGACACTTTCCCAGCGGTAGTTCCTTGTAACCAGGAATCTGCTTCAAGTCTGCAAACCCAGGTCGGTTTGCTTACGTGGCTTTTTAATCAGGTTTTTTATACATTCATGCAACCTGAAGATCGGAAATTAGCCCGTCAAAAGATTTCATTAAACCCATCATCTATTCAAGTGTCAGAGGAGGAAGTGAATCATCCTGTGTTGTCTTTGGGTGTCAATCAACATTTTACTGTACTGGCAGCTCCACAGTAGAGATTGAAGTTAATCATTAATGACTTGTTTATTTGAACATATTTGCATGTGTCCTCATTTCATTATTTACATAGAAGTCCTTGGGCTGCATTGCCAAACAGTCCTACAAACCTCTCTGTCCCTCTGTAGACCATAGTGGCACACACAAGAGGAGATGTAAGAAGGAAGTGGGGCAGAGAGACGGAGAAGAGAGACACCATTTTGTCCCCCAGGTATGACAGACGCACTCATGCAGAAAGATCCCACATGGAGGGAGGTGGGAGCGTCAGAATAGGGGGCATGAAGGAACTTCTCTCTGCTCACCTCCTCATTCAGACACCCCTTCCCTGAAAACACATCTGTCTTGCTTTCTCTGCCATACACCATTTAGAACATACATTTTAAAATTTCCTTGTAGAATAATATATTTTTGGGAACTGAATTATATTTTGGGGAACTTTATTTGTACCTCTGTCACAAGCTGTCAGGTTTTGTCTAATTTTCTACTGATCAAAGTGTGTAGTTTCTTGCACTTATTCATTCCCTTTAGGCCTTCAGACACATTGTTGCTACCATTACCCCCAAGCGATCCGTCTTAAATGCAAATGTGTGCCGGCTCTACAGTGTTCACATTTTTAGTTAACGGCACGGCTATCTCATGGCTGCCTGCATTAAAACAATTAAACTTGGTCCCTCCCCCGCCTCAACAATCATTTGTGGATGTGTTGGGTGAAATTTAGCAAGAAATTATCATTTTCTGAATCACTTCACTCTGCTTGCTTGGTGTTTGTTTCATTCGTTCCCTTTATGTGTTTGGTCTTTGAGGTCTTTAAAAGACTTACAGCCTCCTGCATGTTCTTCTGTTTGATTCTTTTCTCTGCACTTTTTCAGCATTATCCAACAGCACTTTTTGTGCGTGCAAATGCTTTCTGAACGGCGTCCTTTCTTCCTTTTCAGGCTGGATGTCATTGTTGCTGCCTGTGGGCTGGGTGTATTTATTTAGGGGTAATTGGTGTGTGGATGAGTGAGGTAATGAGGTGCATCCACACTTGGCTGCTCCCCTCCCTGAAAGCCTGAGACAGACGTAGCCTAGCTGGGCTCCGGCTTGAGCTGTACCACACTGCTGTTTCCTCCACACAAGCCAGAATGGCTCTTTCATACCCAGGTGGACAAACACAATCGCATGGGCTGATACCTCAATGAGGCGTCTGCAGTTTGAAGTGGTGTGTGTACTGTGTGTGCGCGCCGATCACTACATTGGTGTGTATTGATGTGCGTGTATTTGTAAAAGGAGAGGGAAAAACAGTGCTTGATTGTTTGCCCGTGTCAGTCTTGGGCTCTTGTTTGTCTTGTGGCTCGTGTTTGTAGAAGTGATTTTCCCTGTGTGTTTGTAAGTGCATGTATATCAGGCTGAGTGGGTGTTCAATGGAGCTCAAGGAGGACCTTTGGCTCTTATAGCCCCCTGCCAACCTCAAACTGGCCCTGATGTCCTGCAGAGTTACCTAATGATTTCACTTACACCTCCCTTATCTGTCTGGCCCACGTGGCACAACTGTCTGACGCTTCAGCCTTTACATGCCATTTGCTGCCTCATATCCTGTAAAATTCAATTGCACAGAACTCCAGCTGTAGACAAGACTAGGGAGATTGCCCTCTCTCTCTTCCTTTTTCTCCTTGTTTGCCCATTTACAAACATTTCTCAACACTTTTGCAATCACCTTTTAATTTTTTATTTATTTTTTTTCTAATTTTGGATTTTAGCACTTCAAAGTTGACACTTTATAGTGTCAGTCTAAGTGTGAAGTTATAATCACAAAAACTGGGATGTTTGAAGCTACCCACAGGTGTTTTCTGCTTAATAATATGCATAGATTGTTTTGTTGTTATCAGGGTAATTGGTGTAGACCTGCCAGCCTTTGATAGACACACAATTACTGTATGTGATGCATAAGTGGGCTCATTTTAGGGCAGGATTTTGAGTTGCTAATGGTGCATTATTCAGCTTTTGGTCTGTCCCCAAAAGTGCCGGGCCAAATCAAACACGCCGCTCCAGGGTAATTGAGGCCCGCTCTAAACCCCCTGCGGTGAGCAAGGCAGAACTGTAATCCCCTGACAACTCTGACTTGGCCCCAATCTGGCAGGCCGCCCATTTCCCAGCAAAATGTCTAACTCTGCATTGGGGAGAACGAAGAAGCAGATTGTCTGGTTTGGAACTCTTTCCAATTTGTTTAACTCAAAAGAGTCAGCTCTGTCTATCTGTACACATTGCCTAACTTTAATTTTTCACTGAAGTTGAAGCAGGATAATTTGACTGTAATTACATGCCATCAAACTAATATCCTTACTTGTTAGACTACTTCTTTTTGGTTTTATTCAGATTTTTGACAAATAGGCCTAACCATCTCAACAACAGCCTAGATGGTTAATTTAATTGAGCTTAATTTAAACTTTTTTTAGTTTTATAATCTTCTAAAAAGTTTGGCACAAGTAACTTATAAAAGCTGTGTAACAATGTACAGTCCATAGTTTTATTTTGAGCAATGTGAAAAATGTTCTAACTATTCAAATATACCAGTATATTTGTTGTTTATATACCTTATTTTTTAAAGTATTTCTCTTGTTTGTTAGTGTGTTTGCTGTGTCACTTGAAATAGGGGTCATTTGCAGAGGGAATATCACATGCATTAAGCACTGTCTTTCTGATTTCAACTAGCATTTATTCTCCCCCGGCCTAAGCTCACTGTTTTTAATAGTTTTAGTAATGCTTCACAATTAACACTCAGCCAACGCTCTACGTTAGCCTAAGGCTGATGTGTTTGATGCCAAATTAAAACACAAAAAACACAAATCCCCATCACCTACGTGCGTTTAGGACCTGAGGGGTCACAGGGCAATGGAAGGTGGTGAATTTTTTGACAGGGCACTCGAGGTGATGTCTCATTCCCTCTGACATGTTGGACACCCTAAAGGTGGCTTTGCCTTTAGTCTACCCAGGAAGCACCTCACCTAGGTATGGCTAAATTTACACCACCACCACCACCTGCCTACAGCGACGGCATGTGGGGAAAGATGAGGTGGTTTTGGGGTGTAGAGGGCAAACTGGAGAGAGAAACAAAAGGCTTAGCTTACTGAAAAGTGTCAAATGTACATCAAACAGTTGTCACATGCTCCTGAATGGAGAACAAAATGTTTGCAGTTTATAGTGATGTGCAGCATGGAGCACCAGGAGACTCATTATTGAACATAATTTGTTTATACTTAACCTCTACCAAACATTTTCGTTTCTATTGTCAAAAAGTAAAGAAATATATATATTTTTTTTATTTTAATGCTTGTCCAAAAGGTAAAGGAATCCAAATATTCAATGTTTGTCCTACTGAACACGTGCCCAAATGCATTGCCATGTTTTTTTCCTATCATTTCATCATTTCCTATTGTGCATTCACACTTTTTACTATTTTTTTCATATATTAAAATCATTACGGGCTAACAGTACAACAAAACAAAATTTTCCAACAACCATTGTTTAACCCACAAATTATGGTTTAATTGAGGACACTTCAGAGTCACCCATTTTGATGTTGCAATGGGAATCATTTTATTGAAATCCTGGCTTTTTGTTTTTTATCATTATTCTCAAAGCTGCGTTGATCCTCTTAAGGCGGACAGTCGAATAGACGGGTAACAATCCTAGATGCTCCTAGGATCAGGCTCTGTGCCTGTGGGCTGATGTGCAGTGAATGGCCTTAGAGGCTTGAGGCTGGTCTATGTGTGGCCCGGCTGGTCCAAGTCAGCAGTAATGACTGGCTTTGGCCAGCATGCCTGTTAATGTGAATGGGGTTACTCTGGGCAACACCTTTTCAGCAGGGTCCTATGAAGTCCCCAGTATGGTGGTCTTTGTCCGCACAAGGGCTGTCCTCTCAGCAGAAAAGGCTTCTTTTTTGTGAGGACTATCAACTAGTGATGGATTATACACACCCCCCTTTATTCTCGCAGGCATAAGGATGAGTGCAAACTTACACTCTCACACACTTGCAAAAACAGCACTTATAGCAAACTCATCACTGTCCTATCTCAAACAAATGTGTCTTATTTAATTGAGAGTAAACCAATGTTTTATAGAAATGATACATTGGAGCAGTGTGAAATATTTGATTTTATAATAAGCATTCAATGTCCTTTTCAGGGGTTTTAGACTCCCTCTTCAGTCGGGAAATAGGCTTTTAACTATTATTATTATTATTATTATTATTATTATTATTATTATAACAAATACACATTTTATTATTTTTATATTAGTATTTTACCTCTGATTACTTGAAACATTGATGTGAAGTTTACCAGGGTTACTTCCACAAAAATATACTACAGTGTTCCACAAAACAAAAGGTGCTACTACAGGTCAATTAGACTACACAAAACACATGCACATATATTTGCAAACCTATATAAAAACAGATCTCACAATTTCTATATTAATATTCAGCTCTCATTGTCAGCACTGTATTTGTTCAGACGATAAAATTAATCTTCAGGAATTCTGTTTGCCTATTAATTGTGCATGCAGTGTATTTCTACTGCAACCTCAGCCTACACTGGGTGATCAGTCCCCACCCCTTCAAAGGGTGGACCACTTTCCTGGTCGACACAGTAACCTCCAGATGACCTTTCACTTAGTCAAATGTTCTGCCCGTAAACAGCAAGAACTCCACTGTGGTCCAAAAAATAACCGAGAGATATGACTGGAAAGGCCCGTTTAGTGATCTCAGGCTTGTACAGTTGTGTTGTAAATTGTGTGACACATGCACAGGAGAGTGGCAGTGTGGGTCTGTCTCTGTTTTTGTACATGGGTGTGTGTTCTTGTAGTCTGACTGCAGTGGGCAATACTATGAATAATATATGACAAAATGTCTTGGTGCTGTATTTTTGGGATGGATGCTGCAGATAAACCTCACATTTTCTGGCATTGTTCAATGAATGAGTGTATTTTGTGTGTTAACGTCTATGATTTGATGAAGTAAAATAGTTTTTTTTTTAAAGAATCCTCTTGCTGTAAATGTTGTTTATTACTATAGGTGTGATTCTTTCTGTGCAGCTGCTGAAAAACCTGTTTTAATCCAGGGTCACTGTTGTTTTTACTCCAAAGACTTTATATCACTGTCATGGTTTAGGGGGTAACAGAAGTGTTTGAGGGCACCAAAAGTCCCCCAGATATTCTGTCATAACCCATGCAGCCATGCTCTTTGCTATGGGCCTATATGTAATGAAGGCAGCACTTATATGTTTGTACTCTCCGCCCTCTATTCCTCTCGCTCTCTCCCCAGGCAACATGTCACTCCAGGGCCTAACCACACTCCCTGGCTGCGCCCAAGTCCATAACACCAACTAACCCCTACCCTCCACTTTCCACCACCCTTTTTCCTGCCCACCACTTCTAGAGTCAGTCCCCTCACCCCCTCGCCCTCTAAACGCCCACGGTCCATACCAACACTTCAGTCCGAAGAGAAACAAAAATGAACTGAAAAGAGACAAAATGGCCCCACGCTGCTTTCTCTGTCAATGTTTTTGACAGGTCCAAGCAGAGGCCCCCAGAGGACAGTTCAGTACAAGAAGACAATGACTGTGATGAGTTAAGTTGCTGTCTTCAGTGCAGTTACACTTTGGCCCTTGTTTGTCCATTTGGTTATTCAGAAGCATCACAAGGCAAAATTATTCCCATGCATGTCATGTTTAATAACATGACGGATACTATCTGATGCTGTTTTGCATCAGCCTGAAGACAGTGGAGGGTAAATGAGGTGCAAGCAATTCTAAAGTCCAGGTTGAAACATTCCATTAGGTATTAGAAAAGCATGAAATATTGTCTGCTAATCAATTTCCTGTTTGGACTAGCTCATCTTTAATGAAATTCAGTCAGTTATCAGTCCTGTCCCATTCTTTCATTTGATAATATAATTACACTCAAAATGCTTACTCATGTCCTACATTAGTCATGAAGCAGAAATGATGAGGGGCTTGTGTCTCTGTTAGTTGGCTTCTTAGGGTATCCTGGATCGGGCAGCAGGTGATATGGCAAAACTGTTATCCGCTTACCAAAAGGAAACTTTAGTTTGTTTTGTGTATTCAACTTATTTTTTGAACAAATGCATTTTTTAAAATTGTAATCATTTTAGGAAATTTCATGTCACCAGGACTTGAAAAATGGTGACATGTCTAACATGTTTAATATGCTTGTTTACTAAAAGAAACAAGAAACAATACTGGGGTTTTCAACTGGGGATGAAAACTTCCCCAATCAGCAGATTATTCTTAGGGCACGGCATGGGATCCCGTTGCATTCTTTGTTACCACAAAAGAAGAGGCAGGGTTTTTTTCTCAGCTTTTGTTAGCTGAAAGTAGGCTAGAATTACCTCAGTGATGGGCAGATTTTTACTGCATTTTATCTCATGTAGCAGAACGTTTCTCTTAAATGATTGAATTGTGAAAGCATAAAGATATTTTGCTCCTTTAATTAAAATGGACATCACCATATATTGTGGGGTTTGCTGTGCTGAAGTTAATTCTAGGTACTATAGGTTCAGCAAATGATTTCCCACACATTGCAGTGTAACTTTATAGGTGCAAGGGATTATGGCACCTGGAGGTGATTTAGCTTGGTTTAGTGACCGAGTAGACCAGGAAGTCTGGGAAATTTGTACCAATTTCAGCTACAAAATGTTGTACTGCCATATTGACCCTTGTCTTGTTGTAAAGATGGGACTGGGAATATTGGACATTGACCTGGTGTTTGGACAGATGTATACATTACTTTACAGTGGCTGCACTGCAACTGTGGGAAATTGAATTGACAAAAATGTATAACCTCTAATGTGACCATTGTCAATGAATGTGGTAGCCATGCCATATTTCTGTTCTGCATCAATGGAATATATGTAATTTGTTTGTAATGTCTGAGTCTATACTTATAGTTGGACTGGATGCATTGTATGCATTTGCTGATACAATATCACAATGCATTACATCATGTCTCTGACCCAGAAGAGTTCATCATTTACAGAATGAATTACAAAAAACCTTTTGTTAAGTAGTTGTTTGTTGTAAATATCATGTCTCTTCCATGAACATATTCAAACTGTTCAAAGATTAGTTAATCTGATTGGAAGGGCCAGACCAACCATCATGTGTTCCAACAAGGTGTGGGGTTTCCCCATAGTTCTAAGCTGTACAGTGACACAGACCTTTTAAGACTGTGGCTAAAACTCTATGGATGAAATGACTCGTTAAATTAGCACCTAATGCTCCAATCATTAGCAATCCGTTACCGCCATTGGAATGCTTTTGATGGTGGAGCTTTGTGAGCGAGTATTAGAAGATTTTACCAGTAGGATTTAGATTAATGGCTTAATTTTTTTGTTAACCAAATCTGAACAAATACATAAAAAATATACAAATATCATTTGAATATCCTTGAATTAAATTTTGTGAATGAGCATTACAAGCAGCTTGAAACACAAACGGGTTTTTACCTTTAGTAGCTCAACTGAAGGAAATTGTCTATTGTTGAGAGATATTAGTAACCCTCTTAAGCAAAGCTAGTCTGTGGGTCGGCCCAGAGGGCTCATTTCAAGTGCTTAGCGCTCGTTTGGAGCTGTGTCACCCCTCACCCTGTTGCCAGCATGGGCCCAGCCTCTCTGACTGTGAAGCCGAACTGAACCACAGACCTTTAGCCTGGCCTGCCACCAGAGAGGCCTGACTGACATCACAACGTGAATACACACATAACGTACTGCAACTCTGTGGTACACATCCATTTCCACAGTCACCCACCCCACCACTGCTCCACAGCCACTAGCTTAGTTTCCCGCCGTTTGGTCCCATCCAACAACCCCCTCAAACCCACCAGGCTCTTTTATTTTTTTCTCTTCTTTCTGCACCCTCGTGAAGGTTGCCAGGCAGCAGAGAAAGACTTCACACACACATACACCCCACTATGCCTCTGAGGGTTTTCCGGATGTCCTTGTTTACATCATGGAGTGTGCAGGTCGCAGGAAGGCAGGCTGAGAGCCTCTCTGATGATGTCTGTCTGATCCTACACTGACCTCCATTCATTTTGGTGTCACTGCATATGGTGCAGCTCTTGGCCACACAATATATTTGGATTTGTTTGAATTTTTTTATTTTATCCAAATTAGTCTTTT
Organism: Neodontobutis hainanensis; assembly: GCA_024349245.1. NCBI lineage: Eukaryota > Metazoa > Chordata > Actinopteri > Gobiiformes > Odontobutidae > Neodontobutis > Neodontobutis hainanensis. Next base: position 6,342,209 of record JALDNG010000002.1, on the reverse strand, counting down.
TTGTTATTACAAGTGAAGACAACAAAATAAGTATTGGCTAACAAGTTGTGTATTTATTACTACAGAATTATAAAGCACATGACTGACAAGCCTAATTATGAAACATTATGAAATTAATCATTAATCATCTATCTAGATAAGCAGTTATAATTTTATGTGCATTTTTGGGTGCTAGACAAAATATAAAAAAATATTCATATAAAATAAGACTGTGACTGTTTTTTTTTTTTATTATGTTGCCAGCTAATCAATATGTGTTATCAGCTATAATAAAGGCTGTCACTGGACGTCCAGGGATGGTTGCTGATTGTTACTGGGCTGTCTTTTCCCTCTGTGTGTCAAACCAATCGATTGGGTTTGTCTGCTCCTCCCTCCAACTTTGATGTAACCATTGATTGTTCTCATCTGCCCCTGAACTCAAAGGTTAGAGGAGCCGGGCTTTACTTCTGGATTGCTTTGACCTTCCCTTCTGCACATGCTCAGTGGGTTCACAGAGCCCAGAGCCAAAGAGACACGGTGTAGCCAGGCCCGTGGATGCGTGACAGCCAGACAACGGTGTGATGTCTTTTTTTTACTCTCCCACTGAGGATGATGTATATGTGATTGATTTTTCTACTAGCCTTCTCTCTAGCGCGTTTCCGCTGCACTGCACTAAGCAGGACTGAATCAAGGCTTGATCAATGCATTGTTTTTCTTTTTCAATCACACTTGAATGAGCTGAAGACACGAAAGGTTACACAGGTGAGGTTTGGCAGAGGTAGATGCACTGCTTCTGGAGGCCCCCTCAAGGCCAGTGTATGAGTTTTCACAACTTTTTGTATCCACATTGTATTAAAAAGCTTAAAAAAGTAGTTGTTTTCTTTTAAATTAAGTGTCCACTTGCAGATTCTTGTATGTCTTCATGTTCTCCCAGTGGGAATCTTCCACCCTTCCTTCTATTCCTCATTTGTAACCTTAACCTAACCGTATTACATTAAATTATAGGACCTGCACAGTAGTCACCTGCCCTACATAAAAGACTTGTTCCATGAATACAACTCCTCTTATTTCCTTGACTTGCCTGACAAGCCAACTTCTGATACACATACAAAGGACAAAGAAGGGACTTGGAAAAGTATTTAGTGACCCTGACTGCTGTAGCAGGAAACACAAGGCTTCATATCAGTCATTTGAAAAGAAAAAAAGGTTTTATAGCTTTAAAGGCCCAAATCCTTAAAAACACAAGATGGTGCAAGAAAAAGAAGCACACTACCCTGAAGGGTTACCGAGTGTCGTGTAGTCCTAAATTATCTTCTAAAAAGGACGCACCTAAACCCTGTGCCCAAACACCTAGTCATTAGGTAAAAAGATAAGTTCTGTGGGAGTAGATCTCTTAATGCTTAATGTCTTGGGGGGGGGGACAAATGTAGTTTGCAGAGTGTGTTTGGGTGGGGTTTGAGATCCTGCTTTGAGTACGGGTTTCAGATGTCATCGGAGATTCTTTCATGGACAAATTACAGGGTTCAACTTCTCGTATTGTTAAGGCTGCATTGCCTGTATATTGAGTCGGCTTTCTCGATAGACACTTGAGCGACTCAACACCTTTTGACTGTGGACATACTTCAAGCCCTCTCAGCCCCACTCTGTTGGTGGAAGGGCCTTTCATGCAGCTTGCACAGAGAGCACTACAGCCCCTCTTAAGCCTTATAGCTGTTAGCCTGTTGGTGTTAGTGGGCTTTAGATGAGTGGTCCTCATTAACCTCTTTTAGGGTCTTTGTGCTTAGAGTTGGCACAAGGCTGCTTGACTGATAAGCTCTTTTTAGAAATAAGTAAATAACTGAATCTAATAAACCTTATTTACTATAACTAACAGACACTAAAACCTAATGCTTTCATAGTCTAAGGCAAACAACAGCATTCTTCCAAACACAAGCAAGCTTTCAACAAGTGGTAGGCTACACTTACCTCTCCTCATAAATTTATGCTATTATTTACTGTTCACGACCCATGAATACACTCGCACATATTCCCTGTGAGCTGTAACAGATCCTAAGTTCTTTGAAGCATTTAGCAGCACGCTAGCAGGTTTATTCCATGCTGCCAGTGCTAAGGAGAGTGCTGAAGCATCAAATGCAATTTCAGGCCAACATGGCCTGAATAAACATCACTGGAGTGCAGCCTCTACTGTACGTTGATCCCAGTGTTGTGTTTATTTCCTCATCTCTTCCATACGAGCGGCTCTAATATTCTGCACCCTCTCTGTCCTGTTTCTTTAGAGACTGCATTTGCCTCCAGACTTGTCTGAGACAGTGAGTCGTGTGAGCAGGCAGGATCTGCCAGGAGCAGCCGGTGTGGCTTCAGCCTGTGGCCTCAGCATTTCTGGAAACAAACACCTGGATTTCTAGAGCTTCTACACATCGGTGTTGCACTGGGTTGTTCTCGTTTCCTCTAATGTCGACTGAGATGTTCTGGCCGTCACCACATCACCATGATCCCAGACAAGAGCTTTGAGTACAATGGACACTCCACAGAATCAAAATGTAAACTTTCTGTACACTCATGTGTTTATTGTAATGAATGAAACGGCAATAAAAAAAACATGGACAACAGTAGATATTAAGATCAAGATATTTGGAGGAACGAAGTTTGAAAAATTACACTTTGCCTTGTGCCACTAATGGTTTTCTTGACCATTTACAATAGCTTTTTTATGTTTGTTTTTTTGGGTAAAATAGAATGTGTGCTTTTGTAATGTAAATAAATTCAAGTGTTTCCTAATGATGTGTTTTGTAGTTGTTTCCATTCATGAAGGCATCAGACTACCTGTGGGAGGATCTTGTGAATGGCTTATCTGTGGGTTGCCTCCTCAGCTCTAGGTTTGGACAGTAAAGTGTCCATCTGACCCTGCACCTGTGCTATTGAACAACCTCCAGAGACTGTGGGCAGAGGGTAGAAAAGCTTGATTTGTGTACAAGCTTCACACCTCATCAGGCGTGTTTGCTGGATGAGCTGCTTTGCCATGACAAGCCCAAAAGAACAAATTAGGTCAAATGGTGACATGGAGAATTAGAGAAGAACATGAAACAACATGAAAAAATAAAATATTCCATGAGTGTTTTCTTCAGTCTGCTCCTGATGCCAGTTTGAATATTTTTTGTTCGTAAAAACTGGCTGCATTGGTAACCATCTGCAACACATGTTGAGAGAGAGGTAGTGTTACCTGACAGTTTCATGCATGAATGGCTTATTTTGGCTGTTTGAGAGAAAGGGAGGACACAGAGGCCACTTATACAGCTGAACAAAAGCTGTTGTCTGTTTGTGTTGTGAAGAAAGACGACATATTAAGGGTACACTTTTAAATTAATGTCAACTCTGGCACTTGAATGTTTCTCAATTCTGAAGTTTTTGCCTTGATACATTACCGTGCCACTGTTGTGTCGATTTAGTCACTTAAGATTCTTGTCAAAGTAAAGTAAAAAGTTTTCATATGTCACATCCTTCGAAATAATATTTCACCTGTGTATGTACTGTAAATATTAGAAGCTTGGATTCTGGTTCTTGTAGATGTGCAACACAAACCTGCTTTGTGCATCATGCCTTTAACATGACACAACGGGCCCAACCATTGGTCAAACTAAAATTCACTTAATTATTAGAAATGATATTGTCTTTTTATTGATAATTCACAATAATAATGATTTATATAATGTGCAAAATATTCAACACATGATGACAGAAAAAAGCTAAGGTTAATAATGTAGACACTCCTAGAGTCAGTAATAATGTGAGCTATGTTTCTTGTTGAAAGTTAATTGTAATAACTCTCACTATAAAGTATTAGTTGAGTATTTATAACAACTTATTTTATCATTTACAAAGCATTACTCCAACATTAACAGTCAGTAATATGTTATAAAGATTGTTATAAATCTTTTAGTCTTAATAAACTAAAAACTTGTATATTTTAATGTATTATTTGTTAATTACACATCTATTAATGTTTATCTGCTGTTTCAATGTTTGAGTTATTATAAAGTGTTACCAAAAATTGTAACCACATAACAATGAAAGACAGCACACAACATAATAGTTATATATCAGGGGCAGCTGTTTTGTTACTACCTCACTCCACAAAGTGATTATTTCAGTCGGCAGTTGACATAAAAAGGTAACCACGCTGGCAGAGAGGGAAAAAAAACACAGCCATTATTTATTACACTTGTATTGTTAAAGGAGATGTTCTTGTTTGTATAAAGCCCACTCAGACCACAAGATGTAACCGCTCACATTAAGATGCACAGTGTCTGCTTTTAGGTGCTATGGTGGGGGTTCAGAGTCCAAACTATTGCACAAAGTTCTCTTCAAACTTTTACATAAACTTTAATTGCTCGACGTTGCTCAGTGCCCGAATTACATTAAAGCTTTTTATCCCGAAGCTGTGTATTATTTAGACTTCCTCTAATTGCATCCTCCTTGCATTTTGAATCTCTCCCTCATTCTTTGTGTGTAATTATTAATGTTGCTCTTCTGTTTCTCTCTGCCCCTCTCGCTCCTCAAACAAGATCCCTCCCCTCTTATGATAAACTGGATTTAAAAGACTTGCGAAATCCCATTAGCCTGAGACCTAAAATATACAGTATATTCTCTTTAAAATCGAATTAACCAATCCACCAAGCTCTGATTGGGCTGTTAATTATTGAGTGACATGTGAATTCAATTAATCACTTCAGAGTGATGTTTGGTGGTGCTGCATGCTGTGTGATTGTTACCTGACCTCACTCTTCTGGACATCCTCTTTTTAGATGCTCTTGTTCTTTTTTTCTCCAACAGACACTCACAAATCCGCACACACACACACAACCCCCTGCTGATGCAGCAAGTGAAGCAAAATAACTCACTCTGCCACACAATTGCTCCTCTGCCTTGCTCTAGGCACTGACTGCTTTATTCCATGACTTTTTTTTTCTTTCCCACTGCCTCCCCCTCCTTATTGGTCCTGTATTTTTTTATACCATTGTAACTCTACTAAAACAGGAGCCAGCAATGCTGAATTGCTTGACCTTTCTCCTTGTGCTGTGGTGTTTGCGTTGTGTGGTCTGTGTCGGCCCGCTTCAGCCTCCACATGCAGAGAGGTTTGTTATCTCGGACACTGTTGTTTGGTGAAAATTCAAAGTGTTGTGCACAAGGCCTTTTGTGAGTGTTCGATCCCCATGGTGAAGACAATATTTGACGCAGCATTGAACAGGCCAAAAGATTTTTTTTTTTTTAAGACACAATTTTACTGTACAAAATGTTTTATAGTTTTCACAAAATACATTTAGAAAGCTCCATTTTAAATAAAATTAAATTGAAATATTTAAGAGACAGCGTGTAGACGTTTATCTCAGAAGCATTGCTCAGACATAAACCCAGTTATGTGTCCATGTTCTACGTACACACTGAAATCAAAATGCAAAACTCATAAGAGCATGACAGATGATGCTAGAAAAACCCTCTTGTGGTCTTCAATTATAAATATAGACTGCGGGTTACCAACTCGAAGCCAATGTAATTGAAACAGAACGTGTTTACAAAATTTTGCAACACGACTAATATTTTTCAAAAAAAATTGTGTACTAGATGAAATACAAAGGCTTTGGTCTGTTTTACAATCAACAATGATTAAATCTGATATGTACTTGTAAACAACTGCCAAACACTTAAGTTAAAACTCTGTCAAGCAATGTTTAATCATATTTATAGGAATTAAATATTTCTAGTCACATTTTTGACCATAGGACACTATATTACAACTATACCTAAGAGACAAATTGTAACCTGACCCTAAAGAAATGTATCTTTTTGATGCATGGAACATTTATAGAATATTACTGGGGATATAAAAAAAAAATATTGGTGAAATCTTTCTGGAAGATTTCTATAGGGAAGACAAGTACTTTACATTTTGACATAAACAAACTGGATTATATCAAAGACGCAGTCTACCTTTTACAGACTACATATTTGTTTTTTAAAATCTGTTCAATGTTCTTTATGAAAGATCTGGATTCAATCCAGCCACTGTAATAGAGGTCCAAGTGTCCCATTGTCTTTGCACACTTTAGCCTGAACCTGTATTTAATAAGCTTGTTCAGCCTCAGTGGGTGGATAGCGATCGAGCTTCCGCTGCTAATATCCATTTGTACAAAATAAGACCAATAAATATATTTTTGACATAGTAAGAGTCTTCCCAGTACAGCTTTTTATGTATTTTAATGATATGCAACATCGTCCAGAGACCATGCAAAAAAGGCTGGTAGAAAGTCTCGATATAAGCAGATTTAAAAGATAGTCATGGCAGAATCTCTCAGCTTCCCACACAAACGCAAGACCAACATGGTTTTCTAGCAGTCCATCTATCAGTACTTCATCCTGGTTTTTCATATTAACATACAAATGGCCATATACTAACACACCAGAAAAAAGGAAACAATGACGGAAGTTGGGAATAGAAAAAACAGATAAGTTTTTGTTCCATAAAAATTTTAACACAGGGCACTTTACAGAGGTCCATTTTTTTTCTCACTCCAGTGTTGTTCTCTCTTAAAAGTCCTCAGTTTGTAAATGTGCCTCGAGCTACAAACAGCACATAGTCCCGCTGGAAAATACAAAGCTCAGATGTTCCAAAGTTCTCTCACAGAGTCCTTCTCTTTTTACCCTCTTCAACACTGCGTCCTTTCCTTTTTTTAAGCCACTCTGGCTTTCTTGTAAATCTCCTGCGTGCCGTGGATGTCTGAAGCCGGAGGGCGACAATGGAGTGGATGCTTAGAGAGTAAAGTAGCTCTTCTCTCTACTGTAGTCTTGACCAGTACTGAGACATGTCAGGCTCGCTCCCTGGGACTTGGACAGGGACAGACACTCCAGGAGAGATGAGTCCTGCAAACACAAAAAAACAGAAGGACATCAGTGAAGAAGACAAACCCAACGTGTTCCCTTAAACGTGCTTGATTAGACGTGTTGATGAACCATGCCTATTCAGGATGATGTGAACAGGAGTTACCCTTATAATGAAAAGAACTGTGTTTTGCAAATAGGCAGAACAGGCGGAGAAATCACAACACATGGCTGCACATTAAAATGTTCACAAGCTCGATAAATTGAAGCCGCAGCAATGGCATTTAAACAGAGAGGGTACAACGGCAAATGAATCAAATTAATTAGCAATTTAGCACAGAGGAAATGTGGTTATGCATGATTAACTCTTCATGACTATAACTGGTATATATGGCTCTCAGTAACAGCATTCTAATGGGGTGGAACTAAACTATGGGCAGGAGCGTCGGAGGTTGACATGGTGCTGTAAAGAGCAGAGGGCGAAATGAGGTTCAGTCATGCAACTGCACAGAAATATAAATGGCATGGGATGAAAAGGGATCTAGCTGGCATACAGTAAAGACCAAGAGGTTTTTACAAATGGGGAGACGGAGAAAGGACAGACTGTGAATCAGCGGTACCCCCGAGTTACAGGAGAGGTGGCAGAGTCTGAGGAGGAGAGGTAATAGACAATTAACTTTCTGCCTACCTGTTGAGGTGGTACCAGAAGTGGTCATTGATTGGCTGTTCATATGTGCCTGCATATGAGGGGGCGTGTATGTGTCGTAGCTCCGCCCGTTCACTGGCGGACTGGTAGGCAGCATGCAGGAATAAGAGGAGGTCTGGCTGGGCTATAGGGGGAGAGAACGTTACATTAGCCAACCATGGTTTTAGACTCAGATGATAAAGTAACCTACCGAGGCATCATATTCAGGCTATATTTTGCTTGTGAGAGAACAACTACACCTTTTTTTTAAGAAATTGTTCTGATAGTGCTTTCAGTGGTGTTGGAGAGTACTTACTTGCATAGGTAGGTTGTTTGCCATGGTGAAGCTGGGCATGGGGGGCAGTGCACTGTAGGTGTTTGTGAGTGCAGAGTCAGGTCTACCCAGCATTGACCCCGAGGTGAAAGACACTGTGGAGGGACATTTATGCAAAATCAGTTAAACGGTCACTGTACAGTGCAAGTGGGCTTTGAATGTTGTGTTGTGTTGTGTTGTGTTGTGTTGTGTTGTGTTGTGTTGTGTTGTGTTGTATTGTGTTGTGTTGTGTTGTGTTGTGTTGTGTTGTGTTGTGTTGTGTTGTGTTGTGTTGTGTTGTGTTGTGTTATGTTATGTTATGTTATGTTATGTGTGAATGAGCCTTAGTTGACACTGGGTCTATGACTGGCCATGATGAGTGTCCCATGTGATGGACTTGTGTTATGATGAGCCTGGTTAGTGTGTTTGCTCATGCCTGATTGGGTAATTACATAAATAGTCGTGTGAGAGGTTTAGTTCAGTAAAACAGCAGAGGAGCCTCTGTTTGTGTTTCTACAGAATTATGCAGGCGGTACCCAATTATGTTTATTTATGTCTTTTATTTATAGCATTTCCAATTACAGATAGAGTGTTGAGTATGTGATCCTCATGGGTGTGCAGAAAGAGGCTGGTTGGAGAGTGACCTACCCGGTGTGGTGGGCTGTGGGATGGCCTGGTACACACTAGTGCTGAAGCTGCTGCTGATAGGAATGTGACTGGAGGAATTGTTGGCTTGACGACGCTGGTTTCGGAGTTTTTCCTCTCGCCTCCACTTTGCTCTTCTGTTTGAGAACCATACCTTCACAAACGAAAGACCATACAAAGTTATTTTCACATGCTTTACAACATTGAAAGGAGTATTGTGGTGTGTTCATTTACTTGTATTCTGGCTTCAGGCAGGTCGATTTTTGCTGCTAATCTTTCACGTGCAAAGACATCTGGGTAGTGAGTTCTTTCAAATTCTGCGATTGCAAGAAATGTATACAAGGCAAAGTTAGCTACAGGATAGGATTAAGATATGAAAACAATTATTATTAAGGATAAAAAAGATTATTATTAAGGATAAAAAAAAAATTACTTTTATTCTAAAGTCACAAGTTAGATTTTAATGTTTGAATGCCCCAAGCTGTATCGTTCTGTTTTTATACTGTAAAAAAAAGTCACAAAAGAAACAAACATTTTTACGCTTTTAAATTGGCCTCTGATTGTGTTGACGCACCTTTTTCGAGCGCTTCAATCTGTTCCTGCGTAAAGGACGTGCGGTTTCTCTGGAGCTTCCTTTTGAGTTGCAGACGCATCTGTGTCTCCTCTGAGTCTTCTCCGTTTGAGCTGATAGAGTTAGTATTCTCTCCTGCCCCGTCTTGTTGTTGGCAACCATCTGTACCAAAGGAGAAAAAAAAACATACTTAAGTATACATTCAGTTGGCCTAATTGAATGATTAACTCTGGTTTGGCAACTGTTACGCGTCATTAATTAAAAAGCGTCATGGCTGGTTTGACTCCGACTCACGCAATTCAGAGCAAGCTCCTGTGACTCAGATGGTTTAAACTGTTGTTAAGGTGTTTATAAAATATTGTGGGAAAAACAGGCCGTCCAGGGTAAAGCCTCGTCGTACTTATCACGCTCCTACAATGGCGTGTGTTCTCAAAGGTTAAGAGAAATGTGACGAGCCTCTTTTCAGAGCCTACGAAATGTATTAAAACCTCAAACTCGCTCACTAGCCCCTTTTTTTCTGGGCCACAGCAATGGTTCAATGGTTCGCTCCCATATGGGCGTTGGTATAGCCATTGAGGTGACCACCAACTTTTGAATAGGAGAAGACGCTTTTCAGACTGATACAATGCCTTCAGGAGTAAGGAAAACCATTAAGCTATGGCCAGAGCCAGGGACGAGCAGGGAACAAGTCTTCGGTGGGTGTAATATATGGGAGGGGGGCAGTAGATGACAAAAGGATCCTCTCTCTGTGGAGGCACACAGGCCTATAGTGCTTTGGCATTGTGCGCACGAGGATCCCAGTCAACAGAGCTTTGAGTCCAGTGTGTTAACCCTTATCCACTACCATCATTAATCACGTCCCCCAGCCAGCTACACGCCACTCAGGATTTCTGTCTTCAATTGGAAACAAATGAGTGAGGAGAGAGCATGCAAGGCTCCAAACAACTCAAAATAAGGCCGATGTATTCACTGCTGCTGCCTGTCTGCGGTGGTGGGCGCACAGATCCTTTCAGCTGCGGGCCCGGGGCCTTATCGCAGAGGCCTGTCGACTTGTTGGACATCATTATCACACCGAGGAGTTAATGCGAAATTAAGCAGGGGGTGCGTTTGAACATTATATTTGACAGGGGCCGATTTCACAAAGACTGACGGTGACTATAGGACTCAAAGTTAGGTTATAGCCTCGATGGCGGTTATCTTGTTGGTAATTATTGTTATTAATAAACTAATGTTAAAAATAAATTAACAACATGAAAGCATAAAACTCTGGTTGAAAGTGGGCCTCTCACAGGGCCCAAACAGGTTACCAGGTGAAAAGTTCAGTTCGCTTGGCCCAGGACTGAGGTGGTTACTTTTCTCTGCATATAGGCCTTAATGAACCCAAGCGTTACAATCATATATATTATTTATTTATATTGGAAGGAGTTTTAAATGAGTAGCCTTTTTTCCACCTTTTCTTCCAGCAGTTGGTGATGGCTTATGTTGCAGATTATTATAATTGAAAGTCCTGAGTCTAACTTTTTCTGCCAACTACAACTTTTTATTTGCGTAAAAGACTTAAATTGAAATTATCTAACACATTTGCTAGCTGTAAAAAAAAATAAAAAAAATAAATACACTAAAGCTTTAGTCCAGATATTTGGTTGCTTAAAAAGCCTTGATTTTCAAAAAGCAGCCTGGTTTATTATGAAGCCTATTGGTAAACCAAATGCCACATGTTTCTAACAGACAAAAGTATATTCTTCTAGAGGCCAATAGTTTGTATCTACGCTAGCTATTTGTTTCTCCACTGCGGATAATCCATAAAAAGGAGTGAATGTGCAGCTATTATCCGTCTGCCAGACCCACTGACGCTATGGATGGGATTTGTTTTCTTTATAAAAGCGCTGGGAAATAAACTCATTCTTTAGTATCACGATGTCTCAACCAGTGAGGCGGAAAAGCAGTAGCAGAGGGAGAGGGAGAGAGAAAAAAGAGAGGGAGAGATACCGAACCAATTGCGGCAGCTTTCAGTTTCTGAGACCGGATCAAAACACTCTTGAGAAACCGCTTAAAAGTGAAAGGGAAAGTGAGAGACTAAATCCTATAGACGGGATTTAGAGCCATATAGGCAGCAGAAAGAGATAAAAGAGCAAATCGGTGAGGAGGGTTTATTCGGTTTGCTTCGGATTGAGTTGTCTGTTTGGGGCCTGTCACCGTGTTCAGTCTGTGTGCAGTCGTTCTGTGTGGAGAGCACAGTTTTTTTGCTTCAACTAAAAAAAAGCACAATAATAAAAAAATAATTAAAAAGTTAAATTTTATTTTATGAATTTCATTTTCAACTTTATAATTACTTTATTAAATACCAAAAAATAGGGTAACGTTTAATCGACTACATTCACATAATAATAATAATAATAATAATAATAATAATAATAATAATAATAATAATAATAATAATAATAATAATAATAATAATAATAATAATAATAATAATAATAATAATAATAATCTCATTATTGTTATTATTATTATTATTATTATATTAACGCGGCTTGTTAATCTGGTTCTTGTTTTTCACGCTTTGTTGCATCTTGTTTAGGCCACGTGCCCAAAAAACCGCCATCATAAATACTAATATAGGACAATTACTTTTCTCATGCAGCGCGTGATAATTCTTATAGTTAACCTAATGAGGCTAATGACACAAAGGTGGGCTTCTTGTGGCAAAAATGTGCAGTGTCCGCGTCACCTGTCCTCCGAGGCTTTCAATGCGAACATTGCCACACTCTTGTATGTTGCCATACAGACGCACAAAGCCCTCTCTAATGAGCAATTACACGTAGCGCACAGCGTTCCCATAACCAATCATTGCGTGTGAAGGAAAACATTCCTTTGTGCTAATATCCGCGCATGCACTCATCTTTGCTCCCCCCGTCCAGTTAGAAGGGGAGCCGGACGCAGCCTGTTGGACGGACACCTCTGCTGAAAGGACAAGCCGCTGTCACGCACATCCATGTCTGGGACACTGAAGGTATTCAGACTAGATGCGCAAGTAACTCCTAAGTGTGGCTCTTGTAAAAGCCACCACAGCGCCCCGTTACAACCATTTAGCAGAATAAAAGCATGCAGAAATCAAATAGCAGATTTGTTTAAACCTTTCCATAACCCTAAGACGCTCTACCTTTGCACGCCAAGCGTCAAGGTGTCTCTATCGCCGCGCCGTGATAATGAGGCTCACCTTGGTTGGGCTGCCCTGGCACCGATGTTCCGGGGTACCAGCCGGGCCGGGTCCCCCAAGTTCCTGTCTGACCGTTGAGCATTCTCAGCTTGTCATACATGCCATCTGCGCCCATCTGTTGCTTTTCACTCGCCAGGTTGCGGAGGACTCTGTTTATCGATGACACCTGAATGACATAACACATATGATGGGTAAGATGGAAGCACCTTATAATCATAGCAACGGTGGACGCGCTCGGGAGGAAAGGCTTTAAATGGCTGGCGCACGTAGCAGTGTATTTATTAAGATTGAATGCTTGGATGGCCTTTTCCTCCGCTGCATGAGAAAAGTGACTTCATGTGGTAAATTAAATCATGCACATAACTTCCAGTCAATAGCTACACTTACGCTGGGTATATTGTCGTTGGTGCAGATCCCCTCCGATAAAAGTCTGTCACGGATCTCCCAGGCGAAGATAGAAGGACACTCTCGTTTGTATTGCGCGATTTTAGCGACCACCTCCGGAGTGGCGACCCTGGGCTTGCTGCCGCCTATCGCTCTCGGCCTTATGGAGCCAGTCTCGTAATATCTGCCCAGGATCTTGCTCACGCAGCCGTTGGATACCTGGATTAAAAACAAAAGACACAATTCACATCCATTATTTAGGACTATGTCATTGTATATCTAGGATCAAATAATTATCACCTTTTCACTGTCCAGCACTTGGACTTCATCATCGGTCTATAAACACAGAAAACATGCCTTCAATTGTACAATAGGCACGTTCTACAGCTTGTGATACAGGTAAATTACTTCCTGTTTATCGGCCTACTCTCATTGCCAGTGAACCTAATTGTGTGCTTTATAATGTGATTTACTGACTTCAAATCAAAAGTCAAAATGTTCGTTGCAGGGCCATGATTTTTATTGGAATAAAATCATGAATTTCTTTTGTTCCGTTTGTAATTTAGGTAATTTAGGTAAGTTTCAGAAGCAGTGTTTCGTGTTGGAATTGGAGTGTACTGTCACCTGCAGGATCCTGGAGATGTCGCAGGGTCGAGCGCCACTGTGAGCAAGTTCAACTATTTTCTGCCTGGTGGAATCTGGCAGCGGTCTGCCATTAACAAACACACCACCGAGCTGGTTTACGCCACTGTGACCTACATGGAGACAAAAGCATCTCTAGTCATCATAGCGCGCCGGCCAGCCCAATGCAAACTTCTGATAAAACATGATAAAGGTTTATCTAAAAGCCAGAAGAGAATGGCACAAGGAGAGAAGGATGAAGTATGAAGACACCAGACACAGGTTAGGCTACAACATGATTTTTTGTTAATTTGTCGCTTGATGCGCAAAGCCCCTCTCAAAACTAACACTGCACCTGACATTATTTCCAGCATGCGCAACATCAGAATTAACAAACACCATGTTAATGTCCTCTATCAATGAATCAACAACACGGTCGCTTCTCTAAATAAGCACATTCTGCAAAGCTTTCATAAATAAGACAAAAAAATAATCGCATCCACAAACCAGCATCTCGTCACAAAAGGACCTTCCTAATAATTCAAGCGACCCAGAAATAAACGCGTAAAAACACAACTGTAATATTGAAAAAAGCTGTTCTCAAAAGCAAATGTTTCTGGAAAGTGACACCTAAATCTGCAATAAAGACACAACATTTGACTGAAGCCTTTACGTGTAATAATTTTTCTGATTTGTTTAAAAATACTTCTTTTTGAAAATAATTCCTAAAGTATCCTAATCAGTGTCTATAAAGCGGTGGATGAAGCGGCAAACCTGAAGCCAAGAGGGAGCCTTGACTCCCCGGAGTGCTGCGCTGCTCTGCCTCTGTCTCTGCGCTGCCTTCCTCTGCGCTGGCGCCCGCTACATTGACTCCGGGAGCACAGGCTCCTTAGCAATAAATAAGCTCCAAATATAGAAGAGGGGGAAAATATGATGAGCCTGCCTGACATTTGTCTTTAAAATAAAGCTAGCTGCACGTCAAGTTTGAGCTTAATTTCTGGAAATAGGCGGAAGTCGCCTCGGATCATGCATGGGAGGCTAATTGAAAAGATCAGTTGGAGCACTTGTGGCAGGCATGTCACTTTATGACACCGCTCTGCTTTTGAAAATCGCATCGTCACGACAAATAGTAGCATGATAAAACGACCCTTTCTGTCTGCATTTGGATATCACTCAGACAAAATTGGACGCTACTCGTTTACCCTCGGAGGGAGACTTCGTTTTAAGGTGGCCGGGGGCTACGCGCGGCCACGCAAACCAGGGCGCGCCTAGATTCTTAACATATTAAAAGTGACAAGCAGTTTTCCCCCCTTGTTTGTATTTGACAACAAATGCTCACAGCCACTGCAGTCCTGTTGTGTGCAATCGGTAGGCGTCTTCACAACGTAATGTCACAGGGCTGCTTTAAAGTGACCGCTGTTTTTAATCCAAATGATAAAAGAGCATTGTAAAGAAAAGATGCGCAAATCTGGTATTTTGCCGCTATGTGTTAATAATCTTACAACAGGGGCGCGAATGATATAAATCCATTATCATCCCTTCTGCTCTTTGGTAATTCCAGGATTAAGTGGAATTAATAAAATTGTTGCTGAAATTGACCTGTCCGCTTTACGCACTGCTGCTGTGCACTTTTCCACGCTTCCTTACCTCTGATTTACAACAGCACATAAATCCAGCGGATCGATAAAGCTGTCAGATAAGGACATCACATCAAAATGTCCTGTAAGGTTAAGTCTTAATCATAGCACAATTCCCCCGGGTGGCTCAAGTCGATCTCGCCCGCTGGCGCTGATTATGCGCCTTGTATTCTATTGCGAGACGACTAATAGGAAAACATATGGTGTCAATTTGGACGCTCCCCACTATATACACCCAGGAGTTATTAGCACAAAAGCCACAGAGACCGTCGCGACCTTTAGACAACCCAAAGGGCCGGGCCCAATAATATCTGCTCGGCAATTCGCAGCAGACATCACACGCCAAGCCAGGGGAGCATCCTATTAACATCCGTCCGCAGCAAAGCAGGGGCATTGGGCATTGTACACAACTCTGATAAGACCAAAATAAAGTCAAAGCTTGGGAAATAAAACAAGGCCCACGTGGCAGCAGAATGAGCCTTGGTGTGCACATGTCCATATTTCTGCATCATCAAACATGATTTAGACTAATCAACACAAACGTCAGCAAGGTATATGGAAAATAATAATAAAGTTATTCCACACACCTTCATCACAGATGTCATACACCTCTTGTCCAGCAGCAAGAGAGAAAATGTTTCATGTTTATCCTTATGCGTTGACACATACCAGCAATAACACAGCATTGGCCACTTTATTAATAAACAGGACTATATCAGCTGCAACTTCATGTACAGTGTTTTTTGATTGACACCCAAGACAATGTGGTTGTTAGTATTTACCCTGCACTGAGCTGCTAACACTGAGGCCTGAGACTGTTATAGGATGAGCATTTTCTTTCTATTTTCATGCTGTCTGTCCGTGAAGAGTATGGAGTCATCTACATAAGACATTATTGCTATTCCTCATGTTTCATGCAGGGCTCTTTCTTATCTACGCAGCTAATCTCGTATGCAGCCTGGCAGCCAGCTCTAACGCTAATGCAGACGGCTGTGCAATTATTTAATACCAACTCAAGCAGAAACAAGAAAGAAAAAAAAAAATCTGCCTTCTCTCTCAACCCAACCCCCTCTGCCTCTTTCTGGAGTAAGACGACGTGTGATTAACTTGTTTAATATTAACTTCCTTCTGTAGCATTGCAATAGAAAAAAAAAACATAAATTAATTAACAGCAATGAAACGGCCATCAAATTAATATGTGGCCTCAGCTCAAACTCATGCAGATTTTTCTCCTTTCCTTTCCTTTCCTTTCTTTAATTTATTTATTTTCAAACTGGGTGTAACAAGTGCGTAATGTCAGTGGGCGCTGCTACAACCACATTCAAATTTGCGCTTGTAATTAAAAAGTTTTCAAATGAAACAATAAATTAAAACAACTTACTGTTCTGCATCATTGAGGCTACGCCAGACTCCCACGTGGCTTGGCTGTGGTATTCTAAGCATCACAGAGAAATAACAAAACGGGTTAGGATCACTTCACAAGCTTGATCATACAATGTGTGTGTAGTGTCAATAATTTTACAACTTTTATATTATTTTTAATTTGTAGGGGGAGGGGGTTGTTGTGTCTTATATCGGTCGAGTTGAATGCCATTTTGCCAGATGCATGACAATAATAGTATTATTATTAATATATGACATCCTCAGTGTATAAATTTTGCATTAATTAAACTTGCCTGGAAACAGAGTTGACTGTCCACTCTATTACAATTTAGTCAATCATCTGCCGTTTCACTACTTAATGTCTCCCTATAGGACAAAGCAAAACAACACATTAGCACAGCCTCGCCTTCAGCTATCTTCTGTTGCTGTTTGTGCCCTAAATGGTGCCAAGCAGTTACATTGAGCATCCATTTTACCTGTGCGGATTTAGAAAATAATAATAATTAAAAAAAAAATACATGAAAAGTCTTCTCAATAGGCCTATGTCATGTTAGATTGTGGACACTGTACAGTGACACACTTTGGGCCGCCTCGCCTTGCTGCGCTGTAAAAGTCCAAGGAAAGGGGGCTTACAAATCTGGTGTACAAAGCATCCTGCTGGACTTTCACAATGCACCCCCCCCCCCCCCCCCCCATCCCTCCTCGTCCGTGTATACCTCAAACCCGGGGCGAAACTCGTCCTGCGCAACTAAAAATACACCGCTTCCCCACAAAACATACCAACAAGTTCAGTTAATACAAAGAGCCGGAGGCATGCATCCACCCCCTCCGGGATCTTTCACACACACGCATAGCCTACACACAAGACCGTGACCTCGGTGCCGCTATAGAAACTGTGTGAATGTGGGTTTTGTTTTGCCCTTTCATTTTTTTTTTTTTTTTTTTTTTTGGGTGAAAAATTAAAGTAATTTTCTTGTGCTAAATATTTGTTGGTTATATCGTGCTGCTGCTGGTGCGGGTTGTAAAGCGGTTTTACAGACACAACAGCGCAGTAGGGTGCTCAATTGGGGAAGACAAATGCATAAAAAAAAGCCATTGAATAGAGGAACAGATAAAAGGGGGGCCAGGCTGGGAGAAGTCTGAAGTTTTCATTTTCTTCCTTCACGAAAAGCTGTGTTGTGTGCTGGGCAAAATGGCCTGAAACCTACGTCTAAAACAGACTAGTGTTAAGATGCACTATAGGGCCGCCATTGCAATGGGTTTGTTGCTTTCTTTTTTCTTTTTTAACAAACAACTCGCCTGCGCACCCATTAATCAAACTCAGATTCCATCACACTGGCCCACATAGCCCCGGTTAGCCTATTTTACATCAAATTCCGGAAACAACCAGCAGGCTGAGTAGGTCTAATTACAGTTTAATGACCCAGGGTGAAGGTTTATACATTTACGGAGATGCATATCAATAAAAGAATCCACACAATTAGGCCCAAACTGTATAAAAATAGAGCACGGTCAGTCTTTTTAGCCTTGTATAGTTCAAGAGGTTAATCATTTATTTAAGGCCGAAAGCTCAAACGCTGTTCTCTTAAGGTTAAGTAATATCTAATCTGCATTTCTTTTCTTTTAGTAATCCGTAACAACAATGTCCGCGGCTCTAACAACATTCATATGCACAAATAGTCCATGTTGGCCTCGGAAATTAGTTTGAACAACAGCTATTTCAACAGGAAGGTGAGTTTTGAGTTTTTTTTAAAAGCTTTTAGCGTGATACACCGTAGGCCTAGTCATGCAGTGGTTTTAAAGGATTTATATTTATTCTCATTGTGTTTTTTTCTAGGCCTGATCATTTGTAGACGATGTTTTATTTTATTTATTTTTTTACCAACCCAAATTTCCACTTAAAATAAGTTTAAGATATTCTCCCCTAATTTTAGTGTGCCTAAAGTTTATTGCATAGTAATAGTTTATTTTTTTATTATTATTATTTAAAATGCACATAACATGGATACATAGATATTGGGCCTACGTTAGTTATTTAAATAATATTATCATATGGTCCATGTTGGAAAAGGCCTGAATACTATAGCCTTACAATTTTGGCACATACAAGTTTGATTGGCAGTGCGTGCAGAGTGAAAACTAGCTTATACTCAGGAAAATATCTGATATGTTAATTGGGTTTTCCCCGCACACACAAACAGGCTACTAAACTGGCTTCTTCCTTCCCAACTGTTTCATAAAGAGAAGTTTCTTTTTTTTTTTTTTGTTTTTTTTTTTTGTGAAGGCGCTTGGGTGACTCGCCTGCATGAATCAATCTGACACCTTTCCTCAACGGGTCATTGCGCCCCCCCCCCCTCCCTCCCCCCCCTCATTCTCTACGATGAACGCTGTGCCTGGCCCAACGTGACTTTATATTCTTTGCTGTCATAAATAAGCCCTAAGTTCTCCGAATAAAGGCCTAAACACAACAACAAAATGGAGCAGATAAAACGGACAGGGACGCTAAAGGCTGTTCACACTTCTCTTTGACACGAGTTCAGTCAGGAGACATGCTGCACAGTTCAAACCATGTAACAGCCTTAACTCAAACTAATAATAATAATAATAATAATAATAATAATAATAATAATAATAATAATAATAATAATAATAATAAACTGTACGTGCGTAGCCTATATTTGATTGCAGGACAAACTTTGGGTAAAATTCTCACCTTTTTGGGGCATCCTGCTTCGGTGTCAAAGTCCTTGGCAAACTACTGGCTGAGCCCAGTTTTTCAGACCAGGCACAAAAAAGAAGAAATAAAAAAGCCAACGCCGAGCCGGTGTCTCTCTCGGGAAGTTCAGTGGAAGAAAAATTAGTTTCCAGTGGTCTTCAGTGGCGAAGACAGAGGGGATATCCCTGCGAAGGAGACAGAGATTGACAGTGAACTCAGATGTCAGGACGCACGGTGTTTGGCGTGGATGTGCGCTGGCGTGTGAGTGAGCGAATGAGCGAGAGGGGAAGAGAGAGAGAGAAAGAGAGAGCGAGGGGAAGAGGAGGAGGGGGGAGTGGTGGAAGGAGGTGGGGGTAAGGAAATGAACACACCTATGCTGATTGGTGATGGGACAAGTGTATTAATGTATGTGTTTCTGGTCTGCTGTGTGCGCCTCGCCTCCCTCCGCCGCTCTTCACTGGCCCATTAGCGCGACCCGACCTCTGTCATCATCCCCCATATAAACACTTCCCCCTGCACCGCAGCCAGAGCGGGAAACGGGGCCGAGCCACAGAGAGAGAGAGGGGCAGAAAGAGAGAGAGAGTCTCGTCTTCCCAGCCCACTAATCAGCCTATACGCATTCAAATAGCCTCCGCTCACTTGCTGAATATTGCAAGGCAAACTGCCTCGGAAATGCCCATTGGACGGAGAGACTCCATTCTTCTGACTTGAATTGGGTCTGCGCAGGGAATCTGAGGCATGCCCAGCTCCAAAGCGCGCTATTTTTTTTTATTATTTTTTTTTGTGTGTGTGTGTGTGAATGCTGGAGCTCATAACACCCCATTTAAGTTACATTGAAGTCCCGCGTGCCTTTTCAAACATTGTGCCACTAATGACAGACTGTAATGGGGAAAATGTTTGAGCAAATGTTGAAACAGGCCATTTTTATTCCATCATTCTTTCATAAAGTCTGCTTTTTGTTGCAGTGTCGACTTATGACCTACTTTTATGAAAACGAATGAAATAGTCAATGTCAAAATAAAACTAAACAAAACAAAAAAAATAGAATAAAATAAAAATAAAATAAATAAAACGCCTTTGTTTTTTTAGAACTTTAAAAACATTTATTGCACATTTTTCCAAAACACAATAAAATATATTTTTATGCCCTTTTTACATAAAACTAGTCTATGAATAAAACAAACGTGTGAGAAATATTGTTCGTACACATGCTTACTGAAATATCACCCTGCAACATTGAGTCAACTCAAACCCAATGCAAAGTGTCCACCACGTGCTTTTGTTTATTCTTTTGGGTATCACCTTCCCTTGAATAGCATTCCCCACATGTCAAGAAGAACGCCATGCGCAAAAGAGCGCAGCCCTTTAGGCAAGCCCGGCTGCTTTTTATAGACACATTTTGCGAGGCGAGGCAACGTCACTCCTGCCTGCGATCTGACAGCAAATAGCACGCGTAAATAAAGTCAAGCAAATGACTGTGTAGCCAAGGCCACACGCTCCCCAAACTGCGCTACTGCTGCTTGAATGGCTGGACATTAACGCACACCTCAACGCACCCAAAAGCAACCCCTCTGCGCCCGTGTTGTGAGCGTCCACCCGGAGCACCAGCCCGAGCACTGAGGAGTCCCGCCGCTTCCTCCAAAGGGAGCAGGAGAAGCGATGGGAAGAGGCTTGTGGAATAAGTAGAAAAGGGGGTACGTAAAAGGGCCCAAGAATAGAAGAGACACAAGCGGGGGAGGGGAGAGAAATAGTTTTTTGGGGGGTTTGGAGGCCGTGAAATGAAGTCATGGAGGCCTACACTTGACTTTCTTTGACATGAGAAAAAGTGGGAGAAGTCAGAGCTCATCAATAAAACACTTTGGAGGTGAAAGAGGGCTCCCTAACAACCATCGCATTCTTGACTATGGCTTCAATGAGTAGACAAACGACCCTGCCAGAGCGAGGCAGAGCGGGCTAAGAGCGAAGGAGGGAGGGTATGGGGTAAGCGAGGGACTGGCTCGTTTTTGAATGGGGCTCTCAGTGGGCCGGCGAGATAATGAGCTGAGAGGACCGGCTCAAACTGTCACCCAGGGTCCCGCGGCGAGGAACAACACTTTGACCAATGCTCCTTCATCAAACAAGCCGTAAACTAAACGAGCACATTCAGGGGTTTTCTTCTCGGACGCATTGTTTCTACTCACTGTAGACTGGTGGCTCAAGCCTATGGGACCACTGAATAGCACGTAGCTTATATCAGCGAGAGTGTGTGTGTGTGTGTGGGGGGGGCCCTAACATTTTCACTTTAAGGAGCCCTCATTTACGCATGCAGTAGACTACAAACACCCCCAGAATTCCCTCCTTCTTCGTCCATTTTTACACTTCTGGCATTGGAGTTATAGTCAAACAAGGAGGATTGAAAGTGTTGGGAAATTTGAGCTTTTTGATGACTGGAAGTTTTAGGTTTGTACTCGTGACATCCATCTGAGTTTTATTTTTTCTTAATTCTGTACTTATTTTTATTCGAATCAACCTTTGTAGTTCAAATGTTACTACCGCTCAAATCAAAGAAACATGCTGTCAAAAACTCATGAGTGCTAACGGGCCCCACTATGAAAAAACAAAAAAACGCTTCCCCGATGAGTGCGTCAAGTAGTTTTCTTTGGAAACAATACCTCCAGTGGGTTATTGATTTCTTTGGTTAAGCTGTAAATCCGCTCTACTTGCTAATTGCTAATTCGTTGTCTCCACTCTCAACAGATTTGTCATTTTTCTTTCTTCCTAAGCAGATCCCAAGCACAACACTCACGCACAAAACAAAAGTCATACGTGGAATAGAATTGTACAAGTTTTAGATGATGTCGAGGGTCCAGTTTCAGGAGAGGTCATTGAACGCAACACAGGCTAAGAGAAAGCAATTAGCCCAATTCGGATTAGCAGCAACTAATGTCACAGGCCTTGAAAAGAAAAGCCTAATCTGGTCGCTATTTTACCCCCGAAGCAATGTGGTATTTGTGCTCCTAGAGACTCTAAAAGAGAAAGAATAAAGCTAAAAAACATTAGAGGTGTATTGTTAGGACAAACACAAGGCTGTAGTGCAGGGCAAATTGTTCTACATTCGATTTTATTTGGGATTACACTGCAGTCTGCTCTTTACAAGCTGATAATAAATCTTTACGACACGTGTTTAGCTTTGTGCTTTAGAAGTTACATTTGGGAACGGTTTCCTTTTTCTTTGAACCCCGCTGAGGTCACTCTTCATTCCCCTTGTACTGCTCGCGATATCAGGAGAGGGTCATTAGAAAATGTTACAGTAGTGTCAGCAGCTGGTTTTAGTAAAGACTGAGCTGGGTTTATACAAAGCAGACGAACAACATCACTGCCCTTTAAAATATTTTTAGATAAAGACTATAGGGTTAATTTAAATTTATTGAAAATCTTAGTGACAAAGAAAATAGATAGTAAAACATTTTGTTACAGCGTTAAGCCTTATTATAACTTGATTTTAGAGATATTTCTAAATAAAAGTGTGTAATTAAGCAAGTACGTAAAAAATAAAAAAGTAAAATAAGTAAAACTGCTATAACATAAACATTTATACACCACATGTAAATAATTACATAGTAAAAATTAACTTTAAGGTAGTAACTCCAATATTATTTTTATATTATTATTTTTTTATTAGTATTCTTATTTGTATTATTATTTATATATGTATTTATTATATTTTTATTATTATTATAATTTTCATTGTTATTATTAGTAGTAAATGTAGTATTATTATTATTATCATTATTAATATTATTATTATTATTATTAATTTGTACTTAATAATTTAATTATTATTATTGGTGTTAATTAAACCGTCTAATTATTTTTTCGTGTTTGTTAATACTCTTAGGTTATCAGTTGTCGCTCAGCTCCAGCAGGTTGTATGTATTTAAAATAAATGAGGAGAATCAGAGATGAGCGAGAAATGTGACATGTGATCCATCACTCAGCCTCAGACTGTATTCACAGAGGAAATTTATGAGCACATTCTTACTTTATTTGCATAAATCATTTGACCTGAAACAATGTTCAATTATTCTGTTTTTACAACAATGATTAAACAATCAGCTTGTGCAGCTTTTGTCGAGACATTTCATTCATCTACCCTTTTCGTACATTTGTTTCAGTCATGTTTAGTTTTCTGTGGTGCAGTAAATGAAAAGACATTCTCCACCTTTTCGAAAAAATTCAATAGTATAACTGACTATTATGAAAAACATTAAAAATGTTCATTATGGAAGTATGAAAAATGTGATTTTAAAACAAATATATTTTGTCCATCTAAATGACAAAAATATATTTGGGTTAGGAATCAACGCATCTCAACCGAGTATTTAATATTAATATCACATTTCCGACTCACCGGTGTTTTACAGAAAGACAGAGGAGGGCCACAGATGTGGAGCAGCTCACAGGAGACGCACAGTCCGCCGCAGCCCTCTCCTGGCAAAAGGCTGAAGGCTGAGATAAGCACCGGGCTAATGGTGTCACAGCACTGCTCGGGAAGCGTGACAACGAGAAACACTGTAACCAGTGGGTCCTACACTAATAAGGAAGGTAAAGCACCTTTACATATGTGCTGGAAACCCATGTGACAGGCTAGAACAGGGCCACAGAGAAACCAGTCTGAATATACTCAGATTACGCATGCTGTTCCGCTTTTACGCATGATGTTGTTGAAACTGTAGTAGGGTTATAAAGATATCCAACCCATGTTTTAAACACATCTGTAGTGAGTTTACATTTGTAACTTTCATTTAAACATCTCACTAAAACGATTAAACGCATTTTTACAGCAGTGTTCAGCTGGATAGCGACATTGCCCATGATGAAGTCTCGACTCAGTTCGACGGTGAGTTTACAGTGACACGTTTCCCTGTGCGCGAGGATCAACGTGATAGGCGTTTTTTTTAGGGAGCTTGATGTACGTATAATTCCTCGGTGAAGATCGCTAATTACGCCGTTCGTGTGTGAAAAATGACAACAACACCTCCTGTGGGCTAGCAGAGAAAGCGTCTGAGTTCTCAACCAATAATTCGTCCCAACTTTTCACATAATCAATCTCACTGTACAATCCTTTGCAGTTGGAGGCTACATTTACCCCTTCACTTTTAAGCTCACATTGAGTTTTATGAATGCAGTTTAAGTAGAAAATAAGTATTAGAGTAAGAAAGTAGTTGAAAGAATTTGATTGCAGTGTGCAAACTTACCGGGTCACCGACAGAAATGCAGTGCGTATCCTTTGCGCATAAAGTTGCAGTTTCCCTCCCCGCTGTTTTGTCCTCGCCACAGCAAAGCAAACTTAAATGTCCAGATAAGAATCTATCTGTCTACCTTTGGATCCGTCGTGGAGTTGAAATGTCAGAGTGAGGAGAAAAAAAATCTGCGGCTCTTTACCAGCAACTTTCCCTTCAGCATCCGCCCCGGCGTTGGCAGTGATTGGTTGGAGCGACGGCTCGACGTCATACCTTGAACAGGACGCAGTGCACCGAACTGGGAAGTGCTAGAAGGTATCTCCATGTGGAGCGCACCGGCCTGTTTACTGTCCCGGGCTGCTGTGTTCTCAGTGTTGACATAGGCGCATACAGTATCTCTAACACTGACGGGACAACATTGTATTTGAGTTTCTTTTAGCACCTGTGGTCACAAAATATCACTCACACCTTCCAACGTTTAACTCTTGGACATTTGATTATACCCTGTTTCTCTTTTTCGCTTTATACAACATCATTGGAAGCCTTGCTTAACAGTGCTTTTGAGGGGAAAAAAACTTTAATAGTAGGAATGCTGGAGCGTTTTTATTTTTTATTTTTTCAAAATCTCCCGTTGGTTTTGATCTGTGAGTATACCTGCGCGAATATATATCTGTGGAACAAGTTATATTGTAATGATACAATGACCGCATATTGTCCCACTTTTAGGAACTGATTGTATTGACAACATGCGTGTGTTTGTGTTACATTTATAAAAATATAACTTTTCTCTCTGCTATGCTTAATTCTCACCGCATAAAGATTATTTTATGTAGATGGATAGTTTTGTTCTTCAATCATGGCCTTCATCAAAAAGGTTATGTAGGTTTTAAATTACTCTGTGCGTTATGCTAGGTAGTGCATTTACGCAGTTTTAGAGTTGCGTATAATGTAACCCGCAACGTTTTATCAAGAAATTGAAAGTTGGTTATATATTTATCTGCCGTGGTGTCTGTACAGTTAAAATAGAGATTATCTCACACTTTATCTCTATTTGTTTTTTATGTGAGAGTAAAGCGCGCAACAGGTGATACTGAACAGGGCAAGCCTTACTAAACTATATGCTCTTAGAATCATTATATTTTATAGCATATCCCAATACAGTCATGTTTCTGAAGATTTTCCTCTACCCATAAACTTAAATGGGAGTATGCAGCTGTCTTGTTTGTGTGCGCGTCCAAGTCGTTTTATTCCTCCAGCCTCATAAACGTGTCATGGCTAAGTCATAATGGAGCTCTCCCTTTTACTGAGGCAGCTTAAAAGCCCATAGTCCTCTTTCACAACCTCTGATGTTTGTGTCAATTTGAACAGGACGCTGAGTAAATGGGCAACCGCTCGGCTGCGCGTCTCTCAGGAAGAGACCGGGGCAGCGCAGGTATACGGGCCAGTCCACAGACTCACCACTTTTCTGGGGGCTATTATTTGGAGGCACGGCCATTAAGAAGCTTTGATACTGTGCAACGCAGCAGGGTGCTCGACATCCGCGCTGGAAACCGCACGGCTTGCTCCCTTGCTTATCAGGCTGTCAATAAAACGAGATGGGGATACAGCGGTCGAGCCAGGTGCTGCCTTTCCCTTCCCACACAGCCACGCTCTCCAGAAGCAGATCAGGCGGAAAGGCAAATCTGTCCAGCCACTTTTCCCTGCGCCGTCACCACGCTGCCCCACGCCACCTCCCTTTCACTCACACAAACAGACAACACTCCCAAACTGTTGTTTTTAAAATATTAATAAGGAGTTACTTTTTTTTGTAATCAACTTTATATTGTCCAAAATGAAATTTTAGGATTATTGCGTGATTGAGGGCTTCAAGAGGAATTCCCAGGCTCTCTGCACTGACCAGATAAAATAAAAATGTGCAGTAAACAGCCGCCCCCCATCTCACATTCGTCATGTGAAGTCTAAAACCCAGGCCAGAGGTGCATACCGAGCGTTTAAGACGTTTATTTTCTGAGAATTAAAGTTAGAAAAACCTTTCATCTGAATAAAGCCCCATAGAAGTCATCAAACAAATATAGGGAAAATAGGGCGAAGCCTGTCCCAGCTGCCAAATACTAAACATTAGTTTACATTTGATTTCTTCAGTATCCAAAGACGAACAGCCTAATTATCCCTCCCCAGTCCTCTGCACATTTCCTCGGTCGCTCTTCTCTCCTTGTGTGAAATGTTTCAATAAGCCCTAAGCCTGTGGGTCTGCAGAGTTTTGATATATTCTCTCTCCATGCTCCCCGGCCCTGGACCGAGACATTAGCCAAATTCCCCCGGGGTGATTGGATGCAATTTGTCCGGAGTAGACAGGCATGTCCTGCATGTTAGTAATTCACTTCGGTTCAACGTGACAAGTCAGACTTCGATCTACAATTGTATCTGAGAGTGCAGCGAGGCAAGTGAAAGGACGCCATACCATTAAGTGTTCTTTTGACTTATTTTAAATATTTTTTACACCAAAATAAGATCCAGCTGAAATGTTTCTCATTGGGCACTGTATGTCCAGCTGAGAACTGGACGAGGAGCTACGCTGTGCCAGTACATGACTGTGTAAATTAGATAATAGATTGACAGTGGGTTGGTCCAAAGGAAGAAAACTTAAGAGTGACACCTGCCACGCAAGCTTGGCCGTGATTGATTTTGATGCATGGTGTTGGCCACAATAATGCTGCTGTTTGGCACAAGGCTGAGTAGGCGCATTTATCAGTCACTTGCCAGGAGTGGCTGAAGTCAGTGTCCGTGTCGCGCTGTGAGCTGACAGGGGAAAATGGGAGCTAACGAGGTTGTCAGATGTCCTGACAAGAAAAATGAGAGCTCGTCACTCCCCACGCCTTAATAACGTTTAATGGAAACGTATTGCACCGTTCAAAATAAAGAGTTACACACACAGCGACTAGGGCTCTGATGGCAGCGACGCAGTTAATTACGCACGGCGAGGTAAATTACGCGTCAGCTAAAGGGTGTTGGCCTGGATTCAGCGGCACCAAAACACATCGCTAAAATAGAACCAAACTCATGATTTGGACCCTAGACAGTATTGACCTTGGGCTTTGTCTTGTTACTTTAAAAAAGTGGACATCAAACTGAGTACAAACACTTGTCCGTAGCATAATACTTATATGAATTATCTTTTAATATTAAACATATCGTTGTAGTTTATCAAGCTTATGTGGAGCCACTAGATATCTAAATAAGTTAACTGAAAGGTATGGCCTACTGTCAACAGTGTATTTCTGTTTAAATTGTGTAACAGTAACTCGTGAGCTCCTTGTTTCTTGAGGCGCTCAATTAAATATATTTCATTAAATCTTAAAACTATGACAAATACATTTCTTGTGATAAATACCAAAAAGATCCTTCCTTTGAAAATAAAATCCTCTGAACCTGAAGACATCTAGCTATAGATTTCATATGTTAGAAAAATCACATCTACAATCTAAATTCTACGTGTTCAGTAGGAGCTGGGATGGAATAGATTATTTTAATAATGACACTGAGTTGGTGTAATTAAGTGCACTTATATAAGTTTTAGAGCCAATTTACTGCCTGAGACTCATTGTCCTTATAAGATTTCAAATAAAAACTACGGAGCGTACTTCAAAGAGTCAATGCTAACATGACATTTGAATGACAGCCTTAAATAAAACCAGACCTGGTCTCGTCTCCGCTGCACGCTGGTAATGATTCATTGTTTTGTGCTGAAGCTCACCTCAGCTCTTTTGAGCGCGCGCGTATAAGTGACAGGTGACAGGATGGCATTTGTAAAGATCCCCGTGCGCCATTCTGTCCTGACACAGAGGGGAGGAAAAGGGAGGCACGGTACGAGTAAAAATAGGCATCATTTTACTAATGCCATCACCTGGCTCCTGGCACTTTGCTGCGCAGGGTCACGCTGGCTCACAGAGGCCGTGCGCACCTGCTGCAGAGCGCGAGGACTGGTAATTACGCAGCAGGCACCGCTGCACGTGCGCAGAAAGAGACCCAAAGATATTGTAGCGAGACAACCAGAATAAAGAAATTCATTGCTGCGCACAGTTCCGTTCTAAATGGCCGTGAACAAGAGGGAAAAGCTATGTTCTGGAAACAGTGATAGACGCAAACAAAAATGCATTGAGATCGAGATGCACGACCAATAAACATAGTAAAGGAAATGTAAAAGAATCCAGAAACAGCCCAGACCAGTTGGAAACCTATAGCTGCGAGCGAGAAACGCGCTAGAACACACAGCTCCAAATGTGACAAACTCAGGCACATCTGTGTGATAAGCTTAAATGGTTCCCGCGGAAAACGTGAACTCACACAGAAGAACGGGGCGATGTAAAACAACGCTCTAAATCAGGCAATAACGACAACAAACCGTCTGGAAAATGGATGCACATATAGCGCAACTAGAAACACTAGGCCTTCCTCTCCCTCCTGCCTCTGTCTGGCTGACAAACCCTGTCCTCCAGTAAATATTTTGAGCATAATTGAACTGATTGTTATTTGCACTTTTGGTGTGTGTGTGTGTGTGTGTGTGTGTGTGTGTGTGTGTGTGTGTGTGTGTGTGTGTATTAAAGGGTGAAGTCTGTGCGCACAACTAATGACTTTAAGACCTCGAGAATGATATATTCATAATGTGGACAGTCCTAAAGTGCTATTGGAGTTGTCTATAATATAACATGGTACATCATAGATATTTGAGTTTAAATCTTTTCAACAAACTCATTTTTAGAGAATTCGAGCCTCTGAAAGGTCACAGAACGCTTGTTGTGAAGAAGTGACATAAGCTGACCTCTGTGGCTCTCATAAGTAAGCTCACTTGAGCTCACTAAATCCCAAAGTCTAAAGCAAATGATCACGACAAAAAGCACCAACTAGTAAAGAAAAAAAAACAGACACAGTAAAATTAGTGTTTGGCAACACGTTTGTGACTTCTTCTGGACACGACATCTATCTTTCAACATATAGGTTTTTAGTGAGCACTTCACTGAAGGAAAAAAGATCATGTCCGGGTCATCGCTTCTCTATTGATCTGATTGTGTCCTTTTCTTTATAGAGTGGTTATTATGCAGCACCCTGCTGTGGATCCACGCCACATTTCTGTCTATACAGTGTTAAGCTTTACAGTCCCCTGTATAGAGCGTTTTCTAAATCTAATCACAAACGAACCGTAATTAGACAAGTAATTATCGGCGTAATTAACAAGGCTTTTCTGTTGTGTGCGCTTTGATACGGACGGGCTGCTAGCTGCGCTCTTTATGGCGCACAGCAGCAGCGGCAGCAGCGGATAAAGTCTTTATTATTATTGCTGGAAACCCATCTGGTAATAGCCTTGCCCGAGACCTCCTCCCCCCTAATCAAGGTTTTAATTAAAGACGGTTGAGGGCTATAGAGAACATGAAGGCCAGTAATTAAGACTAACATTGGACCCTAACAGATGCAACCCTCCTCCTGCGTTGGTGCAGTAAAACGGAACCTTCAAGGAATGACGACGCGCGAAGAAATAATGAAGGTAGACCAAATTTAATGCATTGACGCGCACAAACACAAACCATCAATGTAACCAAGCCTATTGTTTATCGCCTTTAGGGTGCTCAGAAGCTCATACACGCGCAGTCCGTTCCCATGTGTTTGTTGTCATATTTCTTTGACGTGTATTGATTTGTGGACAGCTGTAGGTTTTGTCGCAAGAGAAAGCTCCCAGTCAGACTGCATTAGTGTGATGACTGTACTGTACAGAGCGCGACACGTGACTGCCCAAAAAGGGGGGATGGCGAGACGTTATGGGAAGGACAGTAGGCTATTCTTTTTATACACACCTCAAAGTAAAACTTGAATACTGAGCGTTAAAGGTTAAAGTCTTGTGCTCGTGAGATGTGTGAGAGTTGAAAAAATGTACGCAATATAACTTTGTCTTGATACAGGCCTCAGGTATAGGCTGTCCTTTATGAAAATTCAGTTTGAACTAAAATATTGCTTTATCAAATTCTTGTTTGTGGCAATTTGCCACAACGCGCAGCTGTAGACTTTTCTATGATATCGTAGGCTTCAAAAATAGGCTGCTACATGAATATTCATCAATTTCCCAGGTCAGTCCCCTCGTGCACGCGCATTAGCTCAGTTAAAAGCCTCCCTCCCTAAGTTGCATTGTGAAAGTTGCGTCTTCAGATGGTCAAGCAGATGGGTATACGTTTAGCCAAAAAAAAAAAAAAAAAAAAAGACCCACGCAAAGTTCCCTGCCAGCGCACCATCCACTGGAGAAGGCCTAGAGTAGGCTATAGGCTGAACTCTCGTCCCTGCACGTGTCCTTAAATGTCATGCCTCGATTCATGGCACAACATGGGAAAATGCTTCTTAAAAACGAGTTTAGTTTTTTTTTGAGTTATATGTTATGGATTTATAATTGTTATTTTTTTATATATGAAATAGAATTTGGGGGGATTTTTAAATTGGAATCTCTTGTCGGTTTCAAAACCTCACCGTATATTTAGAAGAAAATAGTACAGTTTTGTTTATATAATTGTCCAAAAGTGCACATCTGAATCTTAAAAAAAACCTTCCGTAGACAATAGAAAACTTGGTTGGTGTGCGGCTGTTGTGCTCAGTGACTTTGTTTGTGGAGCTTTCCTGCCCCCTAGCGCCACCATGAGGAGCTACACTTCCTTAATTGCATTAAGGACATCTTCACTTGTTGGATGAGAAAGTTCCCACTCTTCTGTGGATTTGTCTTGAGTTTTTATTACATAACTTAAATGGGCGTATAGGTTTAGGCGAAGCATTTGTCAATCGATGATGTAGCTCTAATGTTGAATTCTGGTTTGATAAATACAGTTGATTACATAATTACCGTTCATTTTAATGCGCTGCAGAACAGTTTATAAAATGCACAAATAAAGAATCAAAATGCAACATGTTCTTGAACAAAAACAGCACCCCACTCTGCTGCATGCTTAAAATGAGTTCAAATTAGAATTGAAATAAATTAGAATAGTAGCTATAATTGTATATTCGTATAAAAATGTGTGTATATAGCAATAGCAAAAGCACCAATAAAAACCTACAAAATGTATAAAGGAACTGCACATTTACTGCATAAATAATGTCTTTTGCTATCTGGACCTCAATTACACAGGCTAGTGGCTCACATTTAGTGATGTTCTTTGTCTAGGCTTGGGCAGTCTTTAAAAGCTGCTACAAATCTTCAACATTTAAAAGTCATTTGAGGCTGTCACATATTTTAACACAATTAACATTTGTGGCAAAGAATTGGTATTTTCATTTTGATCACATCTTTTTTTTTTTTTTAGAGCGGACCTGAAGCCTTAACTAACCCATCTTTTTTCACAGCCACAGTAAGCTCTCTGCTCAATAAGACTTAATTTTCCATGTGGTTGAATAGAGAGAAATGTCAAAGGTATTGGATTGAGACCGTTGTAATCATTAAGGACAGTGAAGGTTGATGAAAAGGTGTTTGGGTTTTGCTGCAAATGTAGATCTTTTTTTACTAAGTTACTGGCTTCACTAAACACATAAAGCTTATAGAGTAAATAAGTTACACATTTTTGTGAGTATCCAAGCAGGATTTAGTATTTTGGTATTAGTGGTGTAAGAAAACAACACTTATTTTATTGTATTATTATGTGGCATTGTTTATTAAAACTGTGTTATGCACAAACGCCAAAGGCTTAAACATGCACGCCACATAACCCCAGACCTGTGTTTAATGTTGAGTTCCTCAGTGATTGCCTCACATTTACAACAAGAACAAACATCCTACTTAATCCAGTGGTACAATATGAAAAAACAGGCCACCCATGATGGCACATTCTGAGTCTTTTGTAAAACAACACATCAAGGAGATGTTTTTTAATAGTTTTTATACCATCGGCCACTGCATGTGTGGGTCCATTTGGTCTCTTCATAAACATTTAGAAAATAAAAGCGAAACACTCTTCCTCCATGACTGTATAAGAGAAGTATCAGCACAACTGTAAATGTGTATAAACAGACGGCAGGATCATACAACAAGTCTCGCCTTGGTTTTGAAGAAAATTACTTTCCAAAGAAAGAACCTTAAAAAAGAGATATACCAGAATAGTCTATGGAGCATTTTCTATGGAGCACCAGTTTAACTGTTTTTCCTTTCTTTTGTTACCTCCTAATCTGCTAAATATAAATGTGGTATTTCTAGAGTATTTGTTGCCAATAACACATCAAAAGACAATGCACTTGAGCAACCAGAGTCTCATTCTTTTGGACCTCAATATTAGAGACTGATATTTACTATATGCACTTATATTATACATTTGTAATAAATATGCCTGACTGTAAATTTTGGTTCCACAATCACAACATAACAAAATCTGCTGCATCACAGGCTCTGTGTGACACTTGTGCATATGCTAATTCTTCCCAAACCTAAGTATTACCACTTGGATACACTTAGGACAACATACATGAAATCATCTTTGTCCATCACTATGTTTTGTTCTGTAATAGACGTGCCTCGTCGTTCCCGTTCTCTGTATGCATAGAAGAAGGCTGACATTTACTTGACAATTTCTGCCTTTAAGTGCAAGCTTTAAGTGCAGTGTTTTTATCTACACCTAAGATAGCTACGGACTGAGACAATTTAACAGGCAATTTAACTGACCGTGTGTTAGTGAAGCTGTCTGAGTCGCACTCTCTGCCAGAACGCCATGGCATGATGGATGTAGGCAGTCTGGGCTGGGTAAAAACACACACATATACGACACATACACAGAATGACATGCACACAAACCTACACATGCTGCTACTGAATACACAGATACACAGAGATACAGTGCCATATTTTCCCAATACAAACACATATGGGCCCTTCAGCAGCCAACCCCCTTCCATTAAGTCAACATCTTGTGCTGGCGGTTGGAACAGAGGAGGGCTGGAGTCAGGTCGTCCAAATCCGTCAGTAAGAGGAGGCACAGGCGTTTGTCATCCTCCTCTCTGGGCACCGTCCTCCTGGAAGAGGGAGAGGGGGGACAGAGGGTGGTGCAGCCATGTAGCATCTGGCTCTGCTCGAGCTCCAGCTGCAGAGAGATGGAGAGGACAGGAGCCACGCTGCAGCCCAGGGGAGACGCTGGCATTCTGCAGCCAAAAGCGCTCCACCGAGCCCATCCTCTGCTCTGAAGTGGGCACTGGAGTCACAGACACAAGGAGTTGAACAGTTTTAAGATCATACTCAAGAAAAATGTAGAAATATAAAAATTAGGAAATTTAGGCATGATTTTATGATCATTAGAAAGAAGTGAGGATTACCAGAAAGTACATGGACTGTAATCTTCCCTGCACCTGATCCTGGTGTCTTTCCTCTATTTCAAGTGTGGGTATGTTTTCATTATGGCCAGATATTAACAACCAAATATCTATTTGATTGACAGAAATATGGCGTTTGTCCCTAAGGCCTTGAGACAGGTGTGTTGTTTGTCAAGTAGAGGTTGTGTCTTCTGTTACAGTATAAGCCGAAAGCAGGCACTTGTAAAAGAAAGTGTGTGATTTTGATTGTTGAAAGCTATAGAGGAAAGGGTCATCCAAATATGACCCATAAATGGCGGGCCACAGTCACACAGCCAGAGACACTTTTCAACATCGACATCAGCTCACAAAAGTTTTGCCAGTGGCAGGCGTTTAGCACCAGACTCCCTCGTTCATGAGGTCACTTTGTCACTTTGTCACAGATCTATGAATGAACCACAGCCTAAAGCTTATAGTATTATTTACTCTTAATGTTTTCCTGGGTTTCAGGGCTTGTTCTCTGGGGACAGATAGAGAGGAGGGAGATCAAATTAGATTTTTGAGAGAGAGGATGAGCAGTCTTCAGAGGGGCAACAGTGAACAGTGACCTTTATGGGGGCATCTGGGGGGCTGAAGAACCCCTCTGCTCAGTTTAAAATGTCCACAGGGATTAATTAACCCCATTCTCTCATTAGGCCCCTAGGACTATGTTTTAGATTAGGATGAATCCAGAAGCCTCTAATAAACTCTCCAGCTAATTCTGACAAAATTGCAGCTTTTCATCTCTACATACCTAATTTTAACATGTTTGGTTTGCATCTAGGCAAAATCGGAACAATTGAAAACAAATTCTTTCTCAAAGGAATCACTAGCCTCGTCGAACCTTTTTCAAAACAGCTCTGGTTAGTCAGAGAAGCAAATTGAATTAGCGGGAAAGCTCGCAAGCATCTGTTTGATGTCACTAATGATGTGTCAAAGAGGCTGCCATGTGTTATAGTCCTGATCAGCTAGACGGCTTTCTGTATAAGGTTATAAATGTCATATTCCGAAAAGAGAACACGAATCTCCCATTCTTTCCTCAAACCAGAACCATTAATGTCAATCATGTGGAAGGCTACAGAAAGCCAAAGGGTGCCAGCTCACACAAACAGCATCAGTCCCTACAGTGTCATGATGACAGTTCCCCAGACAGTCTGCTGTGAGCTAATCCTCTTTTCATGGTCTTCATTACGACCTGTCAGGACATAAATTGACAGTAAATTGCCCTGTTTATTAACACAGCACTAGAACGGCATCCTTTAAACTGCTCTGCCCCCGCCGCCCCTTCCCAGTCAAACATTTAACAGTGACCAAGAGGATCAATTAAGATGCAAAGAAAATGAGGCTGAGCCCAAACAATTTCTCTTTTTACTCTCACACTGACATTCATACACCCACAGAGCCACACATTCACAATCCTACTTTAATGTGCCTCCTAAAACATTATGTCCTCTGTTGATGACCCCCTTTGAAGACCTATTCAGACAGATACTTGCTTGCCGCATATTTGCAGCTCAAGTAATGGCCATGCTTCACGGAGCAGTGCATCAACGGAGCCTTGACTCAGAGACTTGCTGCGGTCTTTGCCATATAACACAGTAATTACTAGATCAAATCTGTTCAAACTGAGAAAACGCTGTTCTGTGATCCTTCCTATACCAATCAGCACACTGAGGTATGGCTGTGCGACTATAAATTGCTGACTTAATTAAAACCAGGACCTCTCTGTCATCTAATTACAGGGAGAAAAGGTTATTGCTTCAATGCAATTTTCCAAATATGATTCCTTCACAGTTATTAAAGGCTGAGACGTCCTTTATTGTTTCAGATTTTTCAATATGGAAATGGCCCCAGTGACAGACGTAATGACTCAGGGAAAACGCTTCATTTCGATAGTGGCCTGGCACAGCCATTTGTGTAAGATAAGTGGAGCGGGCAGGAACGGGGAAATGTCATGGGAGGCATCCCATGATTGCCTCCACTTTACAGTTGTCATTAAACAGAGCAAAGGTTTCTATTCTCCTATATGGCAGCAATGAGAAGTTTATTAATCTATCCTGAATAGTAGGGGCGGTGAGTTATTAGAACTATGAAAATTCACCAGGGAAAGGGGAATAGTGGAGAGTAATTGTGTGATGAGAGACTTTGTATTATGTGGTGTTGTTCAGTCAAATCTATATCTTCTATATATCATCCAACAACCCCAACATCTTCAAGCAACTCACAGCTAGTACTGATAAAAAAAAAATATATATATATATATTTAATATAACTATGGCAGAATTAACTTAGTGCCCTTAGAAAATATCACACTATAACATAATCTTCCCTACTTAACGCTAATGTGGCATAGAATAAATTTGTACTTGTTTTTATTTCAGTAAATCTAATTAATAAAATGACTTATGTAATTGACAAACCCCTAAAGTTTACTTGCTCACAGTTCACTGCCACATATCTGAGTCATTCAGGAGCTCTTAAACATTCACTCATTTCAATTATTTTACTGTATTTGCCACAAAATGTAATGTAAATAGGTTCGATCTAGTCTGGAACTCGCAGACAAAGGGCAGCAAAAAGGCCAAAGCAGAAAAGTCTGTTTTGTGGACACTAATGCTGTGTGTCTCCAACCATAGGGTTTTCTTAATAACATTAAACAAATGCCCTCTGCCGTGTGCGTGTGTGTGTGTGTGTGTGTGTGTGTGTGTGTGTGTGTGTGTGTGTGTGTGTGTGTGTGTGTGTGTGTGTGTGTGTGTGTGTGTGTGTGTGAGTGTGTGTGTGTGTGTGTGTAACCTCATGCTTAACCAAACACCCCCTTAGCTGCAGCCCCCTCCCGTTTCTTTTGCTCTGTGAAATATTCATGCTGAAAGCCACTCTTGCTGTCTCCAACATGCTAATGCTGGAACTGTTCACCAAATGTTAGAGGTAATCCCAAAATTATACATATGTGTACAACCCACCTCTCTCCAACCAATACATTTTAATACATTTGCCTTTAAATCAATCCACATTTTAACATTTTATTTACATCAAGATGATGTCATTTGTGTGATTAGATGAATGTATATACAGAAAAACATGTATGAATTACTTAATTTCCGCACAACACAATGATTTAAATTGACCTGGCAGGACTTATTTAAATACATTAACTATTCATTAATTAAATAAAGAGGCTAGTTAGCCCCAGGGCCCCTTTATAATCATAAACTGGGGTGTACTATTTATGCAAAACAGCAAAGTGCCATGTGCTGGCTTATTATGCTAATGATGAATGGCAAAATGCATGTTTCCCCTGCCCACGACAGAGGATTAGGCATGGCAGTGTCAGCAAGTAGTTTCCAGGGTACAGAGTCTGCTCCTTCCTATTACAGCATGTTGAGATGCAGCTCGGTAATGTGACTCTTTTAGTCTTCAAGTAGTTATGAACTCCGCCCCAGCCACATGAGTTCCTCTGTGTTGCCCAAAACATGTCACATGGAGTTTATAATAAAACAAGCCACCTTAAAACTGTAACAATGAGTTTTCAGATTTTAAAGTTAATTTGTAGGTATTAGGTTTGGATATGGTTACAGAAACAACATCCCACATTCAAGACTGGCACAGTTCATGTGGGGGCTCTAAGTAGGATAGATATGGGAGAGCTGGCTCACCATGAACTTAAAGAACCAGTGTTGGTACAACAACATTTGTTCACAAATGCAAACCTTAAAAATTCATATAGACCTAGGTCTAGAGATGATACCAAATTATTGTTATGCATTTTTAGCTTTAATTTTTACATTAGTTTCCGCTACACACATTAAAAAACAAAACAAAAAAAAACCCCAAAGTAGCCAGCTGTAGGCCTACTACATTTGTAATATAGGATCCATAACTTGAGACTTGAGACAGTTTTAACAACTTTACATTCTCTGCATCTTCCATAATACCAGTACACTAGCCTTCCCAGTCCCACACTCTTTTGCAGTCAGTCTTTTATTGGATGCAAATTCTAAAAACTACATTGTAGGTTCTGTTGCTTTGTTATAGACCTAATCTATGCTGTTGATGTTACTCAGTGAGCTGTTCCTACCTGCCTAGCCTACCAGTAGCAGCCTAAATCTCAAACATTCATATCCTGGCTTTGAGGGGGGGTTACAATGGTGTTTAACAACATGCAATAATATTCAAATTGTTGTTCATTGCTGCATAATTGTGTCTGATTGACACTTTGAAAGAGCACCAATAATAGTATATATGAGCACACACAGATCTATTCAAGTGCACTGGCATCATTGCAGACTACACATGTTGCATTTACAGTTTAATCCAATTTGCACACCGTGCTAATATGTAGCTAATTTTAAATTAAAAGCGTATAAATAAGTGTTTGCTGGTTTTACAAGGACCACAACTTACTAATCTGAGGTCCCAGTTGCAACGTGGCGCCTGAAAGCCTCTCTCTTTATTGGCATCCCATTAACCAATGACGAGAACGCTAGCAAGAAATAAGGCGGGACCATGTTTAAAACAGGCATTTTGATTGGCTACGTCACACAACGTAACGGCGTCAGGAAATCCTGGCTTGGTTGCATCCTTTTCTCAGGAAATGGGATAGTAGCCTTCTGTCTAAAACCAATGAGTGAGGGTTGGAGGTGTTCTTATATGAACTGTAAGCAGGGACACATGTGTGCTACCAGTGTTTGTCTCTAGACTGCTGTTCTGCAGGA
Organism: Neodontobutis hainanensis; assembly: GCA_024349245.1. Classification (NCBI taxonomy): domain Eukaryota; kingdom Metazoa; phylum Chordata; class Actinopteri; order Gobiiformes; family Odontobutidae; genus Neodontobutis; species Neodontobutis hainanensis. The sequence goes on along the minus strand of JALDNG010000002.1, from coordinate 6,303,909 downwards.
ACTTAGTTAGAGAAGAGAGGGGTTATCCTGTAGCAGGTAGCCTAATCAGTAAAATTGGCATATAGCCGCTTGCTTCTTGTGTATTGTAGTGTAGGCCTGTTTGGATTCAGCTGCCTTGACCGCAGAACACTTTAGCTCATCCCTGACACATGGACGTCCTCAGCTTCGTGTGTGCTGTGCTTTTTTGTACCATTGTGGTAAATGGGAAGCCAATGGTACGAAAAGAAAGAGTCATCCACGACCCAGAACTGGGCAGACAAGCCCACGAAGACAATAAAAGCTACCAGTACGACCATGAGGCCTTTCTGGGTAAAGAAGAGGCCAAAACATTTGACCAGCTTACCCCTGAGGAGAGCAAGGACAGGCTTAGGTAAGAAGGGCTACTTGTTTAATGTCACTCAGTTGTGTTCTTCTGAGAGGCTGAAATGAAGATGTGCAGTTTCATTTATTTGGTGTAAATCACAGACACTCCCTAAGTCGGTTTGCGTGTGATGTTACAGGGGAAACATAAAAATGTACAGCTAAAGCGCTGTGCATAAGAGGGATGTGCATGCTAGCAAACGTAGCCTATGGTCCATTATTCTGCTACCAGCTCTTTGCAAACACTGCTATAGGGTTAATTGCCTCGAGTTAATTAAACTTCGACAATAAAAATACTATTATAGATGATAAAGTTTGTCTTAAGTTATGTGGGAGTATCTACAAACTTTAATATAGACCTATGCCCTTAGCTAATCGAGGTGACAAGTTGGCACTATCTGACACTTGCTGGAGGGGGAGGATCCCTTTAACATCACAACGTGGCAACCCACGTCTAAGAATACACTTCAGCTCCTCCACATTTTTACTAAACTGGGATTGCTGCCCCTCCTCCAAGTCACATAATTAAAACCAGTACTTTTTATGTTGTTCTAGAAATGTTTCACTAAATACTATGTAAGTAGGCTTTTCCCACCTGGCTTGGTGTGAGGACTGAAATACAATATATTGTGGTTATTGTGGGACTAAAAATATATTATTACTAGGCGACCATTATCAGCATGTGCCATACATAGGCCACCAAAAAACAATATTGCATGTAATATTGCTCGGCTCTAGTTTTCAGTTTTACACCAGTTGCTTTTGTCAACTTGTTATGAAGCAGACAATGTTTGTCTTTTCCATTCCTATTTATTCCTAAGCATGGCTCTCTCTTATCTTGTCAGTAAAATAGTGGACCTGATTGACACTGATGCAGATGGCTTCATCACTACCTCTGAACTCAAGGCTTGGATAAAACGTGCACAAAAGCGCTATGTATATGAGAATGTTGCCAAGGTGTGGGCAGACTACGACCTCAACAAAGACAATAAGATTTCATGGGAGGAATACAAACAAGCAACATATGGATACTACCTTGGTTTGTGTTATTATAGACATATAAATTACAATTACTTTGCTGTCTTCAAGTGTAACTTTATTATAAACCACCCCCTTAGCCAATCCAGACGAGTTTAAGGATGCAACGGACCAGTTCAACTTTAAGAAGATGCTGCCCCGTGACGAGAGGAGGTTTAAAGCTGTTGATCTGAACAATGACTTTACGGCGGACAAAGAAGAGTTTACAGCTTTTCTCCACCCTGAAGAGTTTGATCATATGAAGGATATTGTGGTTCTGGTAAGTCTTTTGTGGCCGCATTGTTATTTTGCATAAGTTCTCATTCAATAAATTATTGTTAGTCACAGAGCAGAATTGAGTTTCTGGTATATGCCATTGGTTGATGCATATGATGCCTTTATGATTACAAAAACAAAAAACCTTTAGACTGAAATTTTAAGTTTGCTTGAGAATCAGTGACCGCTTTATAAACAAAAAAAAAAAAAAACCTGTCCAGAGGGATAGGCTGGATGTCCTATTTAAGACTCTTTAAATATATATTTGGCACCATGGAAACGTTGCGAGGCGAATGTTCTGAGCGATGCACAGTGCTTCTGTGTTCATTAAACTTGTATTCATAATTAATTATTAACTTTCTTTAGATTTATGCCACACAATCTTACCAAACTTTTGGACAAGTTCCTTCTTTACCGACTTTGGTCAATCCTACTAAAAAAAAATTATAAAACGACACGTCTCACAGTGAAAATTATCTGTCTTTTACCAGTAAGTGATTGGCCACTGATGGTTCATTAAGCTGTTGGTAGAAACAGTTAAATGACATAATTGTCAGGTAGTGTTACATCTACTGGGGCTATTAGTGTAAAACTCAAAGTCATTAAAATGGCAACAAAGTCATTTTTAAAACTGTGCAGACTCTCTCATAAAGGACTGTCATTTTGTTGTGAAAAAAGCGTTAATGTTAATCACCTAATTGGCAACTCTAAAGTGTCCCTAGTGAATGAATGTGAGACTGAATGGTTGTTTGTCAATGTTTGTCTCTATATGTCAGCCCTGCGACTAACTGGCCACTGTCCAGGGTGTACCCCGCCTCAGGCCCAAAGCTGCTGGGATAGGCTCCAGCCACCCGCGACCCCTAACGGGACAAAGCGGTAGAAAATGAATGAATGAATGGTAATCACCTTTTTTTCTAGTAAGATAGAAATTGTGCATAATGCAGAGGGTGTAGCTGTCATTAACAGAAAATGCTATAATTGGTCTCAGCGTGGCAGTACATTTGTAAAGTGACCTTAATATCATTTTCCTCAAATTACTTAGTGGACATGTTTTTCTTTTTTTTGCTACAAGTAAAAGTCTCTGTTGTGGACCCCTTTTCTACCTTTACTGACCTCATAAAACTGTTTTGAATGCAGGAAACTATGGATGACATTGATAAGAATGGTGATGGGCACGTGGATGAGGATGAGTACATTGGTGAGTTCAACCAATGACTGAAGTAATTCACTTAAATACAATATAACACAATACAAAAAATCTTCATGATTTAAAGGTAAAAAAAATTGTAATAAATCTTGATTTGTCCACATTAACCTTATACATTACTCATGATAGCGGATATGTTTGCTCATGAGGACGGCGGTCCGGAGCCAGACTGGGTCAAGACAGAAAGAGAGCAGTTTTCTGACTTCCGAGACTTGAACAAAGATGGAAAAATGGACATAGATGAAATCCGCCATTGGATTATGCCTCAAGATTACGACCATGCTCAGGCTGAGGCCAGGCATCTGATGTATGAGTCGGACCAGGACAAGGTATAGCATTTACCAACAGTGTGTATAACTAAATTCTTCAACTTGAGTTGGTTCAACATCATCATGGGGAATGGTTTAGCCTTATCTGCTAACATAATTTAAAAACAATATTTCAAATGACTGTCCATTTTACCTATCCTACGTGCTCAAGACATGCAGTATTGGCTGTATATGGTACATTTACGGTAAATTTCTTTTGCTTTTGTATTTTCTAGGACCAAATGCTGACTAAGGGCGAAATCCTAGAGAATTGGAACATGTTTGTAGGAAGCCAAGCCACCAACTACGGAGAGGACCTCACCAAGAACCACGACGAGCTGTAAACTGAAAATTACTCTTACCTTTTTGATGACAGAAACTTTCACGCTGATAACCATTATCACCCTTCCTTTCTCCACTGGGACAGACTAACATGTATGGGGGGTATGATAATGCCACTAAACTAAAGGTACCATTATAGGTTGTGTTTCTGACATTCAGGAACTTGACCAGTCCAAAAGTACAATATTTCCATCGATGGTGCCTTCTAGCTATGTCTCTATGGCTTTGCTGCCTCATAGCTCTGTGTAGATAGTCTTTATTATTCTCTTTATTAACCTATTCATTGGGAATTGTGGGCATTTTTTTTATCTTTTTAATGTGAAACTGCAGCTCAGAACCTTTTACTGAGTTTATTTATTAATGGTTTCTTAATCTTAGACACACATGGTGTTTCCGTTTACATTTCTTTTAGATTCATGTTTTGTTATATTTAGTTGCTTTATATAAATTGTTCAATGACATGGCTTTTGCACATGTTTTGTTTTTAGTATAGCTTGTGAACAACTTTTTTCTTTGTATTTCTAAATGTACTTAATGGGTCCGCCAACATGTTACTTTTTTGTTTTTATTGTTTTGTCACGTTTGAGCTTTGTTGTTACGGTTTCAGTGAAAGTTCAAGTTTTCTTTTCTTTGATATTACAGAAGTTGATGGAACATTTTCTTTGCTCTTTTGAGTTAACTTATTGCACATTTTGTATCATCCAGGGAGTTACCTTTAGCAGTGTTTTAGAGCCATCAGATTTGAAAAAATATAGATATAAAGGTGCATCGGAATAAGCAAAATGTGATGCATTGTACTACTAGCGACTATAAGAACATCTTGCAAGTTTTTAGTTTAGCTGTCTTGTTATCATTTTATTTTGAAAATCTACTGTCTTTACACCGTGTGCGCACGCGAAAAATACGTATGTGAATTATCTAGCTACAAAGCAATTTTGATACAAAACTTTTTTTTAACACCAATTATTAAGTCCTATTACCTGATGTTATTACATTTTGACTTTGTATAAATCAAGCTATTTATTTCACTTTCTGATATCTTCAGCATTCACTGCATATGAGCTGAGGAGCAGGTGGTGATGACATAACAAAAAACACAGTTTTAAGTGTACTTTCAATTTTGTGCCTGATGGTCCTCAGGATTACACAGAGACTCTTCACACTCTTCATGATTAATTGCAGTTTACACATGTTCTAAAGGAACAGAAAAGATGGAGCTGAGCTGACTTTCCTTTTGCTGCTGGCTGTTGTTATAGGACTTTAATATGTAACTGAGAAAGCCGCTCTGCCACCCAGTCTGTCCCCTCTGCCTGCTCATGTGGAACATATGGATATATGTGTGCCAGATAGCAAGACAAGTCAAGCAGGACCAATGCAATAAAGCTCATTAGAAGGAAGAGGCAGACCATTGTATGTGGGCTCTGTTACTTTTATATTTTGTCATATGTCCTTTAACCACAGAAATACAGGCAATAATGCGTTATTTTTTTTTTGGTTCTTAATAAAATCTAATGGTTTCTCTGTTGCCTTGCTAAGTAGTGCACTCTTGCATCAAACATTTGAATAATTGCCTGGACGTGTGTCATGTGTCAGGGTGCATCTGTGAATCTGGGAACAATGTGTGAGTGAAGGTGGAATTATTATGAATATTCCGACATATAGCATAACTAAATGTTTTCCTGTTTGAGCTTTGTGCTCTTGGTCTAACTTGCCTCGCGGTCATGTTTAACAGCCTGCCCCTGCTGCTTATGATAGGCTCTTAATCATTCAAACCGGGGGAGTGTTTGTGTGGTAATGCTTTCAGACATCTCTCATATGAGTGTCTGTGGACATCAAGTCCCTTTGACTAATAATAATGAGCCCTCTGGGTAAAAACAGGGTAGAGAGGCACAGGAGGGTCATAAAGTGAGGCTTATTGCATGTCTGAATCGATTAGCCCTCCCCCACTCCAATATAATTCTCACTTAGTCTTGTCCACCAACAATCTACTTTTAAATAGCTTTTTTATAGCACTCTGTCATTTACTCATAAACAATTAACAGCCCACCCAAAATGACTATTTTAATGAGGCTGCCTGGACTGTGCCTCTGGTTCATATTTCATCAGCATCTTCATGTTTCTGTTTTCATCTGATAATATCATTGTTGTCTTTCATCTACTGTGTGTTTCTGCTGCAGGCTGCGGGGGTTGTAGCCAACAATGGTGTTTTTAGGTCCTGACCCATCCGTTTGTACAGTTTTCAGAAATAAGGCCGTGTCTATTAAATAATAGCATCTGATAACAAAACAAGCACTGTTTTTGTTTATTACAAGGTTGATCACTCCATATTTTGCATATTTAGAATAAATATATTTTTTTACAGCACCAATGTGTATCAAATTGCTTTTCTTATAGCAGTTATAATTTGCATAAGTTACATAATACATCTTCATTTAATTATTCTTGATTGTATTGTCACTCCTTGTCAAGTTTTTGTTTAATTATGTTGAATGTGTGTATTTACATTACACTGTACAATACATTACATTTTATTTAGTGCTAATGGGCACCAACAGTTGTGTAAAAAAGCCATCCATCTTCTTCTACCGCTTATCCGGGGCCGGGTCGAAGGGGGCAGCAGTCTAAGCAGAGATGCCCAGACCTCCTGCTCCCCAGACACTTCCTCCAGCTCTTCCGGGGGGGATACCAAGGCGTTCCCAGGCCAGCCGAGAGACATAGTCCCTCCAGTGTGTCCTAGGTCTTCCCCGGGGTCTCCTCCCGGTGGGACATGCCCGAAACACCTCCCTAGGGAGGCGTCCAGGAGGCATCTGAAACAGATGCCTGAGCCACCTCAGCTGGCTCCTCTCGATGTGGAGGAGCAGCGGCTCTACTTTGAGCTCCTCCCGAGTGCCCGAGCTCCTCACCCTGTCACTTAGGGAGCACCCCCCCACCCTACAGGGAAAGCTCATTTTGGCCACTTGTATCCGGGATCTTGTTCTTTCGGTCATGACCCAAAGCTCATGACCATAGGAACGTAGCTTGACCGGTAAATCGAGAGCTTTGCCTTACTGCTCAGCTCCTTCTTCACCACGACAGACCGGTACATCGACTGCATCACTGCAGAAGCTGCACCGATCCATCTGTCAATCTCACGCTCCCTCCTTCCCTCACTCGTGAACAAGACCCCAAGATACTTGAACTCCTCCACTTGAGGCAGGATCTCTCCACCAACCTGGAGGGGACAAGCCACCCTTTTCCGATTGAGAACCATGGTCTCAGACTTGGAGGTTCTGATCCTCATCCCAGCCGCTTCACACTCGGCTGGAAACCGCCCCAGTGCACACTGAAGGTCCTGGCTTGATGGAGCCAACAGGACATCATCATCTGCAAAAAGCAGAGACTCCCTCCGACCCCTGGCTGCACCTGGAAATCCTGTCCATAAAGATAATGAACAGAACCGGTGACAAAGGGCAGCTCTGCCGGAGTCCAACATGCACTGGGAGCAGTGCATGTTGCCGACTTACTGCCGGCAATGCGAATCAAGCGCCTGCTCCGGTCGTACAGGGACCGGACAGCCCTTAGCAAAGGCCCTGGACCCCATACTCCCAGAGCACACAGTCGAATGCCTTCTCCAGATCCCCAAAACACATGTGGAAAAAAGCCTTTTAGGTAAAGCAGATCTAATGAAGAGAGAAGGGGTCTAGCCTAGTTGCGTTTTTTTGGAGCTGTATTTCTAAAATGTTGATTACACTGAGAGACAATGTACAATGATGCTTGAATCTTTTATGTCACCTGAGAGTTGAGGTTTCTCCACTTTATAGCCCTTTCTTTGGATTGTACTGTACTCCCATTGATGATTAGGCAGAAAAAAGGCATACTCTTCTCTTTTCAATAACTGCACTTGTGCTCGTCTATCATAATGACTTTTTATGTGCCTGTCAGAGCAGTGTAGATAGGGAATCACCCATTAATGACTACACAATTAGAGAAGGGGCTTTAAACTGCAATAAATTTTAATTTAGGAACCATAAACCTAGTGACTTGGTAAGTAATTGTAAGAGCCTCTGGAGTAATAGGAGCCCTTTGGACTGGGGTCGGGATGACTCAAAATAAGTTGCAAACAGCTTTTATAAGGCCGCTTTACAGTCTGAAAGACTGCTGCATATTTTTGATGATAAATGTCGAGAGTATCTTAATTAAAAGATGTCAGTTAAAGTGGCCCATAAAGGAGTTGTTTGGAGTTCGCCACTGTGCAGAATGGAGACAGTCTTATCCCAGTGAGACTGATATCTTTGGACAAAACGCCTCTCTCGCTCCATTTGTCTGTGGTCCTCTCTCACCACATCTCAGCATCTGGTTACCTTTGGGATACAGGGCGAGAGAGATGGGGGCCTTGTTTTATCTCCTCCCTGTCCCGCTGTTCCCCAGGGGGCCAGTGTTGGTTTGTGATCTGACATCTCACATGATAGAGACACATCTAATCCTGTTAGAAATGAACATCCTCATGTAGAGCAAGCAGACAGCAGGAGGGGTTATAGTAGAAGATGAAAGATGGCTGAGGGAGAGCTTGTTTAAGAGCTTTGTGCATATAGGTTAGAGTCTTTGTACATACATGTGTGTTTGTGTGCTTCTGTACCCTCATGGGATACCCCCGGCTGCTGCCTGCATTCATGACAGACTCCTCTCAAGGTGTTTTCCCTGTGTCTTTGTGAACGTGCTGCATTTCTGCTCCCTGAGTGAGAAAGTTTACCCTCTAGGCCCCATCTGAGCTCCAGGCCCCCAAGGCCTCTGCATTCCCACAGCTCCTCCACACCGGAGCCCCTCAGGCTGCCTGCCAGACCACAGGGAATACCCCCAAGAACCCACAGTCCCGTCAGACTATGGAGCAGCATCAGCTCTAAACAGCAGAGGTAGCCTGAGGGAAGAGGAGTTATCTGGGAATACAACTAAAATCCATGCTTGGTTGAACATACAAACAGGCCCTGCCAGCGCCTCCTGTTGGAGCAGCCAGGCTGCTGTGTGCTGGTCTCTTTGTAACCCTGTTGAGTTTTCTCTCTGGAGGCCTGACCTTGTTAACAATCCCTGAGGGTTCATTGAGGCCTCTGTGTGCTACTTGTTCACTGACCTTTCCATCTCCGAAGGTTAAACAACGTCTTTTTTGGCGAAGAATCACAGCCTCATGATCCTCACGTCAAATGCACCTGGGACTTCAATAAATATGGAATGAAAAATTAATTTCAGTCCACATTTTATTAGCATGCTGCGTGGGATATTTTAAGACAGTCACAAACGTCACTATCAGTCACACTGAAAGTGTCACTGGCTCTGATTTTTGAGCTACAATACTAAACACTCACAATTTACAGTGCTCACCTGCGATTGAACATTTATTCATTTTCTTCCGCTTAGATTGAACATATTTAAACTACATCCTAAACGTACTGTATAGTTTTTATTATTATGTTGTTTAGCTAAGCTTAGTTGGCACAGATTTTAATCACATCATGTTGTATATCTGCCTTTTTGGACCAACATTACAGCAACAGGTTACTACCCAGTGTAAGATAAATAGACTATTGTGAAGGGTGCATGTCATGAGAAAACACATTAAGAGTCAAAATAACATGCAATTCAGTCTGGTGTCATAACGACTTTGCAAAGGCATGCTTCAGTCAAACCCTCAAACCTGCAGAGCATGAAGAATAAAAAGTATTGATATCATGCTTTCATTGTGCCTCATACGTTTAAATGAAACATTGTTGGAGTCTATGGAGGATATGAAGGCTGTGAAGTTAGCAGGCCTGCTGTCCTACAGATGTCTTGGGCTGCGCGTTACCAGGTGTACGTCACCTGAGATTACCCACGCTGACACCCCTTAAAGGCAAGCAGCCAGCTTTACAGCTGAGGGGGCATCTGGTGGCATGTGTGAATGCAAGTTTGTGTATGGTTGTGTGTGTTCATGCATTCAGATCTGTGGTAACGTTTGGCAGAATGAGCAAACAGACATCAGATATTACACCTCTCTATCTCCAAATGAATATACTTTGTTCTCACTCTAACAACCTGTGAAGAACTGAGATGAGACTGATCAGCGTTGGGTCGAGGTCAGCTTCACTGTGAGTGTGTGTGATAATGATGGTAGTAATTGAGGACATTTAAAGCATGGGTTCACCGTGCCTTTCACAGCCATGGCAGACTCTAGTTAAGAGTGAACTGGAGTGAGTAAAATGCTCTGATGTTCACGTCTTCTTCTGGCGCTCCCCGCAGAGAGAGAACAAAGAGAAGTGCTTCTTAATCAAAGTGCATTGGATTACGAAGAAGAAGCAGGACATCACAGAGATACTACCTCACCACCATTAATGTGGATTGAAAAACAACCTGAATCACCACTTCAAATGTGAGGCCTGTGACCCTGAAATAGAAGAACGGCATTTTAATCTGTCTGGTAGTTGGGCTGAAGCGGGCAGTGCAGGTGCAGAAGGAGCAGTGCATATAGCAAAGAGTTGATGCGTGCTCCCGCTGGTTAAATGTGCACTGTGATTTTCCCGTGTGAATATGTAGTCAGCTGCTAAATATACCACACTTATGTGTGCATGTTTACATTGTTCACCCAGGTATGTGACATCATTAGTCAAGAGAGCTATGCAACAGCTCTACATTGACTTATAATTTATTAACCTACTGGCACAAGCTGAATCATGTTTTATCTCTTATAGGTTTGCACACAATCCACATTAAATATTTTTGATGGAGCAAGACCTACATCAACATTTTGACTATCTGGTGGAAGTGGTACCATTGAGGGCAGACAGATCTTAAATGGACATCTTGTGTGTAAATACAGGGGCGTTTTGGGTTGAGTCACACTTTAGTAATTGAAAACGGTTGAGAGCGCTGAGCTTGAGCTACTGAAAAAGACTGACAGTGCCATCATGTGGTTAGAGAATGTAAAATACAACTTTCAACTTGACGCCATTAAAACAATGACATTTCGGACTTAGCTCATTTAAAAAATGAACAGTCTGTGAAGTAAAGTCAGTCGAGATCCACATGTTTCTAGTTATGATTTTTAGGGCAAGACCTGTCTATTGCACCAACTAACCACCTCAAGTGGCTTTTTTAATAACCTTCTACACAGCACCTTGCAATGTGGATCAAATCAATCACTTCAATTTTATGAATATGGATATTGTGTATTAAAGCCAGACAGTATATACAAAACACAAAACAAAACACAATACAAAACATTAGGCATCTAAAACAACATTTCAAATATGGCACACGTTTCCTAAATCCAGTTTACAAAGTCCAGCGCATTTTATTTTGACACACATTTAAAGACAAAGCCAGTGCAAGTACATTATATAAACTAGTGTAAGGATTTCCTTGTGTCATATTTTACACCTTGGCTCAGAAATACTGCACCTATTTAATGTCAGTGGTTTTAATTTCAAAGAAACAAAGTGAGTGCTAATGGAGGTGCGGCGGTAGGATCTGGTGGATCGTGTGTGAATCTCCCGCTGTCATCTGGCTGTGCAAGGCATCAGCTGCTCTCTCCACTTCAGTAAGTCTGGCAAGGCACCATAACCGCTGACCAGGCTCCAAGACTGTTCCCTATCGCTGGCACAGCACATTGTCACCTTCGTCTTTGTCCTGCTCCTCCTCATCGTCGCTGCTCAGATGGCAGGTTGCAGCTTACTCAGGTTCCTCTGGTGCATGCTGTGGTGGCGCACCAGCTCGTCAGAGCGCGCAAACTTCTTCTGACAGTTAGACCAGTGGCAGGTAAAAGGCTTTTCACCTGACAAAGTGGGCAATGAAAGAAAGAATAATTGCTTTAGAGTGAAGGAGAGTCTCCGAAAATGCAATAAAATGGTTTGAAGCCAGAATGCCGGTGTAGAAAAATAAAGGTATACGCACTTGTTTTACCTGTATGAGTCCGAGTGTGTGTCTTAAGGTGGTCTGACCGTGAAAACTTTCTCTGGCATGTCTCACATTGAAAGGGCTTCACACCTACAACGATGGTAGCCATGGAAAAACCCACGCATCAGTATGGAAGTATTACAAATCTAGTCTAAAATAAGTATTAGGGATGTTTTTGCTTTTTTAAATTGAATGTATTCATCAAATACATATCTTCCTATCTGCCAATTTTAATATCACCATTTTGTTAAATACAAAAGCAAGCACAGTAGTGGGATTTACCTGTGTGTCTGCGCTGATGTCTCTTCAACTGATCTGAACGAGAGAATCTGCGGCCGCAGTCTGTAAAGTCACATTGGTAAGGCTTCTCACCTGCAATGTAATCCAATAACACATAATCCAAAACATTATTATAAATATTATCATCTAATATCCTTTTTTACTTTTGCCACAGGTTGCATCTACATCATGACAAATGCTTCATTAAACTGTTAAATTCTCACCAGTATGTTTGCGACCGTGCATCTGCAGATGTGACAGTTTGAAGTATCTCTTGCTGCAACCGGGATAGACACACACAAATGGGCGCTTTTCATTTGCCTCTAAGGACTTTGCAACAGGCGGAGTCATGCCAGGTACATGCCGCACGTCCTACACATACAAAGCATTGAGGACATGAGGCAAAGAAAAAAAAAAAGTTCTATCAGAGAAGTCAGTGTGTTTGCTCTGTCTAACCTGTAGTCCTCTGAAGACACCATGTGCATGTATGTGGTATTGAGTGCTACAGCTTACAAGCATTGGTGGCGGCGGAGGAGCTGGGTCGTTCTCAAAGCTGCTCCCATGGCCACTGACAGAAAAGTGAAATAAACATGATTAAAATGTTAGAAATAAATAATGGAAACATCTCTTCTTGCATACACAGTCATTAACTAGCCCATTTAAACTATCCAACTATAAACAAAGCCCAAAAGAAATATGCATTACAAACACATTATTATCCCCTTTCACTTTGATTTCTTCCCTAGGCTTTGGGCCAGCAGCCATCTGGCAAACGTCTATCTTTTTCACAAGTCAAAACTGTCATCATGAAAAAACAGTACCTCTTAATGGAAGATGCCAGTGTGTTCATTTGGTTCCACGTTACACACTCCAGCTGAGAGGCCATTTGGTACAGGTTATCGCTGTGAAAAGGAGCAGCGTCTTTAACACACAAGTTACACTGCTGATGAATTACTTTCTATTTAAAGATTTGGTTCAAGGCAGCTACTGTTGAAACAATCCAAGACTTTAAAATATTAAAGGATTAGGAGTAAGTACAATTCAAGACAAAAAATATGCTTTCTCTTATTTCTAAGTTCTATGAGAAGCAAAACCCTACAATATTTATGTTAGTGTCATTGCTCTTTCCTTGTATGAACAGTGAAGATGTCTGATTCAGGGGAAGTCCGAATGGCTCACTTATTAACACATCCTGTCCACCCACCACATACTCCTCACTGGCTTCATTAAAAAACATGGGCTCCGAGCCATTCTTTACCCTGGCAACTATCACTGGGTTGTACACACACACTTACAGGCCTACATACTATGAACCGCACACCCTTAGAGATTCTATTGTGTGCCGTGCGGGGTGAGCTTCTCGGTGCCTAGTACACCAAGGCCCCGGTGCATGACATCACTCCGTCCGAGATATCATTAAAAGCGGGAAAACAGTTTCAGGGGAAATTCTGGACAGCATTCCTTGAGAAGTCCTTGAGGGAAGGATCGTGATGGCTCCCTAATCAGCTCGAAGTTCTGGTGAACTGTGGAAACACTCACTGATACATGACATATATACACGCTGTTTGAGGGTTTCCAGCTCACATCGTAAGCTCTGAAAGCAGTGAAGTCTTTCTCTTATCAGGTGCTGTTCCAGTATTTGGGTTGAACATGTTCCTTTTCTCCAAAAAACATTGCAAGGCGGCATGCAAAGAATTTTATCCTAATTTACCCCAAGAGATGTTCTGCATCAAAATGAAAACAAGCTGGGGACTGTTACAGAGGTTGAAATAAGGAGATTCACAGCCCTACCCTCTGCTCAACTCTGACTTTCTTTTTTTTTTTTTTTTTTTCTCCAGCACTTTAGCAGTACATCATTTAGTGTTTGTCTTGGCCTGCTGAGCACCAAATGGGTAGCACTTTAAAACTAATTCAGGATCTAGACTGTCAAGAGGCAGATGTAAGATAAGACATACGACAATTTACATTGGGACAAAAAAGGAATTTAAGGTTGTAGGAGCTAAAAAGGATGGGCCGGTATTTTTAACAGTCGTTCTGTTCAATTAGATTGGAGCTACCAACACACTCCAGGTTTGCAAAAGCCGACAGGAGCAACACCGTGGAGACTAAACCACTGTATAAATGAGTAACAGAATAAAAAGTACTTTCAATGTGATACCCACATTAAGAACTGTTTTTAGTTGTTATAAAAGTGTGTTTTTACTTGCCCCATTAGCAGCCATACATAACACAAACCCTTTGTTAGTGCTCCTGTCCATTTCTGCAAACTGGGAGTGGAACAAGTAACCTGTCCATAAGTATCTCATAGACTTCATGGAACAAAAGATAACTCTACCTGTTGTAGTTTCGCAGGAGCAAAGCTTGGTTGCCTGGACACAATTCTGGAGGGCTGTGGCAACCAAACACAGGTGGAGGCGCAGTGTATTGCTGATCCACTTATGCAAACAACATAAAAAAGTTCATTAAAAAATAAAACTGGAAGGTGTGGGCAACCAAACTTCATCTATTGTCAACACAGAGTTTTCAAAATAAGCCAATGTCACCTAAGACATAGAGTAAATGGGTACTCTTATATTCCAAGTGACAACAGATCAATCACAGGTTGGACTATTTCCATAGCACATGACATAAAGGCACTTTTCCTTTTCCATAGTCATTACACTTAAAAGCATAAAGAGACAAGGAGAGTGCGTTTACATACGTATATGACAGAAACAGGGGCGCCATGACAGAGCCAAATGGATTTGTTGTGATATGTAAAATGATGGGTTACTTATATGCCCTTGCCGTGACATGACAGTCTTGCAGTCTGTGAGTCAATGTAGTGAAAGCACAAGGTCAGGATAAAAGACAGTTTACCTATGTTGTTGGGTGGTGACAGTGTATCCTCATGTTTGAAGGACAAGCTGGGAAGCTGAGGAGTGTGGTGAGATGGAGTCAGACCATAACTGGGGTTGTTGTCGAAGCCCACTCCGCCATAACCTGAGAGTAAACAGAAGGAGAAATTAAAAAGTAAGAGCTAACACTGCAATTTGTTTCTCATCCTTTTCTTACAATATATACTGTATTGTGATTAACATAATACATTTTTAATAATAAATAAATAAATAAATAAATAAATAAATAAATAAATAAATAAATAAATAAATAAATAAATAAATAAATAAATAAATAAATAAATAAATAAATAAATAAATAAATAATACATCTTTTTTCAGTTTTTAACAGTTTAATTAGTTTAGAAAAATAGTATAGTATCTTGGTCAACCACATCCTGATTCAGACCAGAAAGTGATGTCAGCAAGTTCCTCAGAAAAAATGTTTCACAAGTTTAAAACCCCTATTGTGCTACTTTTAGTGTTTTTTATCAGAAGCTACTTTCCCCTGAGTAAGCACTAAGTTACGGCGCAGTAAACCCCAGCAGACATAAACAAACTAAAATATTCAAGTTAATGCTCTCAAGGACAACAGTTTTAAGCTTTCTTTATCTGTTTATGGCAAATATAAATTTTGTATCGGAAGTCTAAATTGTATTTTAAAGTGGAAAAGTGATATGAATAATCCAACAACAGTAGAAATGTTTATTACCCTGCTGCAAAATAATTAAATAAATAAAATAGCAGGTATCTCTAATTCTAACTGATTTGATTAAACAAAATTGGAACTTGGTGTTTGTTTTTGTGATGGATAAACAGTAGATTACTTGGACATTGTGAAAAAGATAAATGCACAACAACATGATGTGATGTAGAGAGTTTTTGAAAGTCCACATATTTCCAAAATAAATGTAAATACAAGTTGAAAACGGTATAATTCAGTTTTGAGCTCAGATCAGAAGACTGGCCTCTTCCTGGCACAGAACAGAATGACCTAGTCCAACACAAAACATCCTGTTGCTGATAAATTTTGCACAGTAGTTAAAGCACAGCAGATCCTTAGCGGAATAAAGAAAAGGGATAAAAGTAATGTGAAAGTTATTCAAAAGAACTGACAGGAGTGGGTGTAGTCACACTCACCCTGGTTCCTGGATACAGAGGGGCTGTCCACACAGCTGGATAGATATGTCCCATTGGGACACATCCTGGCTTGACCTGTGTTGGCTTCTCCAAAGGCTCCAACTCGACAGGGGCCTGAGCCTTTGAACTGACCTGAGAAGTGCACAGTAAAGGCTCCCAGGCCACAGTGAGGATCCTCTAGAGTATCTGTAGTGGCCCAGCCAGGCTCCTGTTTGATGAGCGAGTGATGGGATGGCAGGCAGCTGTAGGGAGAGCCAGGGTGAAGGTCCAACAGCTGGGTCCACTGGCCACCACTGACCGACATCCCACAGCCACCACCGCTGGCCCCTGGTAAGGACGATACAGTGGGCGCTGGGGATAAGAGAGTCAGGTCACGCAGCTCTGAGCTCATAGGCCCCATGGCTCCACACGGCTCTGTCAGCATTGGGAACTCCAGAATAGGACAGTCCAAAAAAAAAAGGGCTGGTATTCCAGCAGAGGATAAAAATTGAAATACAGTAGTTAGCCCTCAATAAACGCTGTAGCTTGAGGATAAAGTAACATTATTACCCTTGTGCACTAATAAACCATCTTCAGGTTGACGAGTCGTGTAATATAAAAAAACAGGTCAGAAAATCTCATTTGATGTCAGGACGAGGGTTGTGCATTCGTTTTGGAGTTGTAGAGGTGTATGATGGTATCAGTGCCCTGGCCTCCTGTCTCTAACACGTCTGGCTTTTCTTACGCTCCTGAAGGCTGAAATAGGGAATAACTCAGTGGACAGTGGGAGGAGCAAAGAGACCGAGAAGATGACTCCTTTGCCTTGCCCTGGACACACCACTTTTGACTAACACCCCATTCTGTTGGGCTGCATCTGTTGTACAAAACACTGAAAGTGTTTCCCTTGATCATTGGGATAAAGTAGTTCAGATGATTTCTACCATTCTAAAATATGAAACATAACATATCAAATCAAATCAGTCAAATCAAATAAACTTAAATAAACTTTATTGTCCCAAAGGGAAAATTGTCTTGGACAGTAAAAAACACTGCACAAAACTAATAAAAATAACTGTTGTGATTCACATATTTTCTAACATAAATACCACAGCTGGATGATAAACTATAAAGAAAGAATTTCAAAAAGGGGAAATAACAATGAACATGACAAACATTGGTATTTAGGAAACGTGTCTTGGAAAAGTGTTATGCCACACATAATGATAATTAATTAGTGTACATGGGGAGATAAAGGTCATGGCCCTACTCCATCTTGACTTCATTGTGGAGCAACACTGGAATGCAGCGGCTTAAAATATGCCTATAAATCCTACATAGTGGCTTGACACCATTTGAAAATAAAAGGTTAGATCATGGCAATAAGCTCAATAACACATAACCCCACATGGTTGTCTGTCAGTGTCTAAGTGTCAGCCCTGCGACTAACTGGACATTATCCAGGGTGTACCCCTACCTACCCCTAACGTGAAAGAAGATAAATGAATGAATGAACACTTAAAGACTATGAATGGGTCACATGGCATCAGTAACTTTGTATAATGTAAAATTTTTGGACATGGCGAAGAGATGGGGAAAACAGCAGAGGTCTGGAATACTCATTTCCACTGACCCTTTTTCAACTTAACAAAAAGTGAAGGTGGGGGATGAGACAGCATAAAAACAAGAAAAGGAAAAAAACAAACAATCGTGCAATTTTTGATACATCATATTATTTAATTAGTGGAAATTCAGTTTTGACAATGGCAGCAGCTCCGCATCGCTGGCAGATGGTTAGATCAAGATTGTCCCTCTCCATAACAGTCCAAAGCATTTCGTATACCCTTTTTTAGCAAGACAATGTCAGCGGTCATGGATTAGATAATAAAAAATGCAAGAGATAAATTTTTCTATTTTTTGCCTATAGATGACATCTTAAGTCACAGTCAAAAGAATAAGTGCATCTTTTAGTCTACTAAAATCTGATGATATTCTGTGCAGTGTTTGTGCATAGCTAAACAACCACATGGGTGGCTTGTGCTTATGTAGAAGATAAAGTGCTCTTTAGGCTTGAATACAGGCTTATATCCCAGAGGAATATCCAGATATAACAAGAGTGTAAAAATACTAGTAAAAATGATGGCCTCTCAAACAAAATGAACAGAAACAAACAAAGACAAAAGTAATGTTTTGCATGTCCAAAAGGTTGTGACACAATTCAAAGTATCTTGCCAAACAATTTATTGCATTAGAGCCAAGGTAAATTCTGTTCAATTCCCCCAGTGGAGTCTTTTGGGAGGATTCATCAAAGGTGATGGGCCCAGGAGAAAGAAAAGCCTCTACATAACGAATGACAGTCCCCAAACACAGCCATTCTTCAGATCAATCTGCAGTTAACGAAAGGTTTAAAACAACATCAGCATGCTGAGGAAGGGAAATGGTCTGTGACCCTTAACAGGAATCTCTCTGAAACCTTTGAAAGTAGCATGAGTAAGAAAGAATGTGAGAAGGGTTTGTCTCTGACAGGAATATGCATGACGATCAGTTACGCAACTTGGCAATATGGCCAAAGCGTTTTAATAAACACTATATACACAACTATATTTATACTGCAATTGGAGTTTTGTTGGTAGGTGAATTGTTAAAAGCTGAAAAAGAAACCTATGATTGTGCAAAGAGCTGACTGTAGTACAAAACCTTTTAAACAGTTCCTTTTATATATATATATATATATATATATATATATAAGGAAATATATACATTCCCATTTACAGGTAGTCATTAGGCTTGAACAAAGCAATGACTTCAACTAGTCACTACATCCCCACACCTACCCAAGTGTAGTATAATGACATTGTAATATACATATGGTGTTAATATAACAAAGATATTACAACAAAAACATAACATAAACTAAACAAGGGATAAATAAATAAGAAAAGAAAAAAGAAAGAGTATCTGTGTGTATACTGTATATATAAAGACAGAGAGAAAATTACTGCTGCAGGGATTCTGACATGCAATTTGAATAAACTGCAGAGAGGGACTCCATGCTTTTAAACCTAAATATGATTACCAATATTTCTCTATCTTCAAACATGACCAGAACATATGTGTGAGGTTACAAGAAGCTTGTGAACATCTATCACATATGTCTGGTGTGTTTGGAAATATCTGTCGAAGTGTGGCTTTGCTATAATGCTGTGAACTACCTTAAGTCCATCCATGCATCCATCTTCTACCATTTATCCGGGGCAAGGTCTCCCCAGACACATCCTCCAGCTCTCCCGGGGGGATACCGAGGCGTTTTTTTCAGACCAGCTGAGAGACATAGTCCCTCCAGCATGTCCTAGGTCTTCCCTGGGGTCTCCTCTCAGTGGGACATGCCCAGAACACCTCCCCAGGGAGACGTAAAGGAGGCATCCGAAACAGATGCCCGAGCCACCTCAGCTACCTCTCGATGTGGAGGAGCAGCAGCTCTACTATGAGCTCCTCCCGAGTGACCGAGCTCCTCACCCTGTCTCTTAGGGAGCACCCCCCCACCCTACAGGGAAAGCTCATTTTGGTCGCTTGTATCTGGGATCTTGTTCTTTCGGTCATGACCCAAAGCTCATGACCATAGGTGAGAGTAGGAACGTAGATGATTGACCGGTAAATCGAGAGCTTTGCCTTACAGCTCAGCTCCTTCTTCACCACAACAGACCGGTACATCGACCGCATCACTGCAGAAGCTGCACCGATCCGTCTGTCGATCTCACGCTCCTTCCTTCCCTCACTCGTGAACAAGACCCCAAGATACTTGAACTCCTCCACTTGAGGCAGGATCTCTCCACCAACCTTTTTTTTAATTAGTATCAACTAAAATTTTGCACTGGATGAACAAGAGTTTATTTCTGTGGACCTGTAGACCACCAGTTGTCACATAATGAGATTTCTAATTCCGATTCCTTTTCAGTCTTAATTCTAGTCAAGTCAGGAGGTGAGATTGGAGCCATACGTCATACAAATGGGAAATTTGTCAAATGTGATTTGTATTACTCACAGCTATTTATGTAGTGTTTTTTTTTTCACTGGACAGGTTCCTCTTTTCCTTATTTGACTTTCATATGAACTACGTGTAGGTGAAACATGTAGGGGGATGATCGTAACGGGTGTGAGCATTTGTATTTGACTGAGAAATGTAGAAAGTCTGAATTCCTTCTAGAAGGTTAAATGATACCAATAAAACCATTATTTATTATGAGCTTGTTTTATGGTCACTATTTCATTCAAATGAAAAAATGGGTGACACTTTATTTTACACTACACTCTATCTATACATTCTATCTACCTTCTTGTGTAACAAACTGTAATAAACTTTAACTACATAGTACATACAATATGGACTTATGTATAATTACAGTTGTAGTTAGGGTAGGATTCGGATTAGGGTTAGGGTATGTATGTACTATGTAGTTACAGGTTATTACAGTTTGTTACATCAAAATAAAGTTAAATTAAAGTTAAATATAAGTTTTATTGAAAAATGCTTTTTGGATGAGTATGCAAACTATGTCTCATCTTATTCAAGAAGGTGTAAGTGTGTCAGTATCGTGGTCAGTCTTTATCACTTCTTTATCGTAAGCCACAGGCTCTTCCATAGGGTCACACCCAACAGCTGTTGTCTGGATGTGAGGAGTCATCACACTCCAATGTGGACATGAACTATTGTCATAATCTTGCGCCTCATTCAGACTGAAGACAAACTCAAGTGCACACAGATGACTGTCACAAATGTGACATGGAGCAATAGATATTATTGCAAATAGAACAAATTGTGGCTGCAAAATCTGGCTTAAGGGGAAGGCTGCTTTACAGTAACCTACATGGAGCAAAACAACTGATGTCACTTGCGCTACTGTGAGACTTGTCATGTTACACTTCCTTCTTTAAATTAAAATTATTTATTAATATGCTCGTGATAAACTTAAATCATAATGGAAATATACCACTAATTGATATTTTTATTGTTTATCTGTTTTTTGCCTTTTAAATAATTTATTTACTTTTTCCTTTAGACCATAGATTGAAAATAAACATGGATGTAATCCACCCATCGGTCCCTTATTCACCGATATTGTCATTACGACAGAACAATAAAATGGCGTTTACATCCTGGCTTTTCGTCTTTTACGCCATAGTAAAACCATAGTTTTTTTTTCAAAAAATTCAACAAAAAAAATAAAAAATACTGTTTTTTTCCCTTTGCTGACATTAAATTTAAACAGAGCTTATACTTATACTTATACTTATATTGTATGGCTTGCATTTTTGCAAGCTGTGTTTTTAACGCTCACTGAGTAGCCACTGATTACGTGATTAGCCACCTGCTTAGCTATAGCCAGCTCCCAAGCTTGGTAGCTATACAAGTCTAATTTATTGTTTATTATTTAGATTAATCATGAAATGCTTACAGCCTACACATACAATAACAAACATTATACTTCTTATTCTGAAGAATGGCATAGTATTAAGAAACATGAATTAAACCTTAGTAAAATCAATTAATAATATTAAGACAAAGCAAAGGGGATTGTGGTATTTTTCCCGCAGATGTTTCAGATCGGTGTGGTGACAGGTCTTGTGGGAGTTTGCTCTCTCCACACACATCGCTGATTAAGGCATCTTTGTTTATTTGTTTGTTTCTTGAAGTATCTGTGTGGTTGGATGTGTGAAGAAGCCAAGTGTGCTTCTAAGTAATTAACAAGCTATTCCCTCCACCTTCCCTTGGATAGAGGTTACTCATGCAATGCCTCCTGACAAGGTCACTGCCTGATAGATGAGCCTGAGCAAGGGGATTTTTCAGAGATTGTGAAGGCAAGCAGAACTGTGGGAACCAGTGGGTGGAAGGTAGGCCGCCATGTTGGATGATGAACATGAGACTGGTTTACATGGATACTTACCACTTGGATGCTTGACAGAGAGAAAGCTACACCTGGGCTCAACTCACTCTTAACGCCAGCCATTCATCATTGAGAAGGCTTACTAGGCAACTTGCCAAGAGTTTAGGGGGAGCATGGTGTAAAATCAAACAGACATCAGGTCAATGGACTTACAAATTACAAAGACATATTCAGCTTCTGAATAACTGGCTGTGTTAATTCAGCTACAGATTGTTAAACTAACGAGTGCAATTTGCTAACATTCACATTATTGTAAGAACGGTCCAAAAATAAGCATACCCAGGATCTGTTGGGTTTATAGACAACTGGTTTACAAAAGGTGGAGCAAAACACTGTAGACTAGGTGCCAGAGAATTCATCATTCAGATAAAATAAAAAAATGAAAATAAAAAAGCAACAAAGACACTGTTTATATATCTCCACTATCTTACATACACCAGAATAAAAATACAAACCATAATCAGAGATTAGTGTATAAGTGTAACACCACTGCAATTTTCTGGAAAAATAAATTAGGTAAATAAGATACTATACAGTATTTTACATAGATACATTTTTTTAACATACATAAAAATGAACAGACTTACTTTTGACAAATATGATCATATAGGCCATATATATATATTTAATAATATATTATATAATATATTAAAGGCCTATATGATCATATTTGCCAAAAGGCAGTTTGTATATATATATATTGGTTGTATATATGGGTGAGGAAAGTCAGTCAATCTTCTGTATGTCTGGTGTCAGTGCTTACCAGCTATGTTGTTTTCTTAAAGGCTACACACTGGATACTCAATGAATTAAAGTAGATTGATATATAATAGTCAAACCCTTGTTTTAATGCAGTACCTACAGTCTCATTGGACTATAAAGACTTACTGTATTTCAGTGCCTTTCAACATCCAGGACCTTCTATCATGGATGACTATACCCCCTCATAACCCATGTTTTAAAAACCTTTTAAGAGAAAAAAAAATCTTGTGTGCACCTGGATCTTCAAAGCGTCCAAACTATTATTTGGAGCCTGAAATACACCGGGCACTTGACACCAGTTGTTAATCAGATAATGAAAGCCCGGAGTTACACAAGCACACTTGCAGAGAGGTGGTTATAAATTCTTTGCCATGACAGCATATGAAAGCAGGGAGAAAGTGTGAGCTGTGGTACCAGGCACTTGCCTTCCCAACACCATGACACATTATATATAGTATGGTGTAACTCAATCAGCTAGTTCCCTTTTTCAAAACTTTAAAAGATATTTTTGCAGTGTTGTTAGGATTCTCTGCTGAAATCAGCAGCCTAGCTTGGAATTTTTTTTTTTTTCAAGGAATGATGGCACAGACCATGTAGTCTACTTAAGGGCCTCAGGACATACATGCAAATAACATTGTATTAGTATGAGTTAGCCTAACTCCTACTAATACTTTGTTATTTGCAGGAAATAAGGAAATACTGCCTAACTGAGTTAGGCAGTATTTCCATGCTTTATACTTATGCACTGGACCAGTCCTTCCATGGTGGTCCATGCAGATGGACTTCAACTCAATCAGATAACCTCTCTAAAGAATCAGGTTCAACTCTGTAACTTCCATCCAAGACATCTAGGGTTAAGCCTCAGGCAAAGCAAATTGATACATGGGTTTAAAAGATACACACAGGGACTTTCCTTTTGAAATGTAAAGAAACAGTGTGATCCATGCTGAAACGTAAAAAAGTTTGTTTTTAAAGGCAGTAAGCCTATAAAATAAGTTATAATGAGTTTAAAAATAAGGGCACTAATGCACACTCAGGCAGGCTTATTTATGACACACATACACCATGCCACATGTTAATAATGATAAAGGGAATTTTAGTTAAAATATATGTTAAAAAAAATGAGACGTTGTAAATAGCTAATTTATGTAAAATGACCTTTATACTCATGTTTATTCATGCGTTTCTACGACGTTACTGTTTCTTTAATCACTTGGCCCGGAAGTGCAACTCCTTCACCGGCACCGCTGGCTTTCCTTTTCCGCTCATCTCTCAGTTGCGGTAGGAGCGTGGATTTCATCTTCTAGGCACACGAAGTCACCAAAATGAGCGTCCCAGCGTTTATTGATATAACAGAAGAAGACCAGGTATAACAGGTTTTCTTCAAAACACGTTAGTTAGAGAGAACTTGAGGATGACTCGCTCAAAGTGAGAATAGCGTCAGATCAGTAACTAAGCAGGCTAACAGCACGAACCTAGCCGCTCGGTCAATGCTAATGTTTGTTAGCAAACCGAGAGGATGGGTAGCCTATGACATGTTGGTTGGTTTTATAACATTCATTGTTGATAATCTTTCAGATACATGTGTAATTTGGTCAGATTAAATAGTGTTTTAGAAATAGTTACTGTTTCACGGTTTTACCCAATCATTTGTCCACATATGTTATTAATGTTTTTCTCTCGTCATCGATAAACAAAGCAGCTAAATGTCTAACTCTCATTAAGAATTAACACCTCATATAAACAAATATATACATTTTTGAAAATATTTCAGTAAATTCGCCATCATTCAATTAAAAGTGAATTTATTAGTGTTTAATTTAGTACCTGAGCTATTATTATTATTATTATTATTATTATTATTATTATTATTATTACAGTATGAAACGGTAGGCCCTATATGCTATTGGTGCACTCATTTTATGCCCACGTTATCACATCTGCATAGTTACTTAAACAGCATTAATTCTTCTTTTTCAGGCTTCAGAACTGAGAGCTTACATCAAGTCAAAAGGAGCAGACATCTCTGAGGAGAACTCCGTAGGTGGACTCCATGTAGATCTTGCCCAGATCATTGAAGCATGTGATGTCTGCCTCAAGGATGATGACAAAGGTTTAATAAATAAATCCTACCAGTCTTTCCCGGGGAATAACACCACTGACTTATTAATCATAGTAGTTGTAATATTTTGCAGATGTTGAGAGTGTGATGAACAGCGTTGTGTCTTTGCTGTTGATCCTGGAGACAGAGAAGCAGGAAGCTCTCATTGAGAGTCTCTGTGAGAAACTGGTGAAGTTCCGTGAAGGAGAGAGACCCTCCCTCAGGATGCAACTGTATGTACCAATATATTTTTTTCTGTTTACTATTCTTTTCCAATAGAAAAGAAGACAGATTGACTTATTGGCTGCATGTTTTGTTACAGGCTGAGTAACCTGTTTCACGGTATGGATGAGAACACTCCTGTGAGGTACACAGTGTTCTGTAGCCTCATTAAAGTGGCCGCAACATGTAATGCCATCGCATTCATCCCCACTGACCTTGATCAGGTAGGGCAATCGTTTAACCTAATTTAATTCATTGAATTGCAACAATTTAAGGTGTATTTTCAATGATGCATACTTGCATCCACAGGTGCGCAAGTGGATTATTGATTGGAACCTGAACACAGAGAAGAAGCACATACTGTTAAGGCTTGTTTATGAAGCACTTGTTGATTGCAAAAAAAGGTACAACATACATATTTTTATATCATACAATGACATATTAATACAAGATGTGTACATTATATTTATTTTATAGTATAGTTACTGATGGCTCAATATAGAATTATACAATTTAACATAATTGCACTTAAATACTATTTATTACTAATTATATTATATTTTATACCTATATTTTAGGCCCTAGTGTTTGTTTGTAAGCATTTTTGTTGCATTTATCTTACAGTGAAGCTGCAGCAAAAGTTATGGTTGAGCTTTTGGGAAGTTACACGGAAGACAATGCTTCACAAGCACGTGTTGATGCCCACAGGTGACTATAAAGAAAATGTGTATCCTTATTTTCTTTCGAAGAATAAAACTGTTTATTTAACTTTCTATTTTAACTCTTTTGGTGTGTGTTTTTAGATGTATTGTACGTGCACTCAAAGACCCCAACACTTTTCTATTTGACCACCTTCTCACTTTGAAACCTGTGCGCTTCTTGGAAGGTGAACTTATTCATGATGTGAGTATTTTTTTCTGGAAAAATATGGAGAAACGGCTAAATCTTAACAATTTATTGTGGTTTCTTTAGTTTCTCACACATATGAATTTTGACAATTTATTGTTTTTCAGCTATTAACCATCTTTGTGAGTGCAAAACTAGTTGCTTACGTCAAGTTTTACCAGAGTAACAAAGACTTCATTGAATCCCTTGGTAAGTATGAGATATTAGTTGAATATTTTCAATAAAGTTAATATTGCAGAGGATGGTATAAAAATCTGTTTTAATTTAATAATTAAATAAAATAGAGTAAACTACATTCTCTGCATCCATTTTTTATTTTAAATCAAGATGGTAAAACTGTTGCTTTTAAAAACAAAATACTTAACACATCAGTTACTGTATAGAAAGGTGTATTATATGGTTATTTTGCTGTTATATACAGCACTGGAATGTGCATGTATCAGCAGAGTCTTTAAAAGCATAGTTGTAATTACAAGCCTGTGTGGGATGGACTCTGAAAACAATGTGGACTGATGTTTGTCTTAAAGAGTAGAGTTTCTCATCACTGTAGCTTAAATGAAGAAAAGGGGAAACTCCCAGGGTCAGAAGTAATAGGCTGTGCTTAATGATCCCTGGATGTTTCTCACCAGGCCTGTCCCATGAACAAAATATGTCCAAGATGCGTCTGCTGACATTCATGGGCATGGCAGTGGAATTTAAGGAGATTTCATTTGACACCATGCAACAAGAGCTGCAGATCGGGGCTGATGATGTTGAAGCATTTGTCATTGATGGTAAAAGCACTTTACCTTAATTGAATCTGTGCAGTCCACCTGCTTGTGCACTTAGTTTTTTTCCTGAGCCTAACTTGTTAAGAAGCATAGAGCCAGTGGCATAGAACCATCATTGTTTGTGCTGTCTGCTTCCTAATTTTTCACATTTTTCTCTTTTATTTAGCTGTCCGGACCAAGATGGTGTATTGCAAAATTGATCAAACACAGCAAAAAGTTGTTGTGAGGTACATATTTCCAAAGAGTGTAACCAAATATAAGTTATCAGATATTATATCAAAGTATGGGATTGCCTTTGCTAACATTTTTTTCTTCTCTTTCAGCCACAGTACACACCGCACCTTTGGCAAGCAACAGTGGCAGCAACTGTATGACAGTTTATCCTCCTGGAAAGCCAACCTTGCAACAGTCAAGACCAGTCTGCAAGGCTTGTCCCCTACTGCTTAATTTCCCTTCTTAACTACACCCCTTGATGTTCTATTGCTTTCCAAATGTTCAGACTGAAGTGAGGTTTTTATATTCCAGCTAATAAAAGAACCCTGAACAATACTTGTTTTTGTTGAATTAATTATCTTACGGTCAGTTGCAGATATAACACAATTTTCTTTCACTTTAGTATTATGGGGGGTTGTTTCAACAGCCTAGATTATTATTCTAGTCTCTTAAGGCAAATAACGATACAGTCACTTTTATAGAACCTTGGTCTTTGGCAGTGCTTAACATCTGGTTTTAGTTACAAGATGGTATGCCACGTTCAGATGAGCTGTGACCTGTTGTGAAAAATGACCTGCAAAAAGGGGTCACAAGTCTAAATCCATGTAAGGGGCAACAATAACATGTATTTAAACTGACCCCATCTCCTGAGGTTAGAGCAGAATAACTGTTGCATCAGCACTTAGCGGTTTGGAGTCATTCACTTCCACAGCAAATTACTGGTACTGTTCAGCAGATTGCTGTGTGACTCACTCTGTAAAATGTGTAAAGAAGAAAAAACAAGTACTTCTTAACTTAATGCTTATACTACTTGTGGCTTTGACAAAGTCTATGTAACATATTTACAATACAGGGTTCAGATCATAATGTTTAGGCATTAAGTGTTAAGGGCTCTGTTTCAGGGATGTGGTGAAATCAGCATAAACTGACAAAGTGCTCCCACCCTGGTTGTTTTTCTTTGACTTACAAGCTGCAACTCAACCTGTATAACTGTTTTACGTCTTCAGGACCACTTATCACTCTAGCCCTTCATATAAAATATTGTATGTCCAAATTACTTTTGATGCCTTGTTTTTACTGGAGGTCTGTAGAGGCTCACTGCTCACTTTCTGCCAGGTTGTCCTCCGGGATCCATATCTCTAGCTCTTATCAGAGGGAGTAAATCACAAAACACATTCTTAAGAGCACAGCCTCATCACAGCCACCTGTGAGGTGAAGCACAGAGCAGATATGGACAAATGTCACGAGGACTTAAGACATTTACAAAGTTATATACTGTCTTCAAACACAATACTTTCTGTGCTTTTCTTAGTGAACCCTTCCATTTTTGTAACTAATGTGTCTCATTGCATTTAAGTGACTATTTTCTGAAAACTTTGTCATGTGAGATGCCACAGATATGAATATTGTTTGCTGGCTTTTTCTTATCTGGTGCAATAGTCTGTTCTGTGATCTGTCATGGTGGACTATTAAACAGACCCACATATTTATTTCTGTGTTACTCAGGGTTGGAAATACAGGCTTCTTGGATTTTAAATGTTTAAAGCATTACTAATTAGTTTTTAGGTTTAGCTATTTTAAATGTTTGGTTTAAGATGACATTATCATCTACCATTCTGGGTTTTCTCCCTTTCCTCGCCCCTTTTCTGTCCATCCAATGGGTTCATCTAGACTTCTTCCTGACAGTATCCAGAGATGTTACCAGGAGCAAGACTATCACTGGCCTTCAATTAGCCATACAGTAGTTTGCTGGATAGTGTTTGCTTGTGCTCTATCTTTTTTTTTTTACATGAATCCAGAAGCCGCCAAAGTCTGAGAACACTAAAACATAAACATATCATTTTACAGGCAGTCTTGGAAAATAATTGTATGCTGAACATTGTTTTATGACATATCCTACTGCATTGAGGATTCTATTTTATTTCGGTAGTAATAGCAAAATATTTCTTTTGGAAGCTGTCACTAAAAATTCTTACATTTACATTTAGTCATTTAGCAGACGCTTTTATCCAAAGTGACTTAAAAATGAGGAAAACAATGAAAGCAATTATAACAACAAGGGTGTTATTCTGGCAATGGATATAGTCTGGATATACAGTAATAAACTACACACATGGATAACATTGTGGGAAGTGATTTATTAGTACATTACAAGGGACAACTGAATATTGCCCATAAGTACCAGAAAAGAAAGAAAGTGGAACAATTGCCATATTTATTTATTTTAATTTTGACTCCACAAAAGAAGAAAACTGGAGCCTACACACTAGAAAAAAAAATTTGACTAACAACAAAAAATATATAGCCTATTTTGTGTCTTTACATAGCTTAGGCTAATTAGTTTTATGCTCTGTGAGAATTTCCAAATGAGGCCTTTGTTCTTTGCACAATTTGTATTTTTATTGAATAAGCTGTGTATTGTTGATCCTTTTGGTAGAGGTCTGAGAAAAGCTTTGTAGTCCACAATTAAATAATGCTTGTCTAAGAGTCCACAAACATTTTGTTATTTTTTTATTTATGCTGCCATCTAGCGTTCATTTTCACGCACAGCGTCTCTTCCTTTCCAGGTAAGCATTATCGATTAGTCAAGTCTGCGCAGGTGATATAGGAAGAGCCACATCTGCGGTCGAAGTAAACAGACTTTCCAACTTACTCGCGTTGTCTGCTGGCTCATAAATACATTCGTGTAATTATTAACTATTTATCTACACGTAAATGACGTCTCTGTCGTTTTAGGAGCGGAGATTGCGAGACAGATCGCTAGGTTGACTTTCGTTTAGACTACTTTCATTTGATCGTCGTCGAAGTTAGTTACACGTATCGCCCGCATTAGTTTTTTTTTTTTTTTTTTTTTTTTTTTTTACCTATTTAGGTTTAATGTACGAAATGTAGAGGCTTGACAAAAAAACCTAGTAGCTCGTTTTTAAAAGCGACTGTTTCCAGGTGGTTTGAAGAACCTAAGGTATGGTAGAAAGCCTGACTTGCTCAGCCACTTAATGCCCTATCCGCGGTCCGTGCGCAGGTGCACACATAGCCATGTTATTGGGTCTGTTCATACTACTCCAGCTGCTTCCCTTTGGAGAGCTGGGTTGTCTGAGGTCTTTGCCATTAAAAAAAGACGGAACACAAGACAATGAAGGTAAATATTTGAGTAGAAACGTAACCTGTGTGTGTTTCTCACTGTAGCTTAACTTTATTTGTGTGTACACTAGTGTTCGTAGATGAGGGGGGCGCAAAGTCATTCTTGGGTCGCCACCTTCTGTTCAATCGATTCGACTTTGAGATGTTTGTTCCTGGAAATCTGGAGCGGGAGTGTTATGAAGAAATTTGTAATTATGAGGAAGCGCGAGAGGTTTTTGAAAACATACCTGCTACAGTTAAGTGATGCTGCATTAGTATGGTTTTTAATAAGCCTACCTTACCTTTGGCTAGGCCTTAAAACATAACTAAATGAGTAAATTTCAGGTAGCCTGCCCCTACTAATGATGCTTTGTTTTGCAGGATGACTTTTGGAAGCAATACACTGAAGGTACAAACACTCAAAACTTAATAGAATTTCTTGTAGGTCAATAGTTTTGACTTGGATCTTATAGCTTAGGTAGGTTTACCTTGCTGGAATTAAGCAAACGTAAACCTGTTTTACTGGCATACCTAAAACATCTATGCTGCCTTTATTGCTCTGTTGTTTTGAATAAACATTGGTTTCGAGCTCTAATAATAGGCTAATTCTTAGTATGAAAAAGCCTTGTCATAGCTAAAAGAATCCAAATGAAACCGGGTCACTCTGTGATAGTCAGACGTTGACATTTACCATGTAACTCAATACCTTGCAATGTTCAAACTAGTCTGACAGTTAGTCACTGTTGCCTGTGATGATCCACAGATAAGGGCCCGCGACCCAGCCGAGTTGACGTGACATCACTCTTGGTTGGACTGATTGCTGCAGGAGTGGTGCTTGTTTTTACGGCCCTCCTTGTTTGGTATTTCTGTCATGGCAAATGTAAAGATAATATGAGCCGTGCCAGGTAAGTAACGAGACATACCTTACTTTTTTCTGACAATATTGTTTCCTCATACCATTGTCTATATTCTTTTTCCAGCTCTATGCGTGTGCGTCCTAGAAGGAGCAATGCTACACTAATAATGCGACGGCTTGAGGAAGTCTCCTTGCAGCCTGTGAACCCACTTGTGCCAGAAGGAGACGCACCAGGGCTGCCTTCATATGAACAAGCTATCGCAAACAGTGGACATTATGATGCCCCACCACCACCTTATCCTGGGTACTTACAAATTAATTTTTCTCTGACTTGAGGTCAGTTGTACATTTAAATTTCAAGAGTAAATTAAATAATCAATGTTTTTATTTTGGCCTTCAGCTCAAGACCTGGAAGTACTATAAGGCGGTAGAAACCAAAAGGACCATTAAACATGTGATTACCGACTGTCACTGAATGTCTTTGCTGCAGTGTGCCTTATCATAAATAACCTACAGTAAAGAACAGTTTTCTGAAAGAAAATGAAGAATATGAGGATATTATGAGACATATGCAATGCGTTTGAGGATATTATGAGACATATGCAATGCGTTTGGCCGTACCTTCTCTGCTTGTTTTTAGAAAGAAAATCTGAACCGCTGCTAAAGTGTAGACGGACCTTTTTTTTTTTTAAATTAAAGTATTAACTTATGTCAAGAGAGAAAAAATCTATTTCATTTTAAATTCTCTCTTCTTCAGAGGGGAAAAACTACAAGCTAATAGGCTACTATACCTACTTTTATGAAGTAATAGGCACTTGAAACCTGTGCACTGCTATCTGACTTTGAGGATTTATTGTCATTGTGAACATTTTCTGATGATTGCCTCCATGTTTTTATACAATGTAGCAATTATTTTAGGTTGATGTCTGAAATAATTTTTACAAAGTCTGGATTGGTGTTAATTATAAAATAAGGTGAAAGTGCTACTTGTTTTTCTTAATCACATTTCATGTAATAATATTAAAATGCTCTCTAAAATGACTCTTTGCATTGCAGTAATATATTACTCTCAAACAAGTTGTTTTGCAAATATTTTTGAAAAAGGCTTACGAGAAATAAATTATTTTTGTAATGTCTATTAAACCTGGTAGAAAGCTAACGTTTCTAATAAAAAATACTTTTATTTCATTGTATCGTGTTTTGTTTATACAAGCCAACCCCAAATTGATACAGTTTGTGGTAATCTGAGTTTCCACACAATTGCAGATTATCCACAGGCAAAGTTTTGGAGGAAAAACTACAACGCATAACTCTGCAGTGCATCCTGGGAAATCAGCTAACATGGGTGAAAGCATGCAAGATTTCCACGGCTCTCGAAGGAGGGCAACGAACAAAAAGTAATTTATTTATCCAGAAAGTAGACGCTGCACCTTCGTTGGCCTCTGTAGGGCTTTGTGTGTGGCTCTGACGGGACTGTTTTTAGTCCGTCGGACCGAGCTGCTACGATGCCTGCCCGCTGCTGCACGAAGCTCCGCAGGGGAAGCAAACCTTTGACCGGATGATGGACAGGAACTACCCGTGCTCCAGCTTTGCGGACGCGCTGGCTCCTCCAGCACAGACCGTAGCTTCTTGGGCCTATGACCGCAGCACGAGTATCAAGCCAAGGTAAAGAAAAGCAGAGGGCGGGTCACCTTCCCAAGGAAATGTCGGTGATGAACGGCCTAGGTTTGTTGTCGGTAACACTGAGGCAATTACGGGAAATCTCTGTATGAATTTGGAGTTTTAAAATAATTATCACAGGTTTTTCTTTTCGTGTATTTTCACTATCCCACTTTGCTAGTTTAGGTCAGCGTCTCCCCAGCATGGCCACCGCTTAAAGTGTGCAAAAAACGACATATTATTTAGTGTTTATAGCCAATTTCTCTGGCTGTAGATACGCTGTTATCACCCTGTGCTAACAAACTCAAAACCACTTTGCTTTCTTTGCTTCTCACTTTTGTTTACCAAGTTAGCAACTTGTTCGGAAGTTTCGACAGGTAACTGCACCGTTTTTAAGATTTACATTTGTTTCAGTGCTAGTCCAAAATATTATTTTTAATATGAATTGACAAAATAATACTTTACATTGCGTTTATAAACAATTCTAAGACTATGATATTCATTAATAATACATCTGGAACTTAAAGAAATTTACATACTAACTAAAGATAAAAAAAAAGGTTTTGGGTATTTTTGCTTCATTTCCATGCTTTATTAAAATAAAATGCAGTGTTGTGCACTAAAAAGCCATGTATTTTGTCATTGTCACTCAGAGCTAAGCCAACAGTTGAATACATATGTAATGCACTATGAAAACTGAAAAAAATGTCTATCCCCTCTTTGTTTTTAAAGCCCCAGTTATGGTACTGCACACATTGATACAGAGGCTCTTCACCGGCAAAGCTACACGCCATCTCAGCAGCTGCCAACCTACACTACAACACACCTTGCTGCTACAGGTATAAGTATATTCTTAATAGTATTGTCTGTGCTTACACTAGCACATTGTTTTCAGCTCAGTTTGCTCAATAAGACCTCTCATTTATTGTTTTTTTCAGGAGCACTTGACACAAATAGTAATGCTTCTGAGACCTCAGTCATGAGCTTCCTGTCAGCCATGGAGTCTAGAAGCCTTCAGGCTGGACCTGTTAGTGCTTCAATGCTTCCTCCTTTCAGACCCCCATCATGGCCATCTGGTAAGGGTGTTAATTTACAACAGTTTATACTAATGACAAAATTAAGATTTCTGCATGTTATTAATTATATTAATTTAACACGTGTGCAACAACAATTTTCAATATGACCTGCAATATTTTGATACCCCTTTTTATACACAGTTAGAAAAAAACTTTAATTAATTTTAAATTCATGAATTACTGGGTCTGGACCAAAATATTATTACAACTCAAGCAGTTTCTTGTGATATGTATGTAGTGTTAGTTGATACTGAGGGTTTGGGTTACTGAAGGATACAATTCTTTCTCTCCATTAAATGTTTTGCATTTATTGTGGATGTTTTTGCTGTATATGTCTGACAGTGTGTACTCTCTTTGAAACAGGTACCAACTCTTCCACCCCAGACCTGTATTTGACTGGCGCTCTGCCGTCTGCTGCCACTTTTCCCTCTCCTGCTGCTCTTATGTCTTATCAACATACCAGTGCCTACCCCTCCAGGAGTTACACTACAACCTCTCCTCCGGCTCTTCAGGATCCTACCTTTAGCACTTCAACTAATGGCCTGTTCTCTTCTCATCATGACCACATCTTTCATCTTAAACCAAGTCAGACCATGCTTCCTACTGCCTTGGCCTTCTCTACTCCTGCTCTAGGATCCACATTACCTGTCCAATCTTCAACTTACCGCTCAGCCCAGGAGTCAGCACCCCACCTACTACAACCTCAGTTTAGCCTACTACAATCCCCGCTATCTGCTCAACATGGAGCTACGCAGCAGTATGGGGCCACTGTTTTTTCAGGCTCTATTGAGAGAGCCCTTCAGCGAGAATGTAGTGTGATCAAACACCATCAGAGGCCTTCTACAAACCACACAACCGCAGAGCAGTCTCCAAACTCTGAGCACCCGCTACAAGGCTACTTTGGCTCTGGCAGTGAAGGAGAGATATCTTATCCACATGAGCCATCCCACCACTCCCCAGTGTCCTGTAGCCTTACCGCTGGAACAGATTCTTCTAAAGGAGATGGTGATGCTTCAAAAGCCAAAACCAATTCTGTCACTGAGGCCTATTCGTCAATGTCTGTGCCAAAGGCTAAAGATGATTCTCTAAATGCTGGGAGTAAAGACAGTCATAGTAATCATCAAAACCTGGCACAGGCATCTCCTGAACATTTTAGTTCTCCTGGACAAAAGAACAACTCGGTGATTGCTAATCAGCAGTCAGCACAACTGTCTGACCTAATGTCCAGCAATTCCCAGACCTATATCGCTTCACACACCCAGTCCCAGCCCTCCTGCTCCACTCCAGATAAATTGCCTTCCCTTTACAAGACTCTGCCTTCGTCTTCCAGCCAGTCAGGGAATGTTTCATCTATTAATCAGACTCTTGTTTATTCAACCAGTCCTGGGCTTAATCAGGAGCAGGAGGTCCAGTATGTTGCCCAGGCTCAGGGTTTGTGTCGAGGTGTCACTCTCTCTGAAAATTACCCCACACCCCACTCTCAGGGTATCCCATTAATGACTTATACGTCCCAGTCAGAGGTGCAACCTTCGTTGACTTATCCACACAGTTATGCCACAGGACAATCCCTTAACTCATCGTATCCACCTACATGTATGGAGAGCCTTCCCACATCAAACTCTTTTCGGGCCTATTCTTTAATGCAGGCCTCAGATGATAAAATTCATGTTAATTTATCCCCACAAGAACCACAAAGCAACAAATTTGCATTGCCTAACTATTCATCATCTTCACAAGCCTTACAAAACAACATCAGAACCTCAGTTCAAGACGAAAAGCCTTTAAGTCTTATGCAGCAGATCTCAATGGTGGCCTCTGCAGCTGAAAGCAGTTTGACTGCTCACAATAACATTATCTATGTTGTTTCTAAGATGGAGGACAACAAAACACAAAGCGTCATTCGCAGCAGTTCACGTTCTGGTGACCAGGCTGTTGTACTTGGGCCTGCAAATGCAGTACAGGTAAAAGATGAAAGTTTAGGTACTGAGACCCAACAACATGCCCACCTAAACACTGCCAGCATAACAACTACAGACAGGTGTGTTGTGTCTTCAACTTCACAACTTAACCTAGAACAAACAAAGTTGCATACTCCTCAAATTAAGTCTTCTGAAGCACATCTACAGAACCATTCTAACCTGTCTCAGAGCCATGCCTCAGCAGGACACACTCAGTTCATAACTGTCCCCAGTAACCAGGTTCTTCTAGAGCCTAGCCAAATGATTCTGCTTCAACAGCCTCTGGTCCATAGTCAGACCTCATCAAAGGTGGTGTCTGTGCATGGAATTCAACAACCCCAAGGTTTGGGGTCTGTTCATGTCCAGTATCTTCAAATGGATAGGGATCTGCTGGCCTCCAGCATCCCTGAAACCCAAAGTCATCAGGAACAAGTAGTCCGTGAACAGAGTTCGGGATGCTCCGATTCATGTAAACATCCTCTTGCCTCTAAAGACCACTATGACGAGCCAACAAATCAGCAATTAAATGATGCTAAGAACCACTTTGGTCTTAACTCCATTTGCTTTTCTGACTCGATGCTAGATGAAAGGAATATTTTGTCAAATGTTGATGATATCTTGGCTGCTACTGTTGCTGCATGTGGTGTTGCACCACAGGACTTTGTAAAAACATCCTCTGCTGACGCTGAAATGATCATAAAGTCAAACTCTACTGATCATAAGAATCAATTCCAAACTATAGACCTGAGACACATGTCACCTATGTTCTCTTCAGCACACGAGCTAACAAATGTTAACTCCAATGTTTTGGCCATTACACTGAATGGACCTCAGATGACTTCAGGCTGTCAGCGACCATCTGTTCACTATAATCATACTTCAGAACATGACACAAATGAAGACAAAGTGAGCTCTGAAAATAACTTTCAATATGACCCTTCAGCTAAACAAAACAGAACCAAAGAGACTGCAACATTATATATTAAAACAGAGGCAGGCTCAATGGAGAGTGTTGGTGGTGAAGACCTTCCCAAAAAGAAGGCTCGCTTGAAGGCATTGACAAAGGCAGGCGGTGAGGAAGATGGTTGTGCAAAACCAGCGAAGCGCAGTGGGCAAGCAAAGCGACAAAACTCCAGGGGCAGTGATATTTCACCTCCATCCTCAACCAATACACCTGAAAGTTGCTCACAACATGAAAGAATAAGGCAAAAGATTCGTGAAGTGGAAGAGAAACAGCCTGAAGTAAAGAGTGGATTTATTGGCTCATTTTTAGATTTTCTCAAATCTGGCCCCAAACAACATTATTCTCCAAGTCCCACACGAACTGTGAGTCGCTCTAGGAAGCCTTGCACCTCATCTAAACCCCTAACATGTACTTTGCCCATTTTACCTCCTAAACTACAGACTTGTACAGCCCCTTTAATTCCTAAAGAGAGTCCATTGGTAAACTCTCAGTCAAAACGTCTAGATGTAGATCTACAAAAGAACCTTGAGACACTGCCATCATTTAGTTCAGATGAGGAAGAAAATACTGGGAAGAACCAGGCTTTAAGGAACAGCATAAGCTCAGCACTGTCATCTCTGGATGAATCTTCAGATAGGAAAATTCGGATAGGTAACTTGCATTGCATCAAATTTTAAGAAATGTATACATTATTAATCAATTGTGTACACAGCTTTAGTTTTCCTATAACCTGTATTTTCTAAACATGTTATATATATATTTTTTAAACCTTTTTTCAGATAATGGAATTTCTGACCAAATGTTGAAGCCTGAACAACCAGTCATTGTGCCTGTTACTATCCCAGCCATATGCCTTCAACAAGTCCCCGCTCCTTCACAGCAAACAAACCCTGTCTTTGAAAAGACTATTCTTTTGGCCAAAGAGAAGTCCTCCCTGGCCTCTCCTTCCCAGCTGGCTGTACAGCTGATAAGTGTGGCCTTGGAAGGACTAACGGATGATGAACTATCTGACAGTGGAGGGGAGGGGATGTACCGCGAAAGAGATGAGTTTGTTGTCAGGAATGAGGATATTGAAAGCTTAAAGGTACGCAATTGAAAATATATGATTGTTGTTGAAAATGCTTATTACTACTTGTACATCATTAAAATCTATCAAATTGTTGTATTGTCCCTACGTCATCTAGGTGACAATGAAAGCTGGCAGTGAGCCACCTGCCATCTGGAAGGTCCAGAAAGCGCTGCTGCAGAAGTTTGTGCCTGAGCTGCGAGATGAGAAGAGAGTCTTTTCAGCCACCAATAGTGTAACCTTGCATTAATTACTTTCATCCCATTTCTACATTTCTGATGAAATTTTATTTTCAGGTTGCAAAACAGATATATGTATAGTAAGTATTGTAGCCTTTTAAGTGTGATAATTACGCTTGTTGCTGCATTAAACATTAAATAAAAGGTAATTGTTATATAATGAAAGGTAATTGATTTGCTCTTCTTTTTTTTTTCTTAATGTGTAGTATCTGGGGTACTTCGGAGATGCTAAGACCATGTACAGGCGGGTCTACGTGAAGTTTTTGGACACAGTTAATAAGAGAGAGTATGTTCGCGTTTGTAGTAGGAAGCCTCGCTGTAAGCCCATAAACTCCCTAAGGTATAACTATTCTTGTGTGCCTTTCAGATGTTGCTTTTTTCTGGTATAATATAATTATTTCTCTTCTGCAAAAAAGGGGGGCTCAAGTGAAAACCTTGCTGGGCTTTACAGCCTCTGCTTCCTCAGTGTCACTGAGCCTGAAGCCCCGACCCAAACAACCCAAACCCAGAGCAGAGCCACCACCCAAGAAAAGACGGAAATGGAAGGAAGAGTTTTTGTCTACTCAGTCTGGCTCATCTGCGGAGGAAGATGGTAAAAAGTACTTATATTTGACTTAACTTTGTATATTCTGTGAAGTTTATTATCAAATTCACAAATTTTGCTTTACCCTAATGCTATGCAAATGCTTGAAGACTTAACCCCCCCAGTGCCTTTTACTTCACGATTCCTTAACACACGAACTATGAAGGAGACTTTTAAAGGCTTTGTGGAACTGCTCATCAGTATTGCATTAGATGAAGATTTGATAACAGCTCTGGAGAGGTCAAATGGTGAGTGGCATTATGGTCTGTTTTTATTGTGACAATAGATCAAATCATAGTAAAGCCTGAGTTTATTATGAAGTATACTAAAGTAACTCTTTTTCACAGATGAGTTACTTCTGCCACACATGAAGAGGGTTGATGGGATGATTACAGACAACCGGAAGCGTTTACTCCACAAACTTCCCATGGGGCAGGTTCTTAAGGTAAATTTGCATCTTAATTGCTAAATTTAATTAAATTACAATTTATCCACTAAGTGTGGATTGTGTCTAGACGGCCCTGGACAGCTTCCCAGACATTGCAGTAGTGACAGAGTTGAAGAAGGATGGTGAAAGTCCTGACTTTAAGGTTCGTCTCAGCGGAAGGGCTTACAACAAGAAGACAATGAAACCCTACAAAATACCCAACAAAGTGCCACAGGTCAAATAATGTTTAAAATATTTTGTCAGCCAGCAGAGGGAGCAAGTGTCACAATTTCTGGTGTCTTTAACACAGCAGGATTCCCATACTTATGCTTTGTCTGTCACTGCAGGAGTACACAGTAGACCAACAGAAAACTCAGTGGTTTTCTCTATACCACTCTTTACAGCATTACAAGTACCACACGTACCTCATGTGTAAAAACAAGGTGAAGGCTGGGTTACTCATACATATCTCTCCTCTTA
Organism: Neodontobutis hainanensis; assembly: GCA_024349245.1. Classification (NCBI taxonomy): domain Eukaryota; kingdom Metazoa; phylum Chordata; class Actinopteri; order Gobiiformes; family Odontobutidae; genus Neodontobutis; species Neodontobutis hainanensis. The sequence continues at coordinate 6,264,885 of JALDNG010000002.1, read as the reverse complement.
TTGTCATTGTAATGGTCATAATGTCTGTTTGTGTGTGTGTGCATCTCTCCAACCAACAGATAGCATCACTCCGGGTCCAGGCAGGAGAACTAGGACAGGAGGAGACTGTACAGAAGTGCCTGCAGAATGGAGCGTGGGTAGAGGGGCTCTTTGATCGGTTTGGGGAGCTAATCAATCAAGTGCAGCTGGCCTGCCGATAAACTTGCCTTGTCAGAATTGGTGACAAAAAAATTGACACTAACGGAATCTTAAGTCATTGAAAGAGGACTGGCCAAAATTGTGGAATCAATATTCAAGTTACCAAGTTAAATCTGGTAAAACGGTGTGCATTATTGCAACCAAGCCGATGTTAATGAACACAATACATTTTGAAAGGACCTTGCTTCTTTCAATTTTTGTAGGGTTTTGTAGTTAGAAGCCTATCTTTAAAGGGCCTATTGCTATATTTGTTTTTTTTTTTACATGTTCTTTAAAAGTTAAAGGCAGATCATAACCCATGAGTATGTATTAAAAGATAGGAAGCTCCAACCGTAACAAATAGTCATGAAATTATACAAATTAAAATGCAGAAAAGGCTTTTAAAATTTCTATAGATAAGGTAAAATGCAAATATAACTTTTTATTTAAAGAATAACTATATATTTGATATAACCCTGTCATATATGGTTTGTGTAAAAAAAAAAAAAAAAAAAAAAAATTTAAATACAGAAAATCCATTTTTTTAATGGATTGTATACATATTGTACATTTTGTGTGGAAAAAAACAAACAGGTGAAAGCATTCAGTAATAATATTCTGTAGCTAGACGTCTGCTCAGTGTTTGTGCTTCAAAAAAAAAACAATGGTTATCAAATCTTTCTATTTGTGAGAGTCATTGACACTATGGAGAATTGTGTTGATAAAATATAAATTCTCAAATAATGTGATGGGGAAAATATAACATTTAATATGTCTTTTTAATTGTATTGAAATATCTGAATTTATGCCAGATAGATTTATATTTTCACACATGTAAATGTTTTTACACATTTCCAAAACAGATTTCTCTAAATCAAGTAACTGGTTTTATGTTATCTCTTTGAAAATGCAGTTTGTAAATAAAGTGCTGCATGCAACCGATATTTGTTTCCTTTTTTCTTTGGCTTACGACACATATTAGTCTTTTTGGTAACATACCAACAAGTCCAATTACACAATGGTCAGTCCTACATTTTAGATAAACATTTAGTAACTGGGCCAAATAAACAATCTACTACAAATTATTATAAATTTAATTTAACAAACCAATGGTTTATTTTAATATATTTTAAGAAAATCTGTAAACAGTAACATTCTTACAGATTTTTTTAGGCTTATGACAAGTTTTACAATTAATTCATGTGGACGCTGTAGTATCAAATAAGGCTAAAGATTAAATGGATGGACTTGTGCTAAGGTCCGTTTTAGTTATTTACAGTAGATAATTTTCAAGCAAACACATTTCTGCTGTTACAGTCACTCAGTTTAAGATCCAGTAATAAGGGGAGGTCATTCATAAGTGTGACTTTCAATTACAACACCTAGAGGTCATTCAGGGTTTCCCTTTACTTCCTTGAAGAACAAGGAATGCTCATATTCTTGGCACAGGTTTTTAAACAAAAAGGCACAGACGGGCAAAGAACTTATCATGATATTTGCCCACCATGTTCTCATGCCTAAACTATTCAACAAAGGCTAGCTGACTTTTTGTAGTCTGAACTGTTGAATAAAATATGATTTCTGTGCATCCACATTACACAATGACTGGCATCCTCTCCAAGAAAACAAAAGTTTCTCTGTGCAGTTTGTCAGTGAGAAGAGGCACTGTCTCTGTCCAGTGGAGTTGGAAAAGTAGGGGGTAGACTTCAGGCGAGCATTTCAGATTCCAGCACAGACGTACAGAGCGCTGCTCTCTACATAAAAGCAAATGAATTGTAATGATTCACATCATGTAATATGTGGGAGTCCTTCTGGGGAAAGACCCTTGAGGCAGAGTGAGTTTGTTGTTTAAGACAAAATTATTTAAAATTAACCATTAACCATTATTAATGGCCCACACTTTACTTTCATATACTCTTGTATGGTAGCTTATTTGGGACAAATCTCAAGTAAATTCCTGTGAATATTTGTCACTGCTTGTGATTTGTGAGTGATAAGTAGGCTACTACCTAGGTGAAGAAAATGCAGGGCTTTCTGTGTTGAGCCCAGTCTTTAGCACTTGCCCACTGTGTTATATAATTTCGCCATGTTTTTAGTTTGCTTTAAATGAAGTCATCTTTGTGTAATGAGTTTACAGTACACCATCATCATCACCTGCCATTCTCTTGAAGAGCTGTAAAACCAGTTCTGCCCTCAACCAAAGCTCTCTCACTTCAGCCAAGAATACATTTGAAGTGTTCATTTCCTTGTGTTCATTTCTGCCCTGGTTAAAAAAACAAATCTGCAAGAGAAAAGGTAGGCTCTAACTACACAATTTGCCTATAATGTCGATGACTTTAATACGATTTAGTAATTCAGCTGCTTTGTCCAAAATGTGAACATATTGTCCTTTTCCTGTCTTCCTTTCAACAAGTGACCAACTTTGGCTTTACAGTGTCAACTTACTTTTCCATTGTCAGATTACACCTCAAGACAGCCACTGTTGGGTTGGAGCCTCGGCGCGAGAACTCCGCACCTGCTATGTGCAGTAGGTATATATCATTATTATATAGGCTACTTAGCAGTATACATGTAGCCAACGTGTACGCAATTCATAATTTCAGTTCTCTGTTGTTTCACGTCAATGGTGGTGAGGCTGTACGGCTGAAAGGCAGTAGTTTTCTTTCGAAGCAGAAACCAAGCCGGTTTGACACCTGAGGCTTTGGCAAGTTACGTAGTAGCCTCTGTTCACGTGCGTGACAAGTACGTACACTAGTCTATGTCCCCAGTGCCACACAATATTATCATTTATTCATTTATTTTTGACATTTTTATTTTAATTTAATCACTTTTTGTTATCTTTTAATTTAAACAAAGTAGCGTAGTTAACTGAAATGACCACCCAGCGTCAATTGTGGGCACGACGTATACAGTTTAAGCTAGGTTAAGTGAAATAACGTGGATCAAGATGATAAGCCTAACATTTATGGGTGACTACGGTTATTTTATGGAGATAAAAAAAATACTTTAAGATTTTGCGTTTAACGTCAAATGGTAGGCATTAGCTGAAAGGCATTTGCTTGTAGTTTTTGTTGACAGGAAAACAGTGAGGGCCTCATTACCACATTAATGTCCGTCCCGGGCGCGCGGAGATTGGGACGTGAATAATGTATTGCTGTGGGCGGAGACGGTTTCGGACGGAGCGTGAAGCCTACTGTAGTTGCGTGCGTCACGTTGTGTGTGTATTGAAAGCCAAGGACGTGGAGTGAATGGCAGTCTTTACTGTGAGAGGAGGAAGTTTTCTATGCAGCGGAGATAAGGTAAGATTTGTGTCGTCTATATATCACTAAGCTACTCTTAGTTTGTGGATATGAACGAGCTCCAACCTATGGGCTACCTGCATGAAACAGAACAGTTGGCTTATAGTTTAGAGACCAGCAAGGTATTTACAAAAGGCTAATCAATCATTCTTGCAATGCAATTAAACAATGTAGAAAGAATGAAATGCTGAATGCAGCAAGGAGGATTTAAAGTGGATACAACTTGTCAATTCTAACTAATGTCAATTCTTGCGTACATATATTAGTTTGATTTTATTTCTGTTCATTTTTATTTTTATTTTTGTTTTTGTTAGTAAAGCCATTAAGTAAAAGCGTAAAAAAACATACCATTCCATCATTTTTAAAAGAATTTTGATGATGAGGTTTGGTAGATTTTTAGGGGGTATTACTATATTAGTTACAACATCTTTTGATGTTTATGGAGAGCAGCGTAATAACTTATTATTTAGCCCACCAGACACAATACATCACACAAGATATGAGGGTGTTCAAAACCATACGGGCCAATAGTCTTCTGCTTTACTCACTCAAATTGTGTCCTAGGGCTTGATCAGTTAATCTCACTAGACTCAACATGTGAGAGGAATGAAGACCTGTGCCTCTGGCCTTTTTTCCAGCTGCTCTTAGTTTGATGAATATATTAGTCTCATATTAGTTTCTACTCTAAATCTAGCCTGATGTAATAGAGCTTGTGTTCACTGGGGGAAGAGTCCCATGTGTTGGAGCTGCTGCTGCTGCTCCCATTGCAAGTATTTACCTCGGTGTATGCAAACACAAATGGCATTGTTTTCTTTAGCTGAGCTATAGGTCACTTCTTTCTTATATGGCACTGCGGTGGCTCTGCAGGTTGACAGAAAGTTTTAACATTAATGGATTTAATCTGTAAAAGGTAATCCACGGACCCCTGTAGAGACTCACCAGATGGTTTTCCTTAACCCCTGAATAAAGATTTCATTCTGATAATGCATCCTTATCCAGGATAACAAATGGAGATGTAGTTATTCTAAATGTAGAGTTCTATATTATTTATTGAGATTATTTAAGTTTGAACGTGTTTGAAACAGTGCCTTATATTTAAATCCTGATCAAAAATGCTTTAATGTTTAGGTTAACTGTTGAATCATCTTCCTTCTACTGTTCTTCCTGATATGCAAATACCCGGTCCAGGGAGCTTTTGTTTACCCTAGGGGGAGATGGAATGGTCTCTCATCATAATTAGCAAATCAGAGCAGCATGTACCACACAGCGTCTGCGGACTGCTGTACTGTTCCAGGGTGTTTTGTCCTCAGCTTTTATAATCGTATTTGTAATATCTTTTCGAAAACACAGGGTCTGGCTATTGCAGTCTGAGAGGATAATTTCTTCTGGCCACATCATGCTGGTCAGATCTACCCCTAACATTTGCTCAGTGGGTTTTAAATGTTTCCTGTTGTGAGACAAGAGTGGCAGTAGGTCGCACCTTCTGCTGTTTTTCTTCTGGTGGTGGATGACACAGGGAGGACAGTTTTTGTTTTATGGACCCTGTCCTGTGACAAATTTATCAGTAACATATAAGGATATTAGAAACACATAACATACACAATAAATTAACTTTATTCAATGTTATAATGTCTTGCATCTTTTGTTCGCCTTTTCACCATCAGAGCAAGACATGGCGGGGAAGCCTTTCCGGGCCACCTACATTTGGGGGAGCATTATTTCCAATCTGCACACTCAAGTAGAAGTAAAGCGGCGTCGGCATAACCTAAAGTCCTACCATGACTGTTTTCTGGGCTCAGAGGCCGTGGACGTGGTCTTAACTCACATCACGCTGATGCGCTTCTTCGGTGAGGAGGCTGTGCCACGCTACAAGGCTGTTCGTCTCTGCCAGGCCCTGATGGACTCAAGGGTGTTTGAACAAGTTGGAAATAGAGTCGTTTTTGGCAAGGAAAAGAAGCGACCTACCTTTGAGGATAGCAGCTGCAGTTTGTACAGGTTTATGAGCCCAGTGACCAGCTCTTCAACACTTAACCACACTACCTCACAGTCCACTACCACCATTGAAAGTGGCTATGAAGCTCCAGGAATTAAAAGGAACAAGAACAGGCACAGTCCTTCACGTGAAAGGTAAGAAGTGGTGTCACAACCGCTTCACATCTTATTTGAATTCCTTTTTTTTTTTTTCTTTATAGACACAGAAAATCTTCCAAAAATTACTAAATGTCTTTGAAAACCAGTAATAGAGAGCCTGAGACTTGGCAGCATGACGAATTTTTAAATTGTCACTCCACATATATGTAATGCAGGATTTGTAGATAGCTATTTTCAAGTATTTGTGTGAAAGACAGACAAACAAATGACAAATGTGGCATTTGTGTCTGTTTATATAAGTTTATGCATTAGACTCAGTTTTTAAGACTCAAATGTCATTGATACTAGGGAATGCATTTTGTGAGAGGCTGTTAAGCAAAGAAAGGCATGTGTAACCCATACAGTGTGAACACATGGCCTTAGCACTTGTGTTTGCAACCCTTTGATCTTCTGTTGAAAGTGACAACTAGACAAGGGCTCAGACTGCTGTGTGTCTGTCAGATGAAAGAGTCCAAGGAACCAAGTTTTTTGGGAAATAATGAATGTTTATTAGAAAGCATTTTACATTTGACATTAAAGATTGATTTTATCTGGTCTGTATTTAAAATGGGAGTAATCAAAACTGACTGATCACATTTGTTATGCTTGAGAATCATTTTGACTGATTGTTGTTATTATGTGACTCTTCAGACAAGAGGCGAGAAGCTATTCCACCCACTCCCCTGTAAATACAGACACATCACTGGAAGAAGTCCTGGAAAATCTTGATCTCAGCTCAAATGTTAGTCCTCAGTTGATCAACCTTGGTCTCTCACAAGACGGTAAGTCTTTTTCCCCCAAATGTATCACATAAATGCAGCAAACCGTGTGCATGTTTGATTAAGTGTGCCTCATTGCCTTTCACTGATTATTGTCACAGTTATGGATGAGGTGTGGCACCAGCAGGCTGTGTTCAGACTGCTCCAGCTCATAGAGCTCCCCCTGTTGGAGAGTTTGTTAGAGGGAAAGGACCCATCAAAATCTGGTGTGAGCAATGACACTGATCTCTTGTATACATCAAATTACCTGGACAGGGAAGTTCTCAAGGCTTTCAGCGAAGCACAGTAAGTTCCTTATGCTAAAAAAAAAATATTTTGTAAAAACTGGAGTACGGTAAAGCAAAGTATCACACAAATAAAAACAGAACAAAACAGAACAAAAATGAAATTTCATTAAAAACTATTCTAAGACAAAACAATTTAAGATAGACTATACATACAGTAAGTAAAAATAGCTATTGTAAGACAAAATAAACTAAAATACACTATACATTAGTAGATTAAAAACAATTCCAAAACAAACTAAACTAAGCTATGCATATATAAATAGTATATTTATATTATAAATAAATAAAACAAATGCTATAGAATGTACATAGAAAATATATCATGAATGAATCAAAGGGAGCAGAAAGAAGCATAAACTCATAATGACCTCTACTCCATTTGACTACACTTCAAATGTGTTACTTAACTACTGAAGGTCAAGTTGTTTGTAAGTTGTTTGTGTCACGTCTATTCTGTGAATCAACCCAAGAGCTCTGTTTGCTCATTGTGTGTTAAACTGCGCTTTCCTTCAGGGCTGATGAGTGGATGTTAGCTGCAGTGGACTGCCTAGAATTTCTGCCTGATGAACTGGTCGTAGAGCTGAGCCGAGGTTTGGCTCATTGTGCTGATGACTTGCTCCAATGTAAGAAGCTGCTCTACCGGGTTTTGACTCAGCATTATGGACACATGCAACAGCCACCACTGTTGAGTAACCACATTTTTGACATTCACTCCGGCATCTCTGAACTACTTGGTAAGAGTCTTGCTTGTCATTTGATCAATTCTTAGCTTAAATGTAAGTTATATGAACAAACATTTAATGCTCATTCCCATTTTAATTTTTGGCAGTAAATGGGAAACAAGAGCAAGCTCTGGAGGCCTTACAGTTGAGTCTGAAGATACAGGACTCCAGAAGCAGGGAGGAGCTCCGAAGGCTGCTTAGATTCATGGCCACTGCAGCTAAACCAAAGGAGCTTAAACTCCACCAAGAGGTGAGCACCAACACTGACTCTGCATGTTGGGCATTGTCTGTACAGTATCTTTCCAACCCAAAAATGTTTCTTTCAGATTGAGAACAGGATGGCAGTGAAAAGGGCGTTTTCAAGTGCCATTGTGTACAGCAAACGACTGCCTAAAGGAAAGGTGGACCTGATGGTGCTGTTTATGATGGATAAACATCACGATCTGTTTAAAGTAAGTGGTTTTAGATAAGCTTTTTGCCATGAATCCAAATGCTATATAAATCACTTAATTTATATTTTTTATATTCTTCATGTACTATTAGATAAATGCAGTATTTTACTCTTTTTACTCCTCTAATTTCACCAGGTTCCCTTAACGTTACACAAGTTGGTTAGCGACAGAATAATGAACATTATTAAAGGAAATGACCCAGATAAAATGACAGGTTAGTAAATTTCCTTCTTTTATTACATTCAGTTATTAATTAAAACTGGAAAATGTAATAGTTGTATACTTGCACGCAGACATCTCATACTGCAAAAGAGTAAGTCCTAAGGCCTACTCAGAAAATGCACAAACAAACACTAAAGAAGAACTTTTGTCATTGCTCCGAACAATCCATGAAAACCCTCATCTCTCAACAAATGAGAAGAGAAGACTCTTGGGACAGTTTTATAAAGGCCACCCGGAAATCTTTATTCAGTACTTTGGACATCGACTATCTACAGTCAACATGTTGTTAAGGTAATATTTATTAGTTAAAGGGTTGTATTTTATTGTAAAAGATATGCAAGAACAAAAACCTGCAATGTACATAGTGCTAAGATGTCTATATTTATTTTGTTTGATTAATTCTTTATACTACTGCAAAAATGTGAATTGAATGTGTAATCACTTTCACAAAGATGCAACAAGGAAATAGAAATAAGATTATTTTGAAAATACAGCACATAATCAATGTGCCTTGGGTAGTTTTGTAGCAAAATGTGTTATCTTCACACTCAAGCACATCTTTACATTTGCAACAAGGACAGTTTGTGCTTGAAGACATAATCTGTGGGTTTGGCAGCTACACAATACCAGAAATAAGGCCATGGTCATGCAATGATGAAATTCTGACCTGCTGTACATCGCCATGCATTCACTTGAAGTTACTACAAGTGACCAAATTAGATCTTTTCTGTTGTTTTTTGATCAAGAGCTTGATACTTGTTTTAGTGATGCTCTTTTGCTCTGAGGGAAAGGTTTCTCAATGTGAATTTAAACTACTCTCCTACATCTGTTTTGACTCAATTGATAACCATATGTCTGTTCACAATAAATGTTTTTAACTGACCATGACATTTGGACTGTCAAATGAGTTATCATCTTATAAAATAAGAATAAAGAATGACTGAGACCCAATCTTATGTAAATAAACACAGTTTACTACGCTTCATAATAACCTTTATTGTCTTTTTTGTAAATGTTGATAAGTAAAGTATTGTATTAGATGTTAATACACTTAAATGAAGGATTGCCAGAAAAAAATGCTGCTTTCCCACCGTCTTTATTGAAAGAAAATGCAATTCCTTTATCTAAAAAAGGTTGGATTCCACTTGCCATCACTGAAACTTCACAAGGTGACAACATCAAATGGCTGATTAAAAAATTGTACAGAGTCAGTCTTTAAAAATATGAACTGTTAACAAAAAGCCACAGGAACACTCATTTGCTCATTACCTATATTTGTGTTTGTATAGCAACGTCTGTGGACATGTACATTACCCATAATGACCACGTTTACAATACATTCTTGCGGAGTTTAGTGTATTCATCGGATGCGCTTCTGTTGGCGTGCACGGTAAATGTCATGTATAGGAGGTGCTATAGCTCCTTTGTCATCCTCCTCATCAGAGTCTGCGTTAGGCCTCTTTAGTGACTTGGCAATAGCATGGTTCTCCATAGAACCATTGCCATCTTGTGCATCAGGCAGTCTGCCAGTGATCAGCTCTACAGCAGCATCAACAGCTATCAAGGGAGCAGAGCACACATTTTATTTATTTAGCAGCTAAAATGTTCAGTACAATGGAGATTAATATTGGTACCAAAAAAACTTACTCTCAGGAAGTGTGCATCTCCTGAATGTTTCCATAAGCTCATCCACTTGGACAAAGGGACCCTAAAGCATTAAAATTACATATTGAGACTAAAAATTCTATTTGAAAAGTAAATCTACTTCATCTTTTATCGATTGCAGTATATTTAAGCTAGCTACTCACAGTGAAGCACGTGGGTGGAGGCAAAAGTTTCATTAAGACAACAGCAGCTGGTGGCACTGGGAAAACTCCACCAGGAACAGGATGTAAACCTGGAGCTGTGGGGAAGAAGAATAACAAAAAGACATATAGATTTATCTCATAAACATAATTTAAAGTAACCATAGACTCGACAGAAAAAGCCAGGTGAAGACCACCTACGGGCAAGGTGACGTGGCTGAAAGGGGATCATCTGATTTGTATCAGGTTTGGGGTACTCCGGTTTACGGTCAACCTCATCTTTAAGAGTAGGTGCAGAGGGCGCCACCACAGTCTCTGGGAGTAGTGCTGCCAGTTTGGCACGTGATACATCCTATAAGCAAAGAATGCAGTATATGTTATAATCCATGTTATTTGGTGTTTAGCGAACTCTGTGAAGTGCACTATTGCACACCTTGTAGCCAAGGGCTTTAAGTTCACTGGCAGAGCAGGGGTATAAGTCCATAAACTTGTATCGATCCACAAGCAGGGCTGTTTCTTTTCCCTCATACTCATCCTTAAAAGCAGCAAACCGCCTGCGCTCCACTTTCAGAATACTGGCAAGATCTCCTATGTTGCTCTCAAAGGCTAAGAACCGAGCCCAGATCTCACTAAAGTAACAATGAAAGGTATGAGTATGTTTTGTTTGATTTTGATAACAAGCAACTACATTAATAATTTACTTTACCCGGACTTTTCAGGTGACAAATTCCCTGAAGTGAGGACACGTTCAAACAGAACCCGGGTGTTGTTATCCTCTGGAGAGAAAAAAAAACTATTTCATTTTACATGGAATATTTTGAATAATAGCAAAAATATACAGAACTGCACACATTTGTTCAGTTAAACATTTTATTCTACATTACTTACCGTTAAGGTGTGAAAGGTAGTCTATGTAGGCAAGTATGTACTCAGGAATGTCACCATATTTTTTCAAACCAAGTTCAAAAATTTTGAAGGCCACCGATTTGTCCTTATAACACAGGATAAGTAAGCTTAATACAACTCACAAAATGCACACTATGAAGTGTCGTCACCATCTGAGCTTCTTACCTTACTGCAGTAGTACTCCATTAGTGCTGCAGTGACGTACACATGGTGACGTGTGCGTGGATCCTCTCTGGCTTTTTTAAAGATGGTTCGACCAGACTTGATCCCCTCTGCTCTTCTGGCAAACTTCATGTACTGAATGTAGACCAGTGTGGGGTCAATGTCCTCAATGGCCAGCAATTTATTATAGATATTGTGTACTTTTTCATGTTTCATACGACTCTGTAGAAATAAGTAAGGAGGGTTAAAATGTAAAAATTAGCTTACTCACTATTTTAGCTATTAAGAATATACTGTAGATACTCACTTCTTCATAGTCTGCAAATGAAAAATATAAAAGCATGTTTTTCTTCAACAAAGTTCCAATGGCTCGCTCATAGATGTTTGCTGCCTCGTCACTGAATAACTTGGAGTTATTCATGTCCTGAGGGTAAAAGTGGGTTTAGCAATCGTGATTACTCCATTGAACAGACCACTAAAAAGTCCATCATAGTCTCTTGACCTGTTCCAGTCCTTACCCCCTTTTCTGCCAACAGTTTGCTGGACTGTTCCAGGTACTGGGCTGCTTCATACCATATGTCAGGATGGTGACCAAGCACTAATAGACACTGCTCATAGGCAAACATCACTGCAACACACAGCACAGAGCCACACACACACACACTTACAAATTATATCGATCATCAGACAAAAAAAAAAGAGGTTACCCTCTGCCCCCTAGTGGTTGAAACGTAGTGCTGTTCAAAATAATATAGAACTTTTGTTAAGAAATAGGCCTACATATTAACACAACTAATAAAATCCCAGTGTTTTGGTGACACAAAAGCTGACAGTCACCTCTCTTTGTAATGAGAGTCTGGTCTTCTGTGCGCAATGGGTTGCTTTTTTCCCACTGGATGTACTTCTTCCACATCTCTACTTGCTGGGCCTCTTGTGGGGAGTTTTGAGGTGGTACTGAGGGGGCGTTTCTGTCCAGCCCCTTCATCACAGTCTCATACTCCTGGACAACACAGTAGGCAGTAGGTTTACAGACAGTCAGCTGTATTTCCAGCAAAAAAGCCTGCTTTTTATATTGTGCCTTTTGTGTACCATCTTACCTTTGCCACTCTCCTGGCATTCATGTAGTCTCTGCTTCGATCCTCAATCATCTTTTTAGCCAAGTGCACGTTGATGCCCTTTATATTTAAATAGATAAGTGACGCTATTTTTCAACAGTCTAATTCATATAAACAAGCAAGCATGATTATCTTTAACATTTTGTTGTGCTCACCTCTTCATATTTACTATAATCTCTCCAGAGCTGCTCAATGTTGATCATGGGGTTCACACAGCCTCGCTGGTAGACCCTTCGCACTGCTGTGATGCGCTGATTTTCAGCATAAGAGCCCACAGCTTCACTGTTGGAACACAACAAAATGTTGGCAGCTGGCTAATTTAGCAAATGTAATCTTAAAGTACTAAGGAATCACTTACACTCCTTTAAGAAAGTTGATGTAGTCCACCCAGATCTGGAAAAAAATTGTATTGTAGTTTTGTCAAACGATGCCAAATATGCACTAATTACAAAATGTCTGTATGAGATTGTGTACCTGATAGGACATGATTTCCATACCAATCTTATCTAGGGCAAAGTCATAGGCCTGGGCCATCTTTTCTCTGATGGTAAGCAATGGGAGAACATTATAAAAACACATAAAAAAACAAAAACAAAACTAATGCTGTTTTCCTACTTGTAGCTGGGCAGCTTTCCTTTGGTCTCTCTGACATATGAGAGGTAGCATTTCCACAGGTCAATGTGCAAAACCTTCATTAGGCATCTCTGAAACAACTAGAAGCAAGAGTACAAGAGTTAGATGTACATTTTTAATACATTAAAACTGACGTGTCTTTTCAAGTATTTATGCTCACTATTACGTATTATAATTCATGTGTATTTTTCTTTTTTACAAAATATTGTGTTGCATGATCACATTTAAGCTACTCATTAACTTAAATAAGACACTGGTTTAGTACCAATTCTTCAAAAACTTAAAAAAAAAAAATCTATTAATGAGCAACTGGCAGGTCAAATATATCAAGATGCTGGTTTAAAAAAATTATTCTGGCTTTTCTCCTGCAATATGTATCAATTTAATTTGAAATCACATTTTAGTATGTCTTAACTTAAATGTTTATGTATTACAGTAGCACATCAGCGCTTACCAGGATGAGTGAAATAAAGCCATTTGTTTGCAATTTAAATTTTACACATTTAATCAGAATCCCCATAATGAATGATGACTTGGGTACAAAGTGGTTTTATGTTGTGTTAACTTCAGCACAACCAAATTCAAAAACAAAAATCTCATCTAAACCAATGAAGATTTGGTCAACTGTGTCTCTAGTGGAATTATTTTACATGGGTAGAATGTGTCAATGGATGAAGTAACCACATTTTTAATTTGTGCTGTGATAAGCGTAACATACGGTAATAGGATACATGGTTTGTGAGTTTTAGTGTCTACTTACCTTTTCCACCTTGTCATAGTTTTTAGCCTTGATCTGCAAATGAGAGTGTACATCAATGTTTAGTCAACAGTCTATTCTACAGTGTATGGCCTGTAGGGAAACATGCATTCATGCATTTTTGACCATTCACAGCACAGGATCAACAAAGTGAAATTCACACAAGAATGACAGATACCTTCAGGGAAAATGGGTTTATTTTCTTTTGAAATGTGCCACAGAACCAAGATGAGATCACTGTGCAAGGAGTACAAAGCAAAATCTCAACAAAAATGGGACTGCACAAGTTTACTTTTTGTTTATGAGAAGATCTAAATCACTACCAGAATCTACCAAAACCTGAACACAAGTCATATATCCAGGTATCTGTAAACATTTAAAACATTAATGTATAAATTGATGTACACTGTGTGTGTGTGTGTCCGTGACAGACACTCAGCAACAATTCCGGATAAAATATTAGGTCAACAGAGTTTGGTTAGTGGTATTGAGCAGTGCTAAGCAAAGCGTTTCTAACAAATGTCCAGAACTCTGATGTGAAAACCCCTAAGCAGCTGTAAAACACACACTAGACTTCATAATGAAAACCTAAAGTCTTAGAGGTCCTGAACTGTGCAGAATCCCTAACCCTAACAGCCCGTCTCACAATCAGATGTGGAGAGTAAATAAAGTATTAAAATGGGTATCACTTTATACATTGTATCTACCTCATAATAACATGTTACTACATAGTACATACATGCCCTACAATCAATATGCAAGTACACATTATTCTATAATGTATGTACTATGTAGTTGTGTTATTATTACAGTTTGTTACAAAAGGACAAAGATACAATGTATCAAGTGTAGTGCAAGATAAAGTGTCACCTTAAAATGTTTTAGTAAAGAGAAGTCCATCCTGTTCCTTTCAGTGTGCCAGTAACAGAGAAACAATGATATGCTAACTGCCAGAGTACATTAAAAAAAGACACTATTACGCTAACAGAACTGGCACAAGACTTTGAAAAACAGTCACATTTATTCACTACATGAAAAGGTATGTTTTTTAATCTTCAAACTTTATATTGTAATAATGGCTTTGTACAAATTTAGGGTTTAGCAAGGTTTTAGGCTTCAATCCTGAAGCAAAAACTACAGTAAAATCCATCTGTTCAACGCAAACACCAGTGCAATAGTCACAATCAACTAAAACTCTGGCAATGCAGCCTGCTACTGTTTGAAAAGATCTTTACTCAAATATAAATTTGAAGTTTGCCTTTTGTAAAAAAAAATATATATATAAAATATATATAAATTAAAAATATAGAATATTTATGTATAAAATGTAAAAAGCCTTTACCCATTAAAAGATAAGATAGGACTTTATTAATCCCACAGAGGGGAAATTCACATGTACAGCAGCTCTTACAGGTAAAGTGCAAAAAGTAAAAAAAGGTGCGCTTGCAAATGAAAATTAAAAATATATCTAAATATATATCTCAGCAGCAAAAAATATTTACCATTTAATATAAGTTCACGTATGAACAATTTCAAAATTTTCAAAAAATAAAAATATTTGTTTAGCCTTTACCCAAAAATAGTACCGATGAACGTTCAGATTATGTCAATTATAGTATTGTACAGTATTGTACCAATAGTTTTTCCCTTGACACATTTATTCAGCCTCGAGACAAAAACATGCAGTCTTGTGGTGGCCCTACCCAATCGATTGTGACGTTCAAGATACTCTACTAATATGATAATCAGCTCTCATCTGGGACTTACCCATGCAAGGTGATGACTAAAATAAAAAATAAAATGCCACTATTCACAACAACACAAGTTATATTTATTGGAAAGTCCTCTGAGAATAAAGGTGGGATTGTTAACAATCACAACTAATCTTACAGTATCTGTAAATGTCCAACATCGTAACACTTTCTTCACATGTAAATGCTTCTATTCAAATGAAAACAAAAATTATTTTCTAATCTGCATTTTAAATGAATGGAAAACAAAACACAATTTTATAATTTTTTTTATTGTCTAAAAATAAAAATGTATAAACTTTTTTCTGCCTTTTATCTATCCACAATACAGCTTGGCACAAAATATGCTTTTTCATTTATCAGTATACTGCTTTGGTTTTTCACTAATGGCCAAAAGACACTGCACTTATGCATTCTTGCCAAATGTACGGTCTGTGCCATTTGATGCACAATTTTAAAGCGGTAACTGAGAATGTATAACTTGATACAAGGTAGGTTTTGTAAATTTAAAACATAGATAATTGCTTCATAAAAAATTGCTTTAATCAGATTTGAAAATAGTTTATGCCTCATTTTTTTTTGACCAGAGGGGTTTGCAGTACTTCAGTCCGACCACTGGGGGTAGTAAATGTTATGGACGCTGTGCAACAGTGTGCATTCACATGTGTTTGATTTAAAAAGTGGTAGTTGCTTGCATGGGTGTAAGACATATAAACATGCAGCACCCCTGGTTAGCAAAGTGAAATGCAAAGAACAAAGCTGACTCTATTAGACTTGAAAGTCTAGGTCCAACTTATCAGTGCTATTCATCTTCTGAATAAGTGAGGGGAAAAAGGTCTCAGGAATGGGCCACACAAGCAGAATATTCATTAAGAAAATTACCCAAAGAAATGACACAGGAGGCAATAAATTGACACGACAAGTGAATAAAAGGCTAATGCACTCCAATACCATTAAAATTGTTTTAATACTGTTGCAGACCAAACATGCAACAAATGCACTTTGCCCCATTTGAAATACTGTGCAGAGATTGTACTTGTTAAAACTTGGAACATACGCAGACTATTTTGGAAAAGAAATTAACTAATTTTACCTGTATCTGTTTAAAGACACAATTCTTGATGAACCTAGCTACAGCCTGAAAAAAACCTCCCAATCTTTTTATAACATTTACAAGTGTTGTATTAATAAAATGTTTAACCCAGGATATAACTTAAGAAAATACACAAGCCTGATGGTTCAAAACACAAGAATTGTGACTTTAAAATTTGACGTGTGTGAAAATCACATTGTTGATCATGTTAGAAATATCCCAGCCATGCACACTTAAAAATTTAAAAAATAAATAAAAAATTAACCTCTGCTTCTATGAATAGTTTCCAGAATCTGCCTGAACTTGGGAACTGTGTAACAAGTCGCTCATAGGTCTTCCGAGCTTTGTCTATTGGCTGATTCTAAGGAAGGAAAGCGCATTTACATTCCATATAATTTAACATAAAAGGTTTAATAATATTTAATAATGTTTAATAATCTATATGCCCCACCCTCTTTCCACCCACCCTTAACCCCAATATACTTAACCCCGGGAATGCAACTCTGTGTCACTAAACCTGTGCTTCTCGAATCAGAATGCTCCATGCGTCAAGGTCATATGGATTTTCTTCCAACTTCTTTTCTGCCTTCTTCACCTTCTCTGGAACATACTCTGCTGCAGCCTGCAAAACAAAACAAGGAGAAAGTGTTTAAGGCAGTGGAGTATAATAAGAAAGAGAAGCAGAGCAGCATTTTCTTATTAATAGTCTGAGAAGTTTATCAATCTTTTATTGCAGTGTTGGTATACAATGAAATACTGTCAATGTATGCGTCGTTTTATGTTCTTAATCAAACATTTCACTAATGGAAAAATACATGTTCACAATAAAGTTTCCAGTATTTACATGGAGTCTGTGGGTGTACAGGTAACAATTTGGTGCACAAGGAACAAAAAAGTAAACTATCGGTTAAACTCAAAAAATTTTATTTGCTTTCATTAATTGGAATTGGTTCATTAATCTTTTCAATATTTTGCATATTGCAAATGGCCTTGCCATGCAAATAAGCAGAACATTAGTTAACTACTCGTTAGCTAGTTCAACCATTGCGTTCAGCGTGCATTACCATAGCTACAATGCTTCCTTAAAGCGTCTTTTACTCACATAGCAAAGCCCGAACGACTGCAACTAATGATTACAATCGCCACCTATATACGTGGCGAAAATTGTAGAATAGCATACTGCATAATAAATATCATATTTGAATGTATTGTTAGCCTGTCCGTGCGATGTAACTAACAGCTACTGCATGTAGGTTAACTACCTGATCGGCTGCTCCCTCGCTGGTCATGGCTGGAAGAGTAAACTAGGTTAGAAAAGTATATTAATTGACACAATCGTTCAAGGAGTAATATGCTGACAATGGTTTACAACGACTATGATTTCAGCATAGCTTCTGTATGGTTGATTGGAGCATAGAAGGTATCGCAAGCTTTTCAATGGTGGCTGGTCGAGCTCTCAAAATGGCGTCAAACTAGACTTCCGCCCTGCTATCTGAAACAACAATAGCACTTCCCATTTCATTCTTTCAGAATAAGGCGGACATCGTCTCAGGCATGGATGTCCTCCCTACATTGACAGTGCTGTGTTTTTGGATTAAAGGAAGGCATTCGACACTGTTGATGACAAAGTCCTATTACCCAAATTATGTAATTTATATTTTTCTCTTGATAAATTCAAATGGATTGAATCATATTAAGTAAATCATTTCCAGCATGTCAGAATATTGAATACAAACTTATCATTTGGCAGCTCTTTATTTGTCCACATGTGTCCTACAAGGATCCATCTTAGGCCTATTATTGTTTGTATATAATTACATTTATTAATTTAGCTGATGCTAATATCCAAAGCGACTTACATTGAGCTTCTAATTAGTGTTATAGCTACTGGAGGCAAGGTTGGTTAAGTGTGTTGCCCATGCCCAAGGATACAACGACAGTAGGAACTGTGGGGAGAGTGGGAATATATATATATATACTGTCACCATGAACGTAAATTACAGCGTCATCAGAATGAGTGAAAACATTGGGACATACTGATGGGAGATAATTTAAATACAATTATATTATATATTAATATCATATATATAATATAATTATATTTAAATTAGATATAAGAAATAGGAGATCATTTAAATATATATATATATACTGTCACCATGAACGTAAATTACAGCGTCATCAGAATGAGTGAAAACATTGGGACATACTGATGGGAGATAATTTAAATACAATTATATTATATATTAATATCATATATATAATATAATTATATTTAAATTAGATATAAGGGAAATAGGGAGATCATTTAAATATATATATATATATATATATATATATATATATATATATATATATATATATATATATATATATATATATATATATATATAATATAGTTATATTTAAATGATCTCCCAGTATGTCCCAATGTTTTTACTTATGCCGATGACGCTGTAATTTACGTTCATGGTGACAGTCACTCGCAACTGTCTTAAAAACACACACATCTATGGTTCACATTAAAACACAGTGGAAGAACTCTTGTTTTTTTTCTTCTTCTTGTAATTGAATATTCTCCCAAATCTAACAGTAGCTCCAGTGATAAACATGATTGTATCGGGGAGAGACTACGAGTTGTTTCAAAGTACAAATACATTGGACTTTTATTTAAGTCTCAACCAGAAAGGGTCTGTGATCAGGGTTAATTTAACCTTTTAAATTTCAAACACATACAACATCAAATGTCCTATATCCTATTGTTTAACCACTTGGTCCAAAACCAGTGTCACTGCTCTTAAACTATTACATTCCCTGTTAAACAAACAGTTAAAATTCTGGATAGGAAACCAGTGGTTTATCATCATAGTCTATATTACAAAAACATCCATTATTCTGTTGGGAAAACATGGTTAAATACAAATTTGTGTCTGATCTAAAAAAAAAAAATCATACATGGTCTGCCTTTTCTGTTCAAGCTGTTGTTGAATGAAAAATTACTTCCTTGAATATCATAAAAATGGGTTTATTTAGGCTTCAACTAAATGGCTCTTTGATAATCAAAGCTGCACTGACTGTAATAATTCTAAGTTTCTGTTCTGTTCTTGATGCCAGCTGTTGCCATCTTGCATCTTGTTTATCTTCGTTTTTGTGTCGTAGCATTTTCACATAGGTAATTTTTATAATTTTTTTTTAGGGTGACTTTTAACATCTGTCCAGGGACTACAAATAAAAAGTACCCTCTTGGCTAATTCTTGCATATTTACATGATTGTTAAGGTCCACGGTCCCTGAAATAAATAAATAATAAAATATATATATCTATGGCTCCAGCAAGTCTCCCGTGTTGTGGCCGCTATATAATTATTACAAGTGCTTATTTTTTTATTTTTATATATATATATATATATATAAGTGTATATATATATATATATATATATATATATATATATATATATATATATATATATATATATATATATATATATATATATTAAATCCATCTCATGCCCAAACATATTCTCTATTTGAAGGCGTACTCGTGTAAAGATTGTGGATTGTTTTTCTTAAACAGATGTCACTGTGCTCAACCAGTAGGGGGAGACAAATTACCACAGTGGCGAGGAGATGCTGTCGGCAGTGAATACCAATAGCAACTCGCCACAGACCAAAGCAAATGATTACAGAGCAAATACATGATTACAATTTTACAAAAAAATAAGATTCATGTTGTTAAGCCTTCATCAAATTCATGCTAAAATATTATGGAATTACAGAGGTCCTATTCCATTAAACATTAGACAGATAAAACAAATACCAATGTTTGTCTTTATTACCTCAACGTATTAATGATTTAGCCAACTTGTCAATACCAAGCTTTTCCCATGGAACCTCCTCGCCGCCATACGGCGAAATACAGCGATATACCGCCGTCCACCAGAGGACAGGCTCCAAAAGCGGAAATATAAGGAGAAACCCAATGGAGACTTTACAAGTGTAAAAATCATGTTTACAGTCTGGTACAAATGATGGCTCTGGTCTCTAGAGCTAAGTTTTTTCTACGTGACAATGGGAATGGTAAATAGGGGACCAATGGGCAGATTACATTCATTTTTATTTACAATCTATGGTCAATACCAGCCCTGCAGCTGCTGACAGGCCCAATGGTTTGTTGTCAGTAGAGGAAATCTTTCTTTGAAAATACAAAAAGCCTCTGCATCTGCTTTAATCTTTTTTTACAAGTTATTATTTTAGTTCACAAATGGAAATAAAACATAAAGTGCTTGCAGTCTATAGCTAATCTTGACTGTGAGAGTTATATCCTGTCTATAAAAGTATTTTATTTAGACTATCTCTGTTGGTAATATAGTCAAATGTATAATTAGGTCAAACTACTTTTCTGGACTGAGAATAGGCCACATTTCTATGTGCAGGCTTTCAGTTTGTGTTTTCTTTATTTGATAATCTAGGTTCTATATTCCTATTTCTACTTTGAACTGCTGCTGTAATGGATCAAACAAATGGAAAGGAATTAAGATTATACTATCTTAATATTTTTGTGAAACCCGGGCACATTTCTGAACGTCCCACCTTCGATGATCGGTTAGTCTTGCCTGGTCTATGCCGTCAGCTCACAAACATTGCTCTCAGTTGCTTGCTGCTGGAGGAAAAGAGACATGTTAGAGCCTGGCTGGGCCGCGGAGCTGCACGTCTAGACGGGGTAACGCTAACCCTTTCAGAGATGGGCTGCTTTGCCCTTAACAGACGGAGACAAGTGTGAACAGTGTAACTACGACCTGGACTCGGTGTGGCGTAGTTGGATATTGAAATGACGGAGTTATTTAATGTTTAAAATGTGGGAGATGGTGGCTTTGACGAGAGCGGGCTCTCCCTTCCTGTCGTCTAGGACAAGATGGCAGCAATGCAGGCGAACTGTGCATGGTATGGATTTGTAAGTCCATAACATGTTCAGAGGAGCCCTGGATTATACTTATAGTTACTCTATGTGAAGGTAAGCGTTGAAGTAAAAAGTGCTAAATGTACAATTGGTTTATGTTGATATAATACCTGCACATCATAGTTTAGTTGTGACGTAATACAAAGTAACAACTTGGCGAAGTACAAACTTGACGCATCACTAACTAAACTCTCAACAATAGACCAGAGGCTGTTCGTTACAGTAAAATTGTTGTACGCACAGCTAACTACGGTAACAGTTTGTAGACTTACCAGCACTGGGTGTAATAGCTTTTATGCCAAACGACTGTCGCCCTGATTCCGATGTAATTATTAACGCAGCTAACGTATTTGAAAACCTAATGTTCATATTGTCAGCGCGACACATGACCTAGCCAAATATTCATTCAGGTAAACGCAATAATTTTATTATTTTCAAATTAGATGTAACTAAATGCTGTTGATTGCAAGTGGAGTTGGCGGATTCATCACTTTATTTAGACTCTCACCTGGATAAATTGCAAGCATATACACATTTCAAGTTGGTTTAAATCATTTCTAGTTTTTATTTTTTAATGAGTCGTTACCAACAGTTTGTTAAAGGTTATAATTACAGCAGCTTTAAAAGTGTCTGAGACAGATTATCAGCGCTGTAGCAGTTTGGCGTACACCTGCCTTTTGTAAAGATTGATCTGATTGCCTCTGCCTGTTACAGTACTTTAATAAACTATATTATATTAAAGTAGGGAATTATAGCAAACATTTATACTTATTTAACACCCTTTTCTTTAAGGTAGTGTTTTTTTGACACCACAAATACATAGTGTTAGGTTTGTGTGTATTGTGTACACCCTCTTCTCTATTTACAAAACTCTATTTACAAAACTCTATTAAAGTTGTGGGGGATAATCAGCAATTAAACAATCTGGGTAATTAAAGTAAATGCAATGTATCCAGTAAATAGTGTTTTCCCTTCAAAGTATTGTGATTAGTGGGAGCTGTTGGTTGGCAGTCAGACTCAGGAATGTTTCTGTGTAATGTCATGCCACCATGATACTCATACCAGGCACAAGTGGTTACACGCTGTACTATGTGCAAACTTAAATATTAGTTTTGGAGTGATGTCATTTTGTATGTGAGGACTGAAATGTTTCTAAGAGCTTACAGTTCAGCAATCTTGTGACTCCATACTGTCCGACTATCACAATCAACCAATTGCAAGTAGCAACTATAGGCTCTTTTATTTTTACAGTTCACATTGCAATCCCATTCAAGTCTGTACATGCAAAATTACATGATTAAATTTTAGAAACCAACATTTAGCACAATGTGTAACCAACCCTCCCTGGAATATAGCGGTGAATATAAACTGCCATTTTTAAAAAATACCTGTTCTTGCTCACGTGTAATAAACGAATGTCAAATGTGTGACATTATATAGTACATTAGATGTTTTTTAAGTAGCACAACATTGTGTACAGGACTGTTCATAATTCAAGTGATAGTCATAACCACATGGGCCTTTTTAACTAATGACTATTGAGAACACTGTATTCATGGTGCAGCACAGGCCTTGCACTGTCAGTTTGTGAACTGTTTTTCACATAACAACACAAGCTATAGTGTTCTAGGATTTCAACGGAGAGTGGGAACGAACAATCAGTCAATGAAATGGAAGGATTTTTCTAAACAATCCGCGTCTTTTTGTACAAGGTACTGCTAGCGGACTAAAGTGATGACTCTAGATCACGGGTGTCAAACAGTACAATCTGGCCCGTAGAATGAATTTGGAATGTGTGAAATTTACTTTAACTGCAAATGTTTCGATAAAAGTTTCTGCTATTCCTAATTTGTCCTCTGGGGGTTGCCCTGTTTTAGTCAGAGTAGACACAACACTGAGACTCAGAACTGAACAAAAGATGGCAACACTGTAATTACTCAAATTTACCATCTATTGCCCTGATTACCCAAATTATAGACACGGTGTGTAGAGTTTTCCAAGAAAAATGCACTACGTTCTATTTAATATTGTAAGCATGGTTTTACTTGAAGCTGAGAGCTCAGATGCAGCAGTGAAGGTAAGCTATGTTATTTCTAGCAAAAAAGCATTAGCATCAAAGCCATATTGTGAGTTTCTGAAAACATGCTGAAGGCTTTTGCCAACATGAGCGTCTTTCGGTTGTAATTGATGAGCGCACTTACATTATAATTTAATTGTACTTTGACCTAAAATAAAATGAAAATCTTTCATTATTTGTTGTTATTTTTATGCTATTAAGTTACTGACCACATAAAGCTAATATCAGATTAAATTGGGCTGTATGTGGCGCCGGAACTAAAATGAGTCGTACACCCCTGTTTTAGATGCACACAGACTGAAATATTCTCAACATTGGTTAAAATTAAAGAAAGTTTACTAACTGATCATTTTACTCTGGCCAGTTTTGCAGTGGCCTTTTACACAATGCTTACAGTAGTTCTTCCCAGAGTAATACTTGGAAATAACAACATAACTTCAATCTTTCAGGAAAATAAGCGAGTATGACTTGACTACAAGTCATGCAAAGTTTTTTGTTCAACATTTGGTATCATTTTTTGTCTCGGTAGAAACAGTATGTCATTGCCATTATTGCTGTGGTTAAGATTTTATTTGTTGACAAATGGTGAAACAGCCCCTAGATTAAATTTTCCCTTAAAACAGGGTTAATTTAGGCAGTTAACCATGAGCACTTAGTTAGAGGCTCAAGGTTATTGGAAAGCCGTTACAGCTACGAATCACGTAAGCTGATTCTACAGGAAAAGCCTCATAGCTCGTCACAGCAGTCTGTCTTTAGATGTTATTAATAGCACTCTCATCAGAACAATAAATCCTTAATTTTTTTTTATCTTTCTTTCTGACATATTTTGGGTCATCATGTTTTCACCTTTGTCATTTTCCATAGAGATAAGTTAACGTTTTAGAAGATGCTTGCATTTAAGCTGTTAGTTATGACATGTAGTTTAAGTATGTACAACGCACTTTCATTTAAATGTATATTTGCATGCATTTTTTTTATTTTTTTATTACAAAGTTGTTAACAAAGATTATGGTAAACATTGCCCACACATTGAGTGATTGTGCTGAGAGGTGTCAAGGGAAATGTCGACCTTATCAGAACAGAGGGGGTGGATAGTGTTATCACTACACAAGTTTGTTTTCCATCAAGGCTATTTATTTTCTCCACAGGGGTATCGGAGTCTTAACTAAAGCCAATTGTTCTAACTTTAGACTGTGACTGGCTGGTTTAGTTTTAGATTTAAGTATTTCAACATTTGTAGAGGTGGGACAAACACACAATGGTTTACTCCAGCGTGTGTGTGTGTACATGGAGACAAGAAAAATGTCATAGGTAATTGACTATGTGCTCCCGTTGAAGCTTTGTGACGCTTTCTCTTTGTTGTATCCTTTCTCTGTGCTGGTTGCCTAGAGACCTGCAGTAGGATGCATGGAAATGGCATAAAAAAAAGGTCAGGCAAACCTTTGAGAACTTAGTCATTGCTGTGTGGAGGTGTTTATGTTCTCAAGTTCTCCACGCGTTGCGCTGATAAATTTGAGATGAGCTCTTAATGTGGCTTGTAAACGTAAAAAGGCATTTCAGGAGCTAGTATTGCAATGTCATTGTGTCTTAGGAAAACAACATGGACAATTAAGTGTCTTAGCAGCAGATCTAGTCTTTTTTTGTAATGTAACCCTTACAAACACAATATACAAATACAATACAATACAAACACTTTATTTTGATAAATATTTGTACACAAACTAATGAAGCACTTGATTGTCTCTTTACAGGTATGGCCTCACAAGTCTTGGTTTACCCACCACACATTTATCAAACCCAGACAAGTGCCTTTAGCAGTGTGAAGAAACTTAAAGTCGAGCCCAGCAGCAGTGTGTACCATGAGAGGGCACACCCACGGACTTATCTGAATAGCAGAACCCTTGGTATTGTGCACCCAACGAAACAAGCACACCTCTTTGTGAACCGAGACGTTTCTGTTGGCGTGAAAGTGCGTGGAGGACAGGAGTACCTGGTGCAGACGGTGGTGGTGCGTGGTGTGCAGAGGCAGCAGCCCAACAAAAGGGAAGGAGAAGCAGCAAGCCACACACCGGGCCAGAGGCAGCAGCAGACAGACACAGCAAGTGGGGGCAGCGGTGGAGCGGCAGGGGAAGCAGGACGGGGACGGGGCGAGGGCGAAGGAGGTGGAGAGGAGGAGGAAGTGGAGGAAGAGGACTGTGGAGGTTTGAACTTGGCTGACAGCTCTCTGCGATGTGGGCTCAAACGTAAAAGCGGGGAGTTGGAGAATCGAGGGAGCACCATGCAGATTGTGGAGGAACTGTCAATGTTGCCCGCAATGTTGCAAACGACAAATGTTGGGAACACAGCCGTGACTGCGCCCGCAGCTGTGGGGGCCACCGGTGCCCCCTCAAAACATGGTGCAGCTGGGGGAACAGCAGGAGGGGATGGGGACTATCAGGTAGTGCAGCATGAAGTCCTGTGTTCCATGAAGAATACTTATGAAGTGCTGGATTTCCTGGGCCGTGGCACTTTTGGCCAGGTTGTAAAGTGCTGGAAAAGGGGAACAGGCGATGTAGTGGCTGTAAAGATCCTGAAGAACCACCCATCATATGCCCGGCAGGGTCAGATTGAAGTCGGCATCCTTGCTCGTCTAAGTGGCGAGAACGCAGATGAGCACAACCTAGTGCGAGCCTTTGAATGCTTTCAGCACCGAAACCACACTTGTCTGGTCTTTGAGATGCTAGAGCAGAATCTGTATGATTTTCTGAAGCAGAACAAGTTCAGCCCACTGCCACTGAAAGTGATAAGACCTGTGCTGCAGCAGGTGGCGACTGCTCTGAAAAAGTTGAAGAACATGGGTCTGATCCACGCAGACCTTAAGCCTGAAAACATAATGCTGGTGGACCCAGTGAGACAACCCTACAGGGTAAAGGTTATAGACTTTGGCTCAGCCAGTCATGTGTCTAAAGCAGTGTGCTCCACATACCTCCAGTCCCGGTACTATAGGTAAGTACAGAATCATGAGAGTGGTATATTAAAAAAAAACATAATAATGTTAAATTCTCTTTAGCCTGTGTAGCTGCAAATAGTGCAGTAATGACTTTTGTCCTCCTCAAACATGCATCCACTATATCCTCCTTTGAGAAAAACAAGGAAATGTCTCCCATACCTCAAAACATCCTGCCCACAGAGCACAGACATGGAAAAACTGTAACCCTCCAGTGTTAACAAGCAGATGTCTGTTCCTCTCCCTACGGGTTTGTTCTAACTTCAGCTGGTTTAGAGAACATTCCATGTATTGTTGCCTTTCAGGGTTCGGTTTTGTTCTTAAAATAATATTTGTGTTGAATCTGTTAACATTTACATTGAGCTATCCAAGGCAAATATGATAAGTATGATGAGTCGATACGTATAAGATGAAGGACACTTGTGGTCACACTTAGGGTCTAGCCTGCAACCTCCCTAGTTCGATTAGCAGACAGACATTTGCCTCTTTTGTGAAATCCTGTGATAAGTGCTACGTTATCACTGCATGACCTAGCTGCTGTGGACGAGGTCATAAACTTTGTGGTTGTGGACATCTGCATTAGGTTAAACATTAAATTGTTTGTCTGACAAAGCAAGCTTTTTATACCAAGAAGAAATGTTTTAACCCTCAAGCTTGTTAGCTTTTCTGTGTTGTGGAGACATTATATTATATTAGTGATGCATCCTAATTTACAGTTACAGATACATTTCATTTCTTTTGAATAACTAGGCACAAAAAGTGAACAGATAATACTGGGAATTAAAACGCTATTGGGTAAAATGTAAATGGATGCTCATGTATTCTAACTATTTTTTTTTCTCCTGTGGAGCAGTTTAATTATAGCCTTCTTTTTGTTCATCCCAATCAACTGTCAACCTTTGGGTGACGATTGTGTAATTGTTGTAAAGGGTTTTACAGAGGAAGTTATGAAAATAGAACTGTCACATTCTTTATTTCTGTAATGGAGGAAGTGATCAGTGCAGCTGTTCAGGCGGGTTTATTTTGATACAATGTACATGAGAAACTTGACAGTTAGAAAAAGAGTAATTGGGTGTGTAAATAAGTTTGGACATTTAAAACACACTGATGTAATTTTACTTTGTGAATATTTTTTGAGCTGAAACTATTACCCTGACTAATTTTTCTATTAATTGATTAATAATTGGATAGTGAATCATGTGTAAATGCATGTGGACCTGGTGGACAAAGACAAGTGGTCAAAAACTTGAGGTGTTTTATTGTTCTGGCTTAAAACTGATAATACTACAAAAAAATCACATAGTTTTACTAAATCTAAACCTAACAAAGCTACAAGTATGCCACAGGACTTAGGATAGAGCATATATACACATAATGTATTTTCATCAAAAACACAACATGTATATCTCTTTTAACAGGTTTCAGAGTCTAGGAAAACCCCAGAGAGCGATCAAACGATTATTAAATTAGTTGACAATTATTTTAATAATCAATTATAATTGATTAACCCGATCAGTTGTTCCAGCCCTAAATGTTTTTTAGTTTATGCCCTCATAGTGACAGGAAAGTAAGAGCAGCATGAGCGTTGCTGAGGCTGAGAGTGAAGGGTTGCTTAAAATAGCTCTTGGGACGTTGGCCAGTGTGCCTTGACTTCTATAGATGGTGAAGCACATAGGCAGCCAAAAAGAGAAAGGGGCAGCTTGAAATACTAGACCTCTCACTTGCTCATTCAAGGGCATCTATCTTTAACATCAGCTGTCTGACATGTTTTATACCCATTCAAATCAGGCTACATTTACAATAGTAGCTATTTTAATATGCCTTGTAATAGTAGTTACAACTCAACTGTGTAAAACGAATACAAACATTACTGGCTTATTGGGTAATGAGTAGAGATGCAACAATTCTCAAAACAATATTGAACTGTTTGGTACGTCCTTTATGGTTCAATACGCTGTTCGTAAATTTCTGTTTGTTTGGAATTGTGTAAAATTAATGTTTCCCATCTTTTTATGCAGCGTTTTTTTTTTTCTTGAATTGGCTACATTGACTGTCAATGGTTGGCTATTCTTTTAGTGGTCTAAAAGGTGCTTTACCTGATTCCATCCTTTCCTAAACCATGATGGAGGCAGTTGGCTCAGTTCGAACTGTTAGCCCCTCCACCCAAGTCGCTCCTCACGCTCACAAACCCTCCATTTTTCCTCCTACTTCACATACACACAATTAAGCACCTCTCTCTTACGCGTGCCCATTTCACCAATATTTAACCGCTTTTCAGTTTTTTGGTCTCTTGTGCGCTTTGCTTCTATTCATCTCTTTTGCCGTGTATGCAGTAACAGCCAGTGGGGGTATAGCCACTTTGCTGGTTTAATTTTCTGTAGCCATGCTTGACTGTCTACAAGACATGCAAGCGCTTTGCGGCTTTATATCAACAGCCAACGGTGCTCAGTTTCTTTTCCAAGAATGGGCTTCTGGGTTTTCATAAAATATAAAAAACTCTAAAAAGGCCTACACAGCATGTAGAAATTTGATCTTTACATAAATGACTGCTTTTACAACATATTTTATGGGATTAAAAGAATGCCAGTGTTTCCTCCAGTGCTTTATGGTTTAGGCGGCAAGGCTTCCTTGGCAAAACCTGCCCCTCGCCAAGACTAGCGAAGACCCACATATTAAGCAATATCTAGCCGCTCAGCGGCATCTTGGGCTCCAAATGAACGTGCCCTACTCAAGCCTGCTGCTTTAAGGGGCTCTGTGGTGAAAGTGAAACCAACTTGTGCTGTAATGTCTCGCTGTAAACACTGGCATTATGGAGTCTGGTCTCTTCAGAGCAAGAGCTGCCTCTGAGGCTGTCACGTTCTCGCAGAAAGTTGAATTAAATGTCCCGTTTACCAACAAAAAAAAAGAGAGAGAATTCTTTTAGCAAAGTGGCAAAATTTTAAATCTCTGTCTGAGGCAATAATTATTTCATCTGACTTAAACAGAGACATTATTGAGGTTTGAACAAATGTGAGTCTGCTTTAAGTCTGTTGCTTTGTGAATTATATCAGGTCCTCTTATAAATGTTGGATTAAAATAGTCATTAGACCCCTACTGCAGGAGATATTGCAAGTGTGTTGTGTTATCACAGAAGAACCTCAAAAGCCTAAACAGGAATACTTAAATAATGTATAGGCTACTGCACAAAGCATTCAATTTATGTTTACAGGCATCACTTTAATTCAAATGGTAAATGCACATTTCTCAAAGTTTTACTACAAGCACTTTTTGTGTTATATGCTTTATTAATAAAACGAAGACTGTTTTGAAAATACAACAGCCTTTTGTTTTTTTAAAATCCCCCTACATTGACTACACCTACTTTAATTAATATCAAATGCAATTATTTAATTTTGGCACCATAAATTGTACCCCACCAAACTGAAAACCGTGAGCAAAGAACCGAGGTGCATATTAAACCGTGGACTGCCTGTATTATTGCATCCCTAGTAATGCTACATTTAGTAATTTTACATTTGAATTGGACATCAGATTACCCAAGCCACAAGAAATAACAAGAATCCCATGCTTTTGCTCACATGATTCATTCCTCTTCATTCACTTACACTATAATAAGCCTTATGTGTGTCTACCCTCACCATCCTTTTTTCCCCCTGGAGCATGCCATTTTGTAGAACTGGCTTTTGGTTTCCTTGTCTGAGCTGGTATCAAGATCAATGAGGTGGAAAGTTTATAGTTCATGTATGAATGTATGAATGTATGAGTAATAGCATTATGTCCGTTAAATAAATTGCATTTTGTTCTCTTGTATTCACTTTGTTTACTGTTTGTGGACAAAGCTGTTATAGTGACATAAAGAGCATGCCAAGTTTCTGAAGTTTTTTACATCTTACCACTCGGTCACAAAGTTCTGTATGAAATATAATTTATACTATCTTACAATTATTTTCCAAGACTACTACAAAATATCCAGGGCATAGTCACAAAGAAAGAGAAATGCAAAATCTTTGACTGGGAGGAAATATCAGTTGGTGCTATGTCAGTGCAGACAGAGTGATTTTTACATCTTTTAAAAGGTGTGTAAAGCAGCGTAAGCTTAATCTATGGTCTTGGCAGATCAGAGTGCAACTGCTTGGACTGCACTGCTTCAGTGTTGCACTGAATAATGAAAACTCTGAGTGAGAATGAATATACAGTCCCCGGTAGAGACCATTCATCTTGCGCTCACCTGGCTGAGCTTGTATCAAGTAAAGCTTAAATGAGTTTGTGTGTCAGAGCTAGATTATTTTCTGTCCTAATGTGTAGGTAATATATTTAATTTGATCACCTCCTAAACAGAGCAGATGATTGACTGGTATGATAGTGATAAAAAAAGAAAATTACAATGATCTGTTCTGGTAAAAAATTGAACTGCTACTGCGGGCTGTAAAAGAAGTCTTGATCTCATTTTGCTTCCATTAGATGTTTTATTGTTTTGGAAGATTGAACTTGTGGTGTGGGCTGGCTCTAGATGGCACAAAGGATCTGTTGTTTGTGTACTCTGGCCAGTTTTATTAAAGAGTTTTTATAAACTTAAGCGGGGCACACTATTCTGGATTTTGGTCCTGATTTTAGCTCCAATTTTCCCCTCGTGACAATCTGTGCACAATTATCTTAAAAGTTCAACCCACTGGGATACTCTTGTGGTGTTTGGTTTGTAATGACATGGCTAGAGCTGCCTTATTGTTCATTTAAAAAAAAAAAAAAATCTATTACGTCATGAAAAGCAATATGAACTGTAAGATTACCCCGTGTTTCACAAAGCTTACTTTCCTTTTTGCTTACACCACAAGGACATGTGGCACACAGTGTTTATTAATTACATGTAGATTTATGCAAATTACTTGTATACAGGTATAGTACTGCTTTAGGATTAATGCAGAACGGGGTAGGTCTATAAAAATCACCCTAAGAAATGAGCTACCACTACATAATAATATATAATAAAATGTGAATATATATATATATATGATAAATTTTGATGTGTGAACTATTATTGCCTCAGTTATCTTCTCCTTGTAACACACAATGTAGTGTAACGTATTGGGGTTAATCATCCACTCAATTTTTTTCAACATGTGTCACAATTTTGGCCTCTGAGATTTTAAACTTGCTTTTTTATTATAATTTAATAATTGTGCCCTTCTCCTCAATCCATATTGGAGTGGCCAGTGAGTGTATATTTGACTCAAACGGAAGGATGCCAATTCATCACGTTTTTTACTTGTTTCATGAGTCACTGAGTAGTCACGAGGCTTTTTACCTCTTGCGTTCAGTAACCCCTCAGCAATGTACGTCATATTCTCAGGATGGAACAAAGATTTGGTTTCAAAGAAGAGTCGTGTGGCTTAAGTTACATTGAATAGGACAAAGCAAGGCTGCCATGGCAACATCCACTGACTGCTTCCAAATCAAGAAAGATAATTTGATATTGTTGACTTGGTGAGAATATAAGAAGTAGTTATTAATACAAAATAAGAAGGTACAAAAATTGTGGGTACCAACATGTTTTCATCATGACATTGAAGGGAATCAAAAATAATTGGACTTAAATTGATTTTTTTTTCTGACTTCAATATGCATGGGATAGCCTATTGCTAATACATATCCAGGCATAATTTGTTTATTTATTTATTTATTTTTTTTTTAAGAGAATTTGAATGAAAAACTTTTTTCACTCATAGTTACTATTTGGGTGAAGCCATTTATTGTCAACTTCTTTATTTTTTTAAGATGGTAAAGCTTCCCATTCTTCTTAGTGAAAAGCCTCCAGTTCCGGTAAATTCTCGGGCTGTCTTGCATAAACTGCACATTTGAGAGAGTTGCTCAATGATACTGAGGTCAGGAGACTGTGATGGCCAGTCCAGAACCTTCACTTTATGCTGCTGTAGCAAATGACAAGTCAGCTTGGCCTTGTGCTTTGGATCATTGTCATGTTGGAATGTCCAAGTACGTCCCATGGGCAGCTTCCGGCTTGATGACTACAAAGTTTTCGTTCATCTTGCCATCAATTCTAACCAATCATGACTTTGTTCCAATAGTTTTGAGGCTTGTTTGTGCCGTTTGGTGTCTTGTAAGCAGGATGCTATGTCAACCATGCCTCCTTATTGTGCATCTTGAAACAACCAAACCACTTTTTCTTAGAGTCCTGTATTTCAGTTAAAGTTATTTGTGGGTTTTTCTTTACAACAACTTCCCTGGCAGTTGTGGCTGAAATTTTTGTTGGTCTCCCTGACCTTGATTTGGTTTTACCAGAATTCCTCATTTTGAACACTGCTGATTGTCATTCTCAATTCCTTGGATATCTTTATGTCCCTTTTTTCTGTTTTATACAGTTCAGTTACTTTTTCCCGCAGATCTTTTGACAATTCTTTTGCTTTTCCAATGACTCCGAATACAGAAACATCAGTCAATGGATGAAAGATGCAAAGGTCTGTCAGGAGCCTAGAGACTCACTGACCTTTTATACACACACACTGATTACAAGCAAACAGATCACAGGTGAGGATGGTTACCTTTTAGTAGTCATTAAAACCTGTTTGTGTCAACTTGTACATGTTATCAGGCCAAAATCATCAGGGTATGTAAACTTTTGATCAGGGTCATTTGGGTAGTTTCTGTTGTAATGATTTAAAAAGAGGAAACATAGTTGTTTGACAATAAATGGATTCACCCAACCACTAACTATGAGTAAAAAAAATGTTTTTGTGTTATCATTTATATTCTCTGAAAAATGGCCAAAAAAAAAATTACAAATTCTGCCAAAACTTAAATGAGCACAATTGTAACTCTCGATATAATATGCCTCTATACAAATACTAGTTCCAAATTAATAAAGGTTGCTTCTTGAATGGTTTAATGTCTGCAAAATAATAATAAAATATATATGATAATACTGAAGATTTAAATTGCTGTTTGTTCATAGTGTATTGTGTACTTACACTCACTGGCCACTTTATTTGGTACACGTGGCTAATCTTTGTTTGTACCCTTTTTTGCCTTCAGAACTGCCTTAATTATTAGAGATTTAATATGTTTTTGGGAACATTCCTCTGAGATTTTGTTCAATATTGACATGATAGCGTTACTATTTTTCAGCTGTACATCCATTATGTGACTCTCCTGTTCCTCCTCATCTCAGAGGTGCTCTACTGGATTGAGATCGGGCGACTGTGGTGGCTTTTTTGTTCTTTACGCCAAATTCTGACCCAACCATCTGAATTTCACTGCAGAAATTGAGCCTCATTAGACCAGGCAACGTTTTTTTTTTTACTTCTATTGTTCAATTTTGGGGAGCCTGTGTTAATTGTAGCCTCTGTTTCCTGTTCTTAGCTTACAGGAGTAGCACCTGGGGTGGTCTTCTGCTGCTGTAGCCCAGATGTGCATTCAGTGATGGTATTCTGCATACTGTGGTTGTAATGAGTGGCTATTTAAATTACTGGTGCCTGTCTATTGTCTGTAATGAGTCTGCTCATTCTCCTCTGACCTCTGACAACAAAAAGGCATTTTTGTTCACACAATTGCCGCTCACCGGATATTCTCTTTTTCAAGCCATTCTTTGTAAACCCTGGAGATGGTTGTGTGTGAAAATCCCAGTAGATAAGCAGTATTTGAAATACTCAGACCAGCCTCTCTGGCACCAACAACCATTCCACGTTCAAAGTCACTTAAATCCCCTTTCTTCCCCATTCTGATGCTCGATTTGAAATTCAGCAAGTCGACTTCACCACATCTAGATGCCTAAATGCATTGAGTTGCTGCCATGTGATTGGCTTATTAGATATTTTGTGTTCAAAAACATTTGAACAGGTGAACCTAATAAAGTGGCCAGTGAGTGTATATCCGTGTGTTTTAATCATTGTCAATGTTGATGTCTTTATGGCCCACGGCTTTTTCAGAAAGAACCTGTTGTGTATAGATAGGACGGGCCTTACATTGCTGACATATCTGCCTGGTTGGAATTTGGTTGCTGCTAGCTGGTGATTTTAGCAGATTTTGGGTTTGTTGTTGCCATACATATAAAGCCTAAATAAACTTGCAACATGACGCAACACGTCATAAGGCAACTGATGTATGATTGTGTATGGTGTAACACTAAGTCAGCATGTAGTCTAGGTAAAGAAGTAGTGACTGTGCTGCTTCTTATGAGCTTGGAAAAGAGACCCAACAGACTGAGACTTCTGATCCCAGCCTGGCTGACCCGCTAACCTCATGCCTGAGCCGGCTGAACCACGATTGCTATCAAAACATGCAAAACACTAGCTTGCACAATACTTGGCACTGAGGCGTACTGTATATGTAGCACATATTTAATTTGACTGACCTACATAAAAAAATTACATCTCTTTGCACATGATGTATAAATTCACTATATGCATGAACACCTTCTAAAACAGGTTGAATAATATTAGACCTATTCTATTGTATTGATTGTCTTAATGAAAGAACCACTGCAGTTTCTAACCATTATTTGTCTTTCTCTCATCTTTAGGGCTCCAGAGGTGATTTTGGGATTGCCGTTTTGTGAAGCCATAGACATGTGGTCACTGGGTTGTGTCATAGCCGAACTTTTTCTGGGCTGGCCACTGTACCCTGGCGCCCTGGAGTACGACCAGGTAAACCAAGTGTTCTTTTCTGCTCTCTATTTACAATACTGAAAATGTCCACTGGCTACTTCTCCATCAATGTGTTATAAACTTTGTTTCCGAGCTACTTTAACTTATTTTCCAAGAACTCCTACATTCACATTTTCTGACTCATTGTGTCATAGAAAAAAATTCTATCGCTGTCTTATACATGTGCTCTTTTAAGCTCTCATCTGTATGTGCTTTGCTGATTTAGTGTGGATCATTCCAGCATCCTTTTCCATCCAATTATTTTTCCTGGTCTCTTTCCTCTTTTTCCCCTCTTGTTAAATTTTCCCCTACAACTAAAACTTTCCAGTCAAACGGAGGAGTGGTCCAGTGTGTTGCTGTTAAGCTTGGTTTTCTGCAGACTTGCCTTTAAGGTACAAATGACCCATGGAGAGATAAATATATATCATAAAAAATGGGACATGTACACTTTTTAATAAGGACATAGGCTTTGAGTTGCAACAGGAATTCAGCTTGAAATGTTGACTTTTATAAAAGTAAAAGGAGTCTTAACAATTTGGTTATGGTTTTTGGCTGTTACATTAGGTCCTTTAATTTCAGAAAGCTATAATAATTATGTATTGGATTTATATAGCGCTTTTCAAGGCTCTCAGAGTGCATTATTCATTCACTCCACAGTCACAAACTGGTGGTAGACACGTGGCAGACATATTGCGCCCACGGCTTCTCCGACCACCTCTAAACACATTCATACACTAGTGCCACAGGCGTCGTCTGCCTCGCTCTGCAGGGCCCTCACATTGTCTTCCAGGGACTAGACTGATCTGGGCTTACGTTGAGCGGCTTTACCCTGCCCCCGAAGCCCTATCTACTCAGAGACTGCAAACCGAGTCACTTAGATTGTGCCCTGTCTGCTGTGGTGCCTAACTCGATAGCGCTTGATACCACTGCAGACAAACAGCTAAGATGTGCTGTTATGGCATAGCATATATTTTTCATTCTGTCTTTGATGACAGCAAGGAAAGGGGGATAAGGCAACACCTCAGAAAATAGATTTGACTAGAGCAAAGCCACAGTCTAAATATGATAAGTCTGTTTCTGTGGGAGCCAGTCAGAGCATCGCAAAGCTGCTTTAGAGATGTCTGGGGAAGACTCCTAAGTTTAGTGAGGGGTGGGGGTGGGGGGGGGGGATAAAGTAGAGGAAATTAAAGTTCATCTAAGTTAGGAGAATGCATTCATTTTCATTGCCGATACCACATTTTCTGTGTGTTCTGGTTTTAGATTCTATTGCAGTATACTTTATGTTAAAAATTCTTTCACTTTAAACAGCACAGTGTATTTCTAGAGTTGTAATTTTAAAATAGAAGGCTTGTGAATTTTTTTATAGCTTAAAATAAATTGCTAACACTCCATGTTTGAGTAAACAGTGCAGCAGCTGACTGGTGTGGGGTGTCGTCCAGGGTCCACAGGGTGATCTGGCTGGAGCTGAGTGAGCCTTGCAGCTTCCCCCTCTCTTCTTATCTTTCTACATGGGTCGAGTTCCACACCACACAGCACATTATATTTATAACTTTTCACTCTTCCCTACATACACAATTTTTCCTCCTTTTACTTATAATCCCAGCACTATTTTTTTCTGACAGCCACGATATATCATAAGCAAAGACCTCACTTCTTTGTTGTGACATGTTTCACAAATGCCTATTGCCTTTTTAGTAGGTAGCTATGATTAGCCCATAGCTGCTGTGGTATTTTGAATAGCTTCTGTTTCCATTTTATTAGTTTATTTTGTCTATTGTTTTATTCTGTGCTTAACTGTATTTATGGTTCAGTACATAACTATAGAAGTAATAATTTAAGCCTCTTGGTTTGAGTTTTGGGTTTGGTTGACTGGCAAATGTGTGGGTATGGGATGGCTATGGGCTGCATTTCAAAAGATTTGTAAAGCTTTACAGGAAATTTTCTTATATTCCTCATTTTTCATTATTCAACAAAATGTAACCCAGCTTCACAATTATCAAAATATAAAATAGATCAATTTTATCGGAGGTGAGATTGTGGATGATGAATTAGGTAATATGTTGTCATGAAGCAGCAGATGCAGACTTCCTCCCTGTGTGCAGCAGGCCGAGGCTCGCATGGTTGTTGTTTGCAAAGCCATTTCTTTGCACTGGTGACCTCAGTGTTTTGTGCCAGTTCAGCCAAGCCTCATTTTCCTGGAAAAAAACAGAG
This sequence comes from Neodontobutis hainanensis, assembly GCA_024349245.1. Taxonomy (NCBI): domain Eukaryota; kingdom Metazoa; phylum Chordata; class Actinopteri; order Gobiiformes; family Odontobutidae; genus Neodontobutis; species Neodontobutis hainanensis. The sequence continues at coordinate 6,227,711 of JALDNG010000002.1, read as the reverse complement.
TTTTCCCAGTTTCAACAGTGATGCCTTCCCCCACATTGGTTATTTTGTCTGCCATGTCTGTGGCTTTTTGCACATTGCTTTGCTTCTAAACCAAAACCAGAACTCTAGAAAATAAAGTGGGGGATTTTTAGACTGGGAATTTTTTTTATTCATCTGTTATATAAATAAGAAAATGAAAGAGATTCTCGTCAGTTATTCCAAAAGAGAAGCATAAAAAATATAATTGTTTGTACGCAGCCTTGGAATAGACAATATTGTTCAATTCTTTTTCCAGTCTGAATCACTTTTAAAGACATTTATGAATAAACTTTTACTTTGAGTCTTTATGTGACTGGTTTCTTTCACCAGCTTAATGGACTATTGTAAAACTGCTGCTTGTACAACAATTCATATACATAACAGTTCTGATTAGCTTTTTTATCCAATCTTTTATTGGAAGTAAAAAAAAAAAAATTACAATATTTATTTTTCCTTTTACTTTGAGCACAGTTTTTTCCAAAAGTGCATCAGTGAGGCAGTCCAATCCAGTAATGGCCCTAGAATCAATCCCACTGCCAGACTTCAGCTTTATAAACTCAACCAAAAAAAAGTGGGGCAAGTTGGTTTAAGGGTTTATAGTTGGAAAAGCCTAAATTATCTTTTTTAACAAAATGGTCAAAGTTCTATTAATTAGAATTATCTAAAACATTGTAGTGATCATGAAATACATTTTTGTTTAATCAAAAACGTTTATAGCCTTTAAATAAAGATATTGTTAATTTAATGGTAAATGTTGTGCATTTATATAGCGCTCTTTTGCACCCTCCTCGAGCCCACAAAACGCTTTACATCATGCTTCCATTCACCCGATTCACTCACAGCCTTCTCCGACTACCACCCAACTCACCTCTACAGTCTTACACATTCATACAGCAGTGCTACAGACACTGGAGGCAAGGTGAGTAAAGTGTCTTGCCCAAGGACACAACGACAGTATGAACAGGAAAGGGGAAATCGAATCACCAACCTTCTGGTTAAAAGATGACCGTTCTACTACTGAGTCCCAGCGCCCCTTAAGAGTTGTGGCAGTGGCTCAGTGGTAGAGCGGCCGTCCTTCAACCGGAAGATAGTAGGTTTGATTCCCGCTCTCCCCACGGCTGTTGTTGTGTCCTTGGGCAAGACACTTAACCCACCTTGCCTTGTATGATTGTGTGAGAATGTGAATGTATGTGGTGATGGTCGGAGAGGCCATAGGCGCGATATGGCTGCCACGTCCCAGGGCAGCTGTGGTTACAGATGTAGCTTACCACCACCAGTGTGTGACTGTGGAGTGAATGAATAATTGATATGTAAAGCGTCTTTGGGTCCCCAGAAAAGGGCTATATAAAATTGATGTAATAATAATAATTATTGTAGCAGTGGATTTATTGATCAAAAAAAATCATCAAAAGGCTTGAATGCTTTTAGTAATTCAACCACCTGTCCCAATAACACATTGAACCTTTCTCCTACATACATTCTTTAGTCTCGTTTCTGTCAATTGCTGCTGTAAAATTTGCCCTTCAAGAGCTGTGTGTCCTATGGAGGATCCTTAAGAGAATCACTTTCATCCAACCTGTGTGTCTGTACATGCAGCACATGGGGCGGCAGTGGCTCAGTGGTAGAGCGGTCGTCCTTCAACCGGAAGGTGGTGGGTTCGATTCCCGCTCTCCCCACAAAAAATACTGTCGTTGTGTCCTTGGGCAAGACACTTAACCCACCTTGCCTCGTATGAATGTGTAAGAATGTGCAGTGAATGTATGTGGTGTTGGTCGGAGAGGCCGTAGGCGCAGAATGGCTGCCACGTCTCTGTCAGTGTGCCCCAGGGCAGCTGTGGCTACAGTTGTAGCTTATCATCACCGGTGTGACTGTGTATGAATGAATAATGGACGACCTGTAAAGCGCTTTGAGTCCCTGAGAAAGGCGCTATATAAATCCAACCCATTATTATTATTATTATTATTATTATTATTATTATTATTATTATTATGTCTAAAAATGTGTGCAGGACATGAGCTCATATACCACGAGCAAATAGTCTTTTACTTAGAGTGGCACAAATATCTAGCCTGGCAAGCCAGACTCCTCGCTGTATCAGACATCAAGGAGTCTGGAAAAGCTCAATGCCAGCTCGTTTTCGTCAAGGCGGGGAAAAGCTACTCAAGGCCAACCAATTGTAATTGCAACGGACATGATATTAGCTAGGCAAAAATCTACGAAGAGGTAACCAAACGAACATGGCGTGCAAAAACATCTTCCTTTAAAAAGGAATGTTCTTACAACTGTCTGCTGTTGTGGATTTAAACGTATAATGTTATCTTAATTATTTAAAACGGATTGAAGAGCAGGGGCGAACAGTCTCTCTGCAGTCACGCACACCATCTTGACTGTTTTAAACAAGGGACTTGGGTCGCCTAAGTGTGACGCAAGGAAACACTCCAGCGGCATTTGAATGTGATTGGTCAGTACGGAACATATCTGTGGAAATGACTAGCTTACAGAACTTTGCCAGAGTTTGTGTAGAATATACAGAGTGTTCACGTCAGGCTGTGCCAGGCTAATAAATATCCTCCCAGGGTTGCGGTATGACTTTTGATGTAACAAAGTTCTTTGTTGTCAATAAAATGAATGTTTGATGATCAAACGTATGCACTAAGAGGTTGGAGCGAAAGTAATGGAGTATTAGACTTTTGTGGTCAATACTTGTTCATATATATATACCATATACAACACGTACGTCTTTAACGCACCAGCGCTTGTCTGGAGGACATGCCAAGATATATTCTATGTGAAAGAAATGCATTCAAATGTATATTGCATGTGTGAAAATAACTTATGAACCTCCCCCTAATGGTACCTAATGGTTGTTTTTTTTAACACTGTGGTGTGATTGACGTCAGTAGTGCTCCTCACTGGTCTTCCCTCATAAACTTCAGTGTGAATATCCAAGCCTAAAGCATCTGACGGTTTGACACATGTCTAAATTTATAACCATTTCTTTAGGAACATCCTAACCTGCCTTTATGGCGTCCATGTCTGCCCCCACATGCAATCAAGCGGTCCTTAAGTTCTGGATTTTGTTTTGCTCAATGTTTGTTTTTTTACAGATTCGCTACATCTCCCAGACACAAGGGTTGCCAGGGGAGCGATTATTGAATGCAGGGACAAAGACGACAAGGTTCTTTTGCAGGGAATCAGACTCACCTTATGCGACATGGAGATTAAAGGTAAAAATGGATAGTTCATATGCACCAGCTTTTTTGTTTATGCTATACAGACTGCAGAACAATTGTCTATATTGACCTCATAAAACTTTCCTTAATCTCTTTTTATTGTAGTCTACAGATGAGCATGAGACGGAGACTGGAATGAAATCAAAGGAAGCCAGGAAGTACATCTTTGGCTGTCTAGATGACATAGCGCATGTAAGTAGAACTGTTTAGACTACAGTGCTCTGAGTATGACTTACAGGAAATTCAAAACCAAACAAACATTTAGATCAGTGATTCTTACAGTTTTCTCACTAAGTACCATCTTAAACACTATATGGCTCTCTGGGCACCACCCACTCTTCTGTGTTATATTACTGGTCATATAAAAGTGGAGTTACTGTAAACTACTGCAACATATTTTCTAATCTCTAAATAGCCACAGAAAGTACACCTACTATATGCACATTAATTCCTGGGTAATCCCCCCTTGTGTTAATTTTGAAATTTGCTGCTATGCTTTTAAAATGTCAGTAAATGACATATAACTAATATAGGTTACTTAAATTAGCCATATGTTTAAAATACTACAGGGTAGCCAAGCTTTTTGGCATGGAGTACCACTTTACAAAATTATAGTTCATAAATGTGCCACTGTCAATATAAAGTGCTCAAAAAAGTAAAAAGAGCTTCTTTTTTATTTTTTTTATTCAGAAAATGAAAACAGTTGTTTCTCAAATAGGCAGAAATCTGACTTCTGGTCATGATGTTTCTGGGCGTCCATCTGAAAATGGGGTGTGTTAAGAGCTGGCAGCGGTTCACGGTTAGTCAGATATTACAGCTGCAGGTGTAACTTTGCAACTTGTGCAGAAGGCATAACTCAATCACATGGAGCAAATTAGAAAATGTTGATAGTGGGCATTTGTCCACCTAAACAGGGCATTTAAAGCTAATGCCTTGTTTCGCAGCTGATTTTGAGATGACAGTGCATCATAATCATCTGTATGATCCATATGGCCTTTGTTGTTTGTTATGTTTCTTGTAAAGTAGACCTAACAATGACATTTTTTGCAGGTGAACTTGGTGATGAATCTGGAAGGTAGCGACATGCATGCAGAGAAGGCAGATCGTCGGGAGTTTGTAAGCCTACTGAAAAAGATGCTGTTGATTGATGCTGAAGAGAGGATTGCCCCTGCTGAAGCTCTGAGCCACCCTTTTGTGACAATGCAACACCTGCTCGACTTTCCCCACAGCAACCAGTGAGTGTCCCATTTTCTCTTGACAGGTAGTTATTTTATCATTTTTATCTTTTGACCAGATCCATAAATTGCCTATTGTGTCTTTTGTAGTGTAAAGTCATGTTTCCACATCATGGATGTCTGCTGGACTCGTCCGAATGCATATGAGTTGCCCAACAGAAATAAAGGTCCATTCATCAGACCTGTGACCACAAATGCACCGGCTACAGGCAACCATCCCTTCAGCAAGCTGACTGGTGTCCATGCACAAGTAAGCTGCTTCACCCGCCCCGTTAGTTTATGTACAGCAGATATTACTTGTGCCTCTGCTTTTGTAAAGACTGATTGTACAGAGAATGAAACCATCCCTGTCTTTATGTATGATGATTTGCCCATCTATTGCATCTTACCTCTGCTGTCATGGCAACAAAATCGCGTCATGTTGCTGAGGTCATGGCAACTGTGCAAACCACTGTTGCTGTGGAGGAAAAAGCAGGTGACATTTTCTGGCATTAGATCTGTATAATGTAAATTTCATCAAAAGCCACTGTGCCAAGCATGTTTGTATATCAAACATGGTTTATTGATGACACCCTACACAGAAGAAAAGAAGATCTGTGCTCATCACATGATACTAGTGTGCATTATATGAATAAAAGCTCAGTTATAGCGTTTTTAAAACTGTACAATAATAAATCTTTTAATGACTATTGGACAGAAAGTATTACATCTTTCTCTTTGCTCAAAACTATGCAGGAACAATATGCAGAATAATCTTTGTGTTAATGAGGTTAGCAGCCCCAAGGCTTTATGTATAGCTAAGCAGAAACACCAGTGCGACAGTTTTTTTCACACGGGTATTGTGGTTGGTAGTTTGACTGCTGCTAATTGTTAGCTTACAAATGTACTGAAATAAGGCAGCATAATTATTTATAGCTCCAAACGTAAGCTATTTGATTTATTGCCACATTGTTCAGTGATTAATATAAACAGATTAATATTAATGATTTTTAGAATCCAAATTTACTGAGATTTACATTGTGCTTCAATACAGGTGTAAAAAATTATCCATTATATTTTCTTTAAGTTTTGATCAGAGCATTTTGGTAAATTCCAGGGCTCTTTGACACAAATATTGCCCTCTACTGGATTTTTAAAGTAACTGTTCCAGAAGCACAATAAAATTGTATTCATTTTTTTAGGGGTTGGCACCATCTGCCCCCTCAGTGTTACACCCTGGAATTCCTCTGCAAGCAGGAAGTGGTCAGTTTGGGTGCAATGACTCATTTCAGCAGGCTCTCATTCTCTGTCCCCCAACCATTCAAGGTACATTAAAGAAGTCTATATTATTAATTATTGTGGCCTACAGTATTTTCTATTTTTTTACAGTATTTCTTGGAATTGCAAGTTTATTCTTTTCCTTTTATCATTTCAGGAATACCCCCCAACACTGCTAAACCAACAGGTTATCCTGTCCGAATGGAGGCTTCTGTGCCTCTGGTCACGCAAGCACCTCCTATTCAGCCCATACAAATCAGACCTGGAGTTATTACACAAGTAAGGCTATAAATGGAAATGCAGTAATGATCACATAAGCAGTTGTCTAAAATCTGTACACTTTACACCAGGCCTGGTCCAACCGTGCTCAACAAATCTTGATGCCCGCTTGGCAGCAGGTGACATCAGTACCTCCACCACCAAGCACTTTGGCATCTGACACTGTGGCTGGCTCACAAAGATTGGGTGATTGGGGGTAAGGGATCAAATTATCCATCTACTTGTGTATCTGACTATAATTTTCTTCTTGGCATGCACAATAATGTGAAAAGGAATGTGAAGGTTATTGTTACACAATTATTCATTGACTCAACACCAAATATGTTGGATTTATTGAACAAAACAGTGAATTCTCCTTAAATTAAATAATACATTCAAACATTTTAAAAATAGCTTTAAAAATAAAGTGTTTTATAATGTTTTCAGGCCAAAATAACATGCAGAACAGCATGTAACAAAGGTTTTGGGATTGTTTGGTGCCAAAATTATAATTGAAAATTAAAATAATTGCACAGCCATAGTCATTAATGTTTGTTGGCAAAACAGTTTTTTATTAAATCCATAACATGAAGAATAAATATGGAAATAAATACGGTGATACGTGCTGTGTTTCATACCTACTTTAAAGTATTGTGATATAACGAGACAGCTCCTGTAGCTAGGCAGTCATTGGCTGTGTTGCTCCATTATGGGCCTGCTCCACAGAATATTAATGATCAATGAGTCATCTATGTCCTTTGGGATCAGTGACAGGGACCATTTTGTCAGTGATGGTGTTCAAGGCTTTTGATTCAGTATTTTCTTTTTTTTTTTTTTTTTAATTCAGAAAAGTGCGTCCCCATGGCAACCACTACAGCTCCATGATTGCCCACTCTCAGCCATTCTTAACCAACCAAATGACTATGTCCACCCACCAGCCAATCAACATCGGCATTGCACATGTGGTGTGGCCACAGCCTGCTACCAACAAAAGAGCCAAGCCCTGTGTTAACAGGTAAGGTAAAAAGGTTTTACTTTTCAGTAAAATGCTGAAATATGTTGTAGATAAAAAAATAATTATTTTATTTTACAGGGGCAGCAACTTTTTCCAAAATACAAACATCCAAAATATTGAATGCCAGTCCCCAAAGATGGCCGATACAGCAAAGAATGTTCAAGAGGTAGAGGAGGAACAATCCAGATGTCTGGATGAAGGGCATACTGTTGGAGATGAGCATGAAAGACGGCATGTAGAGGACGACGAAGAAAACTGCTGTAAAGTTGAACCAGATTGTGAAGAGCTTTCTGGTTCACAGGAGCAGCGGCAGGCCATGGTGATCCCTGACCTGGCAAGCCCAACTGTTAGCGTCATCAGCATCAGCAGTGATGATGAGGATAATGCACAAAGACACTCAGTGGGAGAGTATGTACTCATTTTAGTTGTAATTTCTATTTGTGTGGTTACTTTTAACCATCCCAAAAAGGAGCACTTAATTGATAATTGTTTAACTTTTCGCTATATAAACAGGTGTAAAGGCAATGCCGATTGTGAGGCGTGTCAAAGTACAGTCAATATGGAGCGAGTCTGTTCCCTTAGCAGCCCAGACAGCACACTCAGTACTAGTTCTTCAGCCCAATCCAGTGTTTCCCCATGCAAACACTCTAATAGGTATGTTTAAAGCAACCAACCAAAAAGAACTTGTCTAAACTAAATTTAGTTGTGACTAAAGTATATACCTTGTTGTTTTATTGTTTTATTGCAGTATGTCAGAAGATGAACAAGAGAGTTGTTGTGACACAGTGGACAGCTCGCCAACCTCGGATACATCTGGCCATGCCAACAGTCCCTTTACAGAGGGACGCTTCATTGCAGACGGCAACCAAAACTGTGAACCACGTGTTGCATGTGTTGCACCAGAAACTGAACCCAACAAGCCAAAAGTTCGTACTGTTGTGGTGCCACCAATGAGAATCCAGAACATTGACAACACACCTTCCATCAGTGAAATGTCTAGAAACTCAGGTAGTTACACAATCTATGTCCTAACTACACCATATGAGATGATGTAATTCTGACCTCACGTTTTTACAAATTGTATGTTTCAAATGCATGAATGTTTTTTATGCATTAAACTAACAAATTCACGAGTGGGCTGTGTAAGATCTAGTCTCCACTGATGCCGTCTACTCTTTAGGTCACATGTCCCAGGATTATCCTGTATTAGTAGGCCACAGAGGTTCTCACAGGTGATTATGGGTGACCTGCCATGACATATTTGCAAAGACTTTTGGAGTGTATTCTTTGTTTGCTGTCAACACTTTTCACACTAGCTCCAGAATCTGGGAGCTAACTTTCCTGCTTGTTCTGTGTGGGCGTGAACAGCATAAAGCTGCATTAAAACATGCATAACTTGCCTGGAGAATCTCGCAACAAAAAATATTAAAAACATAAATATCTAGCAGAGAACCTGTGAATTTTCTGCTGTTATGAGAAAGTAAATGTTTGTTTATTTCCTGTGCTATGAAATTATGCATGTTAAATGTAGCTTTATTACAATTGGCCAGTAGAAGTAAATATAAGCTTGATTATACTAGAATAGAAATAGGCCTATACATTGTATAGAAATATTGCCCATCATTTTCAGAATCTTAAACGACACATAGAAGGGCACAGCTTGCTATTCTAAATCTATCATGTCTATTTTTACTTGTCTGACCTCACTAGAAGCTCAATGAACCAGCTTTATTACCAATACCTCACAGATCCCCTACACACCCATGTCTATTTATAATACCATAGATCAGATTCAAGGACCACATGCCACTTATGTTTAAATGTTGCAAACCTCAAGCACAGCTAATGTCTGTATATCAAATCAAGCTTTATGTAGCTGGTTAAATTCCTGGGTTATTTAGGTATTGGAATGGTTATACACACTAATGTTTTAACCTGTCCCTTTTTTGTCTGTCTCTCTACATGGTCTTGTTAATAACATTAGAGTCATCATGCCACTCCAAAGGGCGAGGCATTCCTGGGCGACAACATCACCACTCCACTCCCCTTCTCAACAGGCCACAGAAAATTACCCCTGCATTTCAGACCCAGCAACAGCAGCCCCTCGGCTTTGGGCAGGTGGGTACAATTGTTTCTCAAATACAGCAGACAGCAGCTGTTAACAAAAAACTAAAACTAAAAAATGCGTTCACATAAAAGTTTCATGCATAGTTGTTTAGTTCAGATGGATCCTAGGCTGGTTACTGTGGATAAGTAGCAGTCTGTTTTAACTTACCAGAAAGTACTCACTAGGAATGTAAAAGTTTTCAATATTTTATTGAACCGTTTTCTTGCACACACTACAAATATGCAAATTTGACTTTGTTTGATTTGTATTTAATACATTTAAACAATTATATAATTTTTCAATAGCTATATTTAGTGTAATTTGTTTTCTTTACATAAGAACTAATTATAAATAGCAATTCATAAAAACAGTAATGTTGTGGAAAACACACAGTCACATTTTGTTTTCTCTGCTGCAGGTTCAGCATTTTGGTTCCTGTCATCAGGAATGGAATGGCAACTTTACTCACCGGAGACCTCAGGCCTATATTCCTCCAACCATACATGGGCATACATTCACCCTGTCCCACAGCAGCCCAAGCCACACTTCTGGCCCCCACCCCCACCTTGGTGGCCACCCGCACTCCCAGCCCACTTTATTGTCCTACCCTCCGTCTGGTTCCCTGGTCACAGCTGCACCAGTGGCCCATTTGCTGGCATCTCCTGGGGCCTCACGACCGGTGCTCCAGCCAACATACAGCCTCTCGCATCCAGCTGGCATTATGCATCAGGTCACTGTGGGCATCAACCCACGGCTTTTGCCCTCCCCCACTTTGCACCCACAGGGACAATTCAAGCCCCTCTTTCCCCCGCACTCATTCATTGCCTCGCCCGCCTACGCCAGTTTTCCTCTCAGCCCCACCAAAATAAACCAGTACCCATACATTTGAGCTCTGCAGCTGTGTCCTTCATACCACCAGAGGGCTACCTGAGCAGTGCAAATCTCAACCCATAAACCACAAAACACATGGTTTTCATGACAAAAACCGTGGCACAACCACACAAAGCAAGCTATTTTTTGAATCATGTAGACTTAGGGTAGGGTGTAATGGAACTTCAAGCTTTAAAAAATGAGTTTCAATGGTGGATGATTTCGGCAAAAATTCTGAAGGAAATAATGTATGAATGAAAGAATGAATGAGTAGTAAAACTCACACTTAATGTGTTTTGCACATTTGATATATCTTTGCATTGGATCTTCTATAAATACTCCTCAAAACAGGTAAATAATTGGGGTGGTGTTAAATAGTTAGACTTTGCACCCCTGATCCAAGCTATTTTTCTATATTGCCTTCTTACATGTGCAAGACACATCCATATTTGTAAAGCCATCCCAGTCTCTAGCTCTAGATTGACAAATGCACATGTTGTCCACAGTGTATGTTGTACTGCGTTCAAAGTATTTGTACCTTCTTGGTGTCTTTTGGTGTTAGCAATGTCAAGTCAGTTAACCAATTTAAATAGGGTTATTCCTCACGCTGCATGTGGTCTTGCATGAGCAAAAATGTATACTGAAAGATGCATAGACGTTGCTCTTATTGTTTGTGTTACAAGACTCGCTGCATTGTATAACTGTCCCCAGCCATAGTGCCTTACATATTTGAGGTTGTTAACGTTACTACTTATATATGACTATAACATGAATATTAATGTACTGGACTGCAGCACTTGAAATTCCAATCACTCGATGCATCCTATGTGTGAGTATATATATGCACATGTGTATATGTCCATGCATAGTCTGCATGGATGTGAGGTATCGCGGACAGTGATACTAATAATTTGGAGTTAGTGTATATTTTTGTGTGTAGTGAATTACTTTTCTGTTCTCTTGTCTCAACAAGAATGGCATGCTTTGCTGTTGCAAATGCTTGCCATTTCATTAGGATTGTCCCCCTTTTCCCCTTTTTGTTTTTAGTTCTCCTCTCCCGAACAAACTAGTGTACAAGTGCAAGTACTGAGTCTTGATTAATATTTGATAATCACTTTCTATTTAGTGGAACTCTTATTACTAACAGTATTTGTACTGTTTGATGAAACTGCAATACAATCTAAATAGTTAAAACATTTTTTATTGTCTTCATATATTTTGTTTTGAGTGTTTTCACTTTGTTTAGTAGGTGTTTAGAAGTGTGGTGGGCATGGCTTTGATTAGGTAAGGAAAAATGCAAATTAATTCACGGTATGGAATCTTCTAAGCCTGAGCAAACCATGCGGTATTTCATATAGACACATATATGGACATATATTATAGAGCTAGTCTATTAAGTACAGATGCTTGATTGTGAGTTAATCGTGTGAAATTCTCTCATTTATGCATGTCTGACAAAGTTAACTTTCCCTTTACATTATACTATCTGTTAAATGCTTAAAGCGTATTGGTGTTGACTGCTTATTTTATACATTCCGTCAGGGAGGATATATATATATATATATATATATATATATATATATATATATTAGTGGTGACACCCATCTCTTTCTATATGTAGATATGCGTGTGTGTGCATTTTTTCTGTTAATTTGCCTAGGTATATATGTAATTGTGCTGTCTTTATTTTCAAAATGAAGTTGCTTGTGCAGCACCAAAGACTGTAATTCATTTCCTAAAGCAAGGTAGCTACTCTGTTTGCATAGACCTCAGTTATACTGTAGTTGTAAAATGGGGTTATATTAAAACAAACAAAAAAAAAAACGTAAAAATGAAACATTTTGTCAAGCTTATTGGGCAATTAATAAGTCGTATCATTTCTTTCTTGAATGTATCATAGATAAGCTGCTATATGATAATTGCCACTTCAATAGCTGTGAAATTAGGTGATTTCTGAGTTTAAACCTAGCGTTGCTATTTTTGTATAGGTCCCTAATTATTTGAAATAGAAGTGGTTTGATTTTTGTGTTCTGCGTTCTTATTTGGAATGTCATTGTAACTACTGTATTGCTGATGATGAACATTAGTTGCATTTGTTGTTCCTCGGGGTGTGTGTTTTTGCATCAGTATTTTATCCTTATTAACCTTTTGGGCTCATCACTGCATATAAATAATGTATTGATGTAACTTAATTTTTGTATGTTTTCATATTGCCGTTTTGTAAACATCTAAGGCTGTAGCTTGCAGGATTGATTTAACTTTTAGTTTTTTTGTATATGGTTTCACTCCTGTGTGCTATCATACGCCAGAAAATGTCCTGTTAGTTCAGGAGAATAATTTTGTAATGAAACCATTTCTCATAAACACACCCACTACTTAGCTCTTATACAAACAGATAGGCTGAACTATTAGAGTCCAAAAGAATTGGCAGGTCTTTTTGTTATTTAAGTTATTTTACTGTTAAATTTATTTTTGACAAACACTTTTATCTGTTCAATGTTATATCTGGCTTTTTTCACCTTTATTTGTTTTTAAATGCCTTGTGTTCCTATCGCTCTCCCCTTTATGAGTGTCTCATATCAAATTGTTCTGTCAAAAATTCTAAGTGGCCATTGTTGTGTGTTCCTTACAGAAATAGACAGTGTGAGCAGCACTGTGTATGTGCCTTGAGATTCAGAAAATGAGAATTGTCAAAAGCATAGAATTGTCTAAAAAGATTCTACCATGTAAAATGTTTTTACAGGCCACTTGATTAGGAGAGAGTCTAAATTCTTGGACTTGGCAACTGTCATTAAAAAAAAACACTTCTCTGATTAGCTTGTAAACACTGAAGTACTTTAATCTTCTTTAAAATAGCTACCACTAAGACCTCTCTGTGGTGACCAACTAAACACATTTACACTTGAATGATATGACACTCAATCTTTGGATAGTCTCTGGCTGAACAGCAGATGCAATACTATTTTGTGCGGTCATTGCACCACCAAGTGTTCTTAGATGATCTCCATGCTTTACATTATCCTGCATGTCACATATTCTTGCATCGTTTTGTCTGCCCAGAAGCTGTCTCCTTTCAACAGTTTTGTTCATCATGCAACACAGAGTAACCTACACCTGACATCACTGGCCTTTAAGATCACAGGAGGCATGCTGCACTTATGACCATTTAGTTTGTGTTCATCACAAGTTGGTCTAAAGAGTAATATTTCACACAGATATGGTTGTATGTTTTGATAGCTATATTGTTTGTGGTACAGTATGTATCTACAGAACATACAAAAAAAAAAAAAAACATGGCATGAACTTCAGAGATTAGTGTTTGAACTAGTCCCCTAATTATAAGCATGTAAAATGTTATCTGCATTTTGATTACTCCAAAGGTATTCACCAGCAATGCGCCTGCATAACTTCTCCTATATTTGTTTTGCAAAAGAATGGATGCAAGTAGAGAGAACTGTTTTTGTTTCTGTCCTTTGCTTATAAACATTTTAGAATACATGTAACATTTAACAGATAAAATTTTGTAAATTTGGGTAATTCCATTTATTTAAACTCCTCTGCTGCGGTGTTATTGTGTGCAAATATTAATTCAGGGTCTGTATTAGTATGAATGTGCTCATTTGGGTTCATATTATTTTCTGGTGAGTTGTCTTCAATTCAGAGTTAATTCACACTGCAAGTTATGGTATCATTAGATTACTCATAAATAGACTTGATTATGAAATCTAAACTGTTACTGTTTAAATGTAGATTTTTGTGGCTTTTTGTTATGTTTATGTTTCATTTGCTTTATATTTTGTGCTACACTAGTTTGCCATGTAGCAATTGCACTGTGCAATATTTACATTATGAGGACTGGGAAACTAACTCTATGGATGTGATGTCTCTTTACAGTTTGCGATAGTGTTTCCTCTCTAGTTCTCAGTGATTTAGGTGTGACCAAGCCTTCTCTACTTTGTCACATTAAGCGGGTTTTCCAGGTGACTCTTTTGGTGAGTGTCAAAATAAGACTTTATGGTGTATTATTGTTAAGATCCACTTTGAATTAAAAAAAATCTGTTGATGCAAATTTATCTGACTTTGTCTGTTTCAAGTTAATTTGGCACAATTTTGAGTTGCACATTTCAACCGCTATAATGCAATATGTATTTGATGTGTTATTATTAAATTAAATATAATCCCCATTATGATAATAGGCCAGATGCACATCATCTTAAATATAGACTTGTAGCATTTACACAATATGCAATTGTACAAAGGATTTTTATTCTGATTGTGGTTTACAAAATATTATTGAGCCATGGCTTTTAGCATGTTTAGGTGGTTTAGGTTCATGCAAGAAAATCTACCTCCCGAGTTTTGGGTCTTGGTGGACACCTAGTGGACATAAACGGGTAAGCTATAGCAGACAGCAGCTACACTGTAGGCGACACAAGATTTCTAGGCAGCATGCTGTTTTCTACGGGACTGGCAGTATTTTAAAACTCCAGTGTTTGTTAGTAGCTATAAAAAGATTACAAGTAACCTATGTTGGATTTTTAGCAACGCGTCTTAATGGGATTGCAAATCAATTGTGTGTGATTAAAAACACCAGCAGAGGTCGTCATATAGTCTGCTCTGGTTCGACTTTCTGCAATTAACAGCAGAGAGTCTAATTTGCCTCTTTTTTTTGCCCACGGACGGTAGGATAGGCTACGTATACTACGGTGCTGTCCAGGAATACGAGGCTAAACATCACATGAACGCAACATAACGACTGTCATCAACCTCGGACATGTGAAGTCTACATAAAACAGGCTACATCGTTTAAGCGCCAGCAGCTAAATGTAAAAGCTTTGGCAAAGTGTGCGCGCCGCCCTGCGCCACACGCTGATGGGTGGACCGAGCGGAGGAGAGGAGCGCCAGAAAGGGCGCATTTCTTCATTTTACCCCTGAGCGCCGCTTCTCTCCGCACCAGCCCTGGACACGACAAGACTGCGGGGCAGCTGTGTGCCATTCCCTCTCGAAGCACCTGGACTGATCAAATGTATTATTTACGGGCCAAAGTTTACCAATTTATCCACTGGATATGGCTCCCGGTTTGAGGAGTAGTGGGCAGGCAGGTCGTTCTAGTGGCCGTGGTGGTCGTGGCGGCGGATGTTCGCGGCAAAGGACGGATTCTGGAGCAGTGGGGCGATGTGTGAGAACCAGGTGGCGAGCCCGAGCAGGGGAGATGCCCGTAAACTGTCTGCTGTCTGTGGGAATGCTTTCACTTATTGTCCGGTGCGCTTTGGCTGCAGAGGGTAAGCACACTCTACTGCTAACTGCCGTGACAAACATTCATGCTGCATTATGTTTTGGTATTCAGCACATAATGTCTGTATTTCTGGAATAGCTTGTTGTGGTTGTCATGTCTTTAGCCATTTACGTGCACTTTAATTGTGCATGTTTCTGGGTGTACAAAAATAAGGATACAAGTGATAATAAAACACCTTTATGTTGCAATTTTAGAAGTTCTAAATCTGTACAAATCACAACTGGGGGCAGCGTATAGGCTACATATTGCTGTCAAACATGTTTATGGCTTGTGCTTTAATAGCCTATTTGGGTCTTGAAATATCAATGTTTGTTGATGTCTGAATGACTGTCCTTTGGTTGTCTGCATTTACACGACGTTCTGTGTAACTTCTACTGCAGTAATGTTGTTTGAGCTGCTTCTTTCACCTGCCTGTCAACTCTTTTGGCTCAGTGATCACACTGAACTGCACAGACCCGAAGGCTTCTCTCCTGCAGCTACAGACAGACACAGCCTCAGTATAACTTCTCTTTTGCTCATTTAGGCCTGTAGGAGAGTTATTCTGAGACTCTAGTGCAGTCACAGGACAATCAGAGCTTCAGAGCATCTGGGTCAGCTCTAATGACACACAAAGTACAGCCCAGTAGGTTATTCCATATCAAGTGGCTGGGGTACGGCTAGCCAAAATACAATTTATGCCATATTTAACCACTAACTTTAAATGGCATTACAGTTTTCTTCAGTCAAAATCAGAAAACAAGGAAAAAGCCACCTGGAATAACCCATGTGCTTTTAGCAGTGGCTTTATCATGTATCTGTCTAGTGTGCAAACTGTGATATAGTGGCTATAGTCTCACCTCTGCTGATGCACTGCTACAAAGCCCCTCCTCTTCCTCCCCCTTCTCACAGTCAGCACATCCATTCTTAACACACGAGCCCAGCAGCAGCAGCAGCACCTGAGCTGTGCAGTGCACATTCAGTGAGAAGAGCATCTCTTTTCACAAATGTCACTTTTTGGGGACAGGGACAGATGTAGTTCAAGACTCAAGCAAGTGTAGACAAGTGTTGCATCAGGTTATAGGGTTACTTAGAGTTGTGTGTTATTCAGTCATTTTATTAGGGAAAAGTTTGCTTTGTGTTTGCATTATTTTAATAAGGGAGCACCCCAAGTAAACCATCAGCCAACAGCCACAAACAGTCTCCTTTGGTTGTGGGTTTAGTTTTGGAACATATTCACTACTTTGTGTAAAAGCTTTTGGCAGGTTTGTAATTGTAAAAAAAAACTCAAGACGTGGTGAAAAAAAAAACAATTTTCAGCATGTTTTGTGTTACATTGCAATTTCTCATCTGTTATCTTAACTGTATAGTTTTGTAAAAGGAACCTGGAAACATGTGTTGCAATTTAGCACCATCATTTTCATTATGAAAAAGATTTGGTTTGGGAGCAAATGTGCATGTAATGGTCACGCTTAAATGTGCCGTCCTGATCCCTGCACAAGAAAAGCACAGAGGACTTGTAGAGGGCAGTGCAGGCTGCTGTATGCTGTGTATTCTGGTAGCCTGCAGTTTAATTAACTCGCAGAAGGTCTTGGTCTGTTTTAAGGCTTTCCCAATGCCCCACGTCAGGTTAAATTATGCACAGAATCAACTGTGATGATCTCACCTGTGCTGAGATCATGCACCTTTCATCTCCCTCGTGTCATGTGACTTTGTCTTGACATCAGCTCTGTTTTCTTACCACAACCTGCATGTTTCTTATGAGTGCTGACAGCTCGGTTTTGACAGGGGTTAACCTCACAGGCCTTTTGCTGTATGAGATGCTATCCCCGAGCTATCGCCTGCTATCAGTTTATGTTTAGGAATTCACAGAGAAAAGGCAGACAGTGAGATCCTTGTTATCTCCCATTTACAGTGCATGTCTTGGGGTTTTACTCTTAAACTCTGGTCTCTCAAAGCTGCCAATTGTGAGAGTATCTGTGAGTTTATTTTCCACATGTGCCCTTTTATTATTTGGATTGGTCTATGAATGTTTATCTCTTGAATCTGGATGAGCCCATTAAACACAAGCAGATAATTAAGAAACCTGATTTAAATGTTGTTCTTATGGGACAAACATTTAAATCTGTGAACAGACAAATGTCAAGCTGAATAGTCAATTTACAAAGATCAATAAAGAATTTATTTTGACAATGAAATTCCCATGAGTCGTTTTATCAGAAAACATCAGTGTGTTTTCTACTTTATGCAAATGTGTTAGTAAATGAAAGTGCTGAAGGGCGGAAGCACACTGCTATCATTAAAAACACATTTGTACTGACATTCGTTTGAGATGTAAAGAAACATACGTCATTATCTTTCCCTGCTCTGCATTTCCTCCAGTGCTATTCAATACAATTCCCCAAAAAGTTAAAAGGTATGCAGTCTTTTCCTTTTAAGGTATTGTAAACAGGGATCGGGCACATCTACAACTACGCTCATAGTTGTCATGATGGGTAAAGCAAAGTGCCTTCTAATTAGCATCATGGACCATCTGCCTCAAATGATCCATCCTATATGTCGGGGTGCAATGAAGAATACACTGGGATGTCTGCGTGCTTACTGTGTTTGCGGTACCTCTTTTTACCTTTGTGCTTCTTCATTTGGTTGTTTAATGAAAGTGTATGGCAGACTAAAGCTTGGCTCTGCTGCGTGAGAAAGAGCGATGGATTGCCTTGATGATTTAGACTTCACATTGTCCCTACACCACTCTGGACTGCAGTAACAGAAAACATGACAAAACTATTGAAAGATCTAGTTCAACTTTTACATACATTGATTAAAGAGAGTATTTGTTAAAGAAGAGGTCATCTAGGCTTTAGTAAAGTAAGAGTTTATATGCTCTATAAAAACCCCACTGATTGGTATTTGAAAAAAACAATCATGAGAGCAAATGAGAGACAGACATACTGAAACACATGGGGTTCAGTATTCACACCTGATGTCAAACTAATCACTGTAATATGCTATTTATTCTGGATATTATTTTTAAAGGGAATTAAGAGTAGCTTAATCTGTTCATATACTAAGATTGTGGATAGTCGATGTGACATTTCTGCTAATCCCTTTTAACTACAGGAGGACAGAATGTGAGCACATTAAGAAATACAAATGCATTCATTACACTAAACCATCAGAATGCTACACACACGCCTTTTATTAAACTCAACACATTTATTTTTTGTTTTCAGCAGCTGGATAAACTATCAAAGAGTTGTAGGCTGATTGCTATCTTGCTAATGAAAACTTTTTACATTTTACCTGGAGCTTTCACCCTGCTCTTCTGGTAAATGTAAGTGAAATTGAACTTACTTTCTTGTTCAAAGTGGTTACTAGGTTTGCTAAGCTCCTGTTTTCATTGTATCTAGAGCGGTAAGGCTGGACAATCAGCCATAGAAACAAACCATTCGCTAATGTTAGCAAATGGCTAATGTTTCCCACCATTCAGTCCCTGGGTCTATTGTCAGTCTTTTGTTGTTGGTTTGTGTTTGTGACCTTGTTTTTCTTGGTATGGTATTTTTATGTAAATTTGAGCTAATAATGTGTAACCTGATGTATTCTTGTTCAGAAACTGGGACAGGGAAGAGATGAGGCTCAACACTAAAACAAAGGATCCCTTTCTGCGTTAGTCTAGTGTGTAAAATGTGGTATTCTTATGTTATTTGAGCATATAACAAGTAAAGTGCCACGTAAATTGATATTTAATTTCAATTTAGTCCTGGCACAAATGGGGACTTGTTGTTTTCATTAGTTTGTTATTTTTTGCATCAAAAGTAGAATGGCTTTCTTGCTAGCTATAGCTAACTAAACTGTAGCCACCTAAAGCTATTTTTTTCTCTTTACAACTGCTATAAGAAACTTAGCAGTACAGTAGGCTACAGTTCATTTGGTGAAGGATGAGCCTCTAAGAACAGGGTTTTAGGAAAATGTGTTGAGAATATTAGGCTGACATAGCTAGGTACTAGATGTGGATTATTAATAGCTACAAGCCACATTAGCACACACATTATGCACACGTTGATACTGTAAAATACTCACTACAGCTAAAAACAAATATTTATACTGTGTATTTATAGAGCATGACCACAGTGTTAGATGTAACACCTCTGAACATTTTTATATCATATGAGCCAAGATGGAGTTTCAAGCTACCATGTAGGCTTATTCAGTGTAGGTTCTTTGAGTTGCACAATAACTGAAAGTAAATGTAAATTGGAAATCAGGCGAAATATTCTGAATATAGTCTGAATACCAAAGCAGTTTTATTCTTCCTCATATTGTTTATCAGTTGCTGGTTAAATAGTAGTATGAACCAAGTCATAGCCTGCTTTGAAATATTGCCGTCTATCTAAGTCTATTATTACAATCAGGGTTAGTTTAAAAGTTTTATTCAGTGGGTAAAAGAGAGGTTTTCTCTGAGCAGACAGCCCCAGACAAACTGACACATACACATAACATTCCCAATGCACTTACTATTATGCATTTTCATAAATCCATCCCCCTGTAGCATTCGTTTGATTTATGCCCTTACCCGAGAGTTCTGATGTCAGTCCTCAAGTCTTACAATGTGATGAGCGGCTCCCCACTGGCCAATTCATTACTGGGAAATCTGAATGTGTCGCTCTACTGCCTCTGAAGGCCTAGGCTTGCACACACAAACAAACAAAACATTAAGACATGCTGTAGCACAAAACACAGATGTTTGCTATGGACTCAGGTTCCCATAATCCTCTTAAGCCATGTTAGATACATTTTCTTCTCAACGCCACATCTATATCAAAATGTTCATTGGTGTTATCTGTGCTGGAGACCTGATATATTGTGCAGAAGTCCGGAAATCCAATAATTAAATTGCACCAGCACATCTCCCAAACAAACAGACAAACCCAATAAACAATTTCACTTGGCGCTACAAATGTCCATTTTACAGTGGGGCTGTGTGGAAGACCGAATGTATCTTCTGAGGCCCTGTGGTGTACGGTTAATGAAGGTCAAGAGGGCGTCTGTAGTATTAGATCACGGTGCATTCTGGTCGAAAGATACTGTACATCTCAGTAATGGCTCTGCCACTGTGGAACGACAAGCCTGAGCCATTACGGACCGGAAATTCTTTTTGTCAGCAGCTTGTGGTTTTATTAACAAGAAACTGTAATTATGAATGTTTTTTTTTTCTCTGACATTTTTTTCTGTCTGATTAATTACTGAGAAAGAAAATGCATTGATAAGGCTAAATTATTTACTGTAGCTCTATGTTTAAAAAGGTAAAAGAGATTAAACTCAACTTAAAATGAGGCCGCACAGACAAATATGGCACTAAAGACAACAGAAAGGCATTGATGTTTTGGAATCTGTATACTGTAGTTACATAATTCTCTTGAAGAGCTCTTTATTCTCTAACTCATAATTAACTTGACTAATTACATGTTTGCTTTTAAATCAACCAAAGCAGCAGCATATAATTACTTGTATAAAGCATATAACTGCACCAGTCTTCTCGAGCTGAAGTATAATGATGTAGTAGAGAGTTAATTAAACAAACATTGCACTGCGGTGGTATGATTGGACAATAGTGAATGGAAGGTCGTGCCAGTCGTGTAACAGAGCCGTGGATTTGTCTAGGAGTGCTGAGTAGAAGCGTTTGTTGGAGAGCTCATCCATCACACTCTCTGTCGCAGTCACTGGTGGCCTCCGTGTTTGCTCTGACTGTGTGAAGAGTCAAGGTTGGACCCTATGATCGTGTTTCATTATGTGCACCTGTCATTTTACCATGCATAAAATCTACAGCAAAGCATTATGTGGCGTTAAGATAGCATTGCAATTTATTGACATTCTTGTGCTGCTCTCCATCCAGTGTGGATTTCTGTGGCGACCCCAGAGGCTTAACAGGCTTATCCCACCTTGTTATCCCTCCGTGTCCCCTTCCCTCCATCCTCCTCAAACCTCGGCTAACATCCACTGTACTGCAGCCAACATGGTGATCCGAGTCAGCACATAATCTCTGTTTTACGCTGAAGTGGTTTTACACTCCATTAGAGCTGAACACAATTAGCAGGTAGGTTAATTGTGTATTTGATCTAATATGTGAAAGAATGTTTATGCCATATGCCATTACCTTGGAAAATAGACTTAAACCTTGCATAAATTTATTAGGTTTGATGTAATCTGAATTGTCAGTTGCTTGTTCATTCATTCATTCATTCATTTTCTACCGCTTTGTCCCGTTAGGGGTCGCGGGTGACTGGAGCCTATCCCAGCAGCTTTGGGCCTGAGGCGGGGTACACCCTGGACAGTGGCCAGTTAGTCGCAGGGCTGACATATAGAGACAAACATTGACAGACAACTATTCACTCTCACATTCATTCACTAGGGACACTTTAGAGTTGCCAATTAACCTTTACATGCATGTCTTTGGGCGGTGGGAGGAAGCCGGAGTACCCGGAGAGAACCCACGGTAACACGTGGAGGACATGCAGACTCCTCACAGAAAGACTGGAGTCGGCCACTACGATATACATTATAATATAATGTTGCTTGTGCCTACATTATATTTATGTCACTTTATTGAGAGGCTATTAGTTCTAGTTTGACATAGAAGATGTACATTAATAATGACTTAAAAGTAAATGAATGAAAATAAGCTTTGATAATTGTTGAGTGCTGACTATGAAGAAACATAATTTACCTAGAACAGAAAAATAGAATGTACTTTGAAACCGAGATGTTGTTTGACACCAAAGACACTGCAGAAGGAACAATAACCTTTTTGTATTTGTGGCAGCTTTAGTACTAGACACATCTGAGACTGTGGGTGTGTTTAACATTCTGTCACTTGGCAGGGTGAACTTTGATTTTGTCTGAAGTCTCTCTCAGGGCCCAATTAGGAAGGTACAAATTCAGACATGTGATTTGCTCCAGAGTGATAATGTTAGGAAGTCAGGTTTTTTGTTTTTCACAGGTGATCAGGTCGTTTTTACTTTTCCCTATGTGATTGAATGCTGTGTGCTAAACATATAATCCAACTGTAAGAAAGTTTATCTCCACTGATTTGGTTTATTACATGTTAAATATTCACATAAAAGAATAGAGTTAAGGCTTCTGTGCTACACCACTAAGTCCCCATTGAGCTGCAGCACATAGAAATAGGACCATCATTTTCTTTTTCCACACTTGTTTAATTTAGGTTGATCATATAATTGTTGAGTCTGACCTAGTGTGCAGAAATAACTGACTTTATAAATTGGTTGAGTTTAATAACTTGTGCACGGTTTTTCATTTAGATCTAAAAGACATCTTCATATGAGACTCACATCAGCAGAATTTGAAACATCTATGATAAAGATAAACGATCCATCAGAGAACTTTATCTGTTTTTGATGATAATGTGACAATAATTTGTTTATTTTAACCAGTCGGAAATGTTAATATAGACATAGACTGTAAATCAGTTTTTACATAGCCAGTACTTTTTCTTGACCTTGACCTGTCATTCCGCAGCCAGAGACTGCAGTGTGGAGCAGCAGAATAATCCCCGGGTCCATCACAACCCCAGCATGCAGCTAAACTCCCACTCTGTCCCCTGCCTGTTCCGATATGCACCGCTCCAGGAGACAGCCACAAGCTCCAGTTTGACACAGTGCTTTGTGCATTTGTCACACAAGTACACTTCCGTACACTGGCAAAACTTTTAGAGGGTTATTTAAAGGTGAGGGCATGATGACATTTATATATATTTGTTTGTCTATCTTGAGAATAATAGATAGGTTGGCCCTTTTCATGTCTACATAATCAGTGTTTTTGAAACATTTTTTGCAGCAAAGATAGGATATTCACATCTGCTTTTACATTGACCACTAGAAAATGCTCCACTTGCTTCCACCTTGACAGTTCATAGATCAGCGCTGCCTCTGGGCTCTGTGGTTTTTATAGCATCATCAGCTCCAGCCTGTAGAGCTCCACTGAGGGTTTGAGCCATCCTGTCTGCTCCAACAAGGTCTGTCTGATCATCAAAGGAATACTGCCTCTCTGAAATCTATATTTCATATAGTATTAATCTCTAATGATTGGTGCTTTTCAGGCATTCTTTCATGATGAAATAAACCCATTCTTTTGCTTTACAGCGTAATCTGAGAAACAGATTTCTTAAACTTTAGGGAATGAGTGAAAGTTAAACCTATTAGGCCACACACAACTTAACTAGATGAACACTTACCAAGTAAATTCACAAAATACACCTGTGTGCATCTGTGGTCTGTGAGGAGCTAGTGGCAAAGAGGCATCTGTTCACCGCACTTTAAAATATGCAAGGCAATAGATCAAAATATTGCAGCAACACACATTGTTAATTTAAATAATAATGCCCGGAAACCAATTCATTTTGGCTACCTTTGCTCCACTGTCAGTCCTCACCCAGTGATATATGATACTCTGTATAAGAGTAGAGTGAATGTCACCTTCCAAAAAGCCTGCTAAAAGCTCTTACATTTGCTGCACTTATCCACTTTCTGCAGCAGAAGCACTCAATAATAGTTTTATGTATATAATAATATAGTGTTGAGTAATGTTTTGGTGGAAATTAAATTGTTTCCCTCAAAACATTCCAAAGTGTGTCATAATGTCTCAAATCCCATTATCTTGCACAATGCTAAATTAGGCTTGTACACATGGACAGAATGTAAGAGCAGTGATATGTTTAGACAGCATAAACCAGCAGCACCCATGACAATGTAAGAGGACAGAAGTCAGTTTGTTAACCTGTCAGCATTGTATCAGTGGACGTTGCTGACTTTTTTGTGTAACTAAAGAGAGGGAGACACAAATACTGAAGGCAGACAAGTGCTCAGGTCAGTGGTAGCTCTTCCTGAGTCACTGTCTTATACTAATGTTGTTATATGCTTCTAAAACCAAAGCCTTTATATTTGCGTGTGTTGTCTGGTTCAGTCTTCTCAGGACTATAGATTAGGCTTAGACCTGACGAAGATCCTTGGATTGAAACGTTCTCAGCAAATAAAGTAAAATAATTGGAGTAAGTGTGCCGGGTTTAATTTTCTTATTCTGAATGATATAGATCAGTCGTAATATAATCAATTACACTTAGCAACAGTGTTCACTTTATTAAATATTAACTCAGTGGAGGTCATTCATTTTTGGCTCAAAAAGATGCACTTAGGCAAAGTTGCACAGGACAGTGTAATGGAATAGGATGATAATGTGATGACTTTTTATATTAAAAAAGGTTAAAAGCCAGTGATTAATAACACATTGTTGGACATTATACTTTTGGCAGCTAAGTAATGCCATCACTAGATAGATTGTGTCTACATTATACATTTGGACTAATCTTGAATGTCCTAAAATTGCACCTGTCATATGTGGTCCTTGAGTGAATATAACTTTTAATTGCATTTGGAAATTGAACAGCAATTTCCATATGCTGTTTACAACCCTGTAAATGTTGTTGAATTTCTTGCAACTTAATATTTTTTTTATTAATCACAAGAGTCAAGAAAAATATTATAGTTAGATTTTTACAAAATGGTTTAACTATGAGTAAATAGCAGAATGAGCATCTTTCTTAATCCCATGTTCATGTCTCCATGTGGTAACAGGGTTAAGCGTTTGCTGTGTTCGTTCCAGGCGAATGCTGTACTTAGTTCATGGTGTGACATCCTCCTCTTGGTCCACTGTCACCTCAGCAGTATCTGGCACCACAACTACCTTCCTCCTTTGACACATCCTATACATATGTATGTGCTCTACTGGTTTTCACCATTCCTTACAAACCTCCTCTACACTCACTGCTTCAGCTCTAATTCATAATTTGAACAACTACAGCTTGGAGCAATCGTGTATGCCACTGCCTTCTGTAAACAACCAAAACATTAAAAGGACATATAAGGCACTTCCTCAGAAGCTGTTGACCAAACCAATCTTTTCAAATTTGTTTCTCTGCTCCCAGCGTCCACCTCACTATTGAATTACACTTGTTTACCGTTATCCTCACATAAAAGAACAAAAAGCGCTCCGGGAGACGCTGTGTATAATGTGAGAGGAGCAGCAGACTTGGATGTATTACGTCTGTGCTTGTAGCTCTAAGATAGGGCAGGCTCCTTGGAGGAAAGGCTTGAGATTTGGATGTCCTGGCTGCAGAAGGTTTTATCCACCCAAGGATTAGAAAACATTAATATTGTTCATTTGAAAAGAAATATGCGCTGTTTTTTTTTTTTACCACAGCATAAAAAAAAACATTTATTACATGATGTGCTTTGAAGTATTGAGTATTAGTTTCAAATGACCTGCCAGTTGATCAAAACTGGTAGGCTTTTAAAATAAGATTTAGCCACTACAATAAAGGATTTTTAAACTTCTTTGTGGGTTTTTTTTTTATATTTTACTCATTGGACTGCCAGGTTAGTGTTTGGCTTTGTAGTATTTTTTCTCTTTATTTCCAAGAACACCCTCAGTATGTTTTAATGATTTGAGTGATGGGAAGTTTTGTTACACCAAAACACAAATATTTGGCCTATCTTTAAGAAATTAAGGTAGTCATACATTATTTACATCATACATATTTATATGTCACACAGAAAAACAAGCCTTCTTTCTTAATTCTCTTTTTTTTCTCTTTGTGCTGACATTACACAAAGCATTGTTACAATTTTCTGAATATGTTTTTCTCTATTTCTCGGTCTATAACTGCCTGTTTGGTTTCTTTACTGCTCTCTTTGTCTTTGTATCTTTTCATACACTTTGCTTGCACACCTTGTCCTCTGTAGAACTGATGAAAGTTTACCATATGCTTCGCCCTGTCAGAGCAGGTGGCTAACTGTAGGTGGGTCCCACACCTCTACTGGCACTGGCCTTGTCCCGTGTTCATGTAGCCACTGAGTGTGCTAACCAGAGAAGGCAGGGGAGTCAGGAAGTTTTGTTTCTGTTACTGAGGCGATCAGGTGCTGGGATAGAGTGACCTTGTCATGACATTGCACCGAACACATATTCTTTGTTATTCTAGAGCCTCTTTGGTCGAGGTACATTTCCCTACATCTCTCTCATTGTTTCATGTCACTGTCTCTTTTCAAAAGCGGATTATACAGTACATTCAAGTATTGCAATTTTACTAATCACATTTCACTACGTTACTGATTCAGAAAGGGAATTAAATGGGGTTGATAAATGTGGTATAAGAAGCCTGTTTTCTAAAATAGTGGCAGTTAATAAAATTCAGCAATTCATCCCTCTCAAAAATTATAAACAGCATTATGCCAATTCTCTGGGATATTGGTGACACTTAAAAGCAGATTCATAGTGAACTGTAAATTAATTAGGAAGTTCCTAAACAGATCCATTTTTTTTTTTCTATATTTAACACAGTTGGAAAGAATTAAGTCAAGGAGAAGGTTTCAGCACAGTCCCCTGTGTTAATAATTAAATTGTGTGTTGCCAGTATGCCAAACAATTGAATGAATTTCCGTTTGTTTTATCTAAAAAATACAGGTATACAGTATATATATATATATATTGTATATACTATATACAGCCATCCTCCACATCTATAACTGGGGTTACAAACTGTGGGGGTGGGAGATGTGACAGGATTGTAAAGGTATATGAATGGATAACATGTGGATGTGCTGAGAATGAAAAGAGCAGAAGAGAAAACTTGATATTGGCTGTCTTTATGCATTAACCAAATAATTTTCTGTAATACAAATGTCAATCCCTCTGCCTCCTTATGGCCTCCCGAGCTCCACAACCGCACACAAAAACACTGAGAATTTATTGTGTGTTATAAGTAGCATTATCACTGTAATCCCATTTTATAAAAAAAAAAAAAAGAAAAAATTCTATTTGTTCCACTTTGAAGTCTCTTTTTCTTTCCTTTGGGAATACTTAAATGTCCGTTCTTGCTACACTGTGTGTGACTATTAAACCAATGTATTTTTACACAGAACACCACAACTTTGTGAATTCACAACGTTAATTTGTTTCTGTCTAACTCTGTTATTAATCAATTGCATATAAAATGAAACCTGCCGTTCCATGTAACCTATAAATGATTACTATATGAGATATCATGATATTAATAAAGGCCTCCTTTGTTATGTTTATACCTTCTTGCATCTTGGCCAAGGATGTCACCTTGATGGTATTGACATGTGGCCTTCTGTGTTCTCTCAACAGAAAGATCCAGCTATGATGCCTCTGGCTCTTCATTTCTTGTCAGTGACCCCACGGCCACTGCTGCTTCTCGTCACCCACTGGTCGACCAGTTTGCAGTGCCTTTTTCAGACATGCATTTGGAAAGTGCTTCAGAGTCCAAAGGGGAAGGTTTGTCTGGATGGCCTGCCTTCTCTTCTGTCTTTACCGTCATGGCAGGAACTGTCAAACATCCAGCGAGCCTTGTGCAAAGTCGAACATCACCGACTATCACCAGGGATGAGGACCACACCACGCAATGGCCTTCATTCAGTTCCTCCCCGTCATCTATGAGCTCAGGTTTGGCAAAAAACATGCCTAATGTTGTCACACCACCTACAACTGTGTCTGGACCACAACATTTGTTTTTGATAGATAGAAGCAATAACATGTCCATGTTTTCATCACCAGATGCATCTTCTCCATCTGTACAGTCACCTTTTGTATTTTCACCCACCACTCATTCATCTCAACGTCAAGTGATTGCATCCAGGCCTTTACCACAGATGAAAAGTTCTGCATATGCACCGAATCTTAGTTGGACAGACAACACAAACAGTGGACAACTTACAGCTGTTACACGGGGACAGGAAAATACAAAACACATTCCTTTTCAGGAAATACTGATTAGATCCAGTACTGAACAAAGCAATACAGTAGATGCAATCACCAGAGCAAGTGAAAAATACCACAGTAATACAGAAACCAAGGCAGCAGGTTCATCACACAAACTGCATTTGTCTTTGGGAGTTTCAGAGAGAGCTGCACAAACCCAAAATCCAGCTCGAAACTTTTTATTAGCTAATTATTATGAAACAAGCGCCTTATTTCCCTCTGATCAAGAAAGTTTGCATGTTCAAAGGCAAAGGGGATCGTCTCAAAATCCTACATCAGCACTGCTGTCTTCCCTTCCTAAAGCCTATTCACTTTCTAGTCATGTCACACAGCAGATGTCAAATCGAACCAAGGATGAGACAAAGGTTCACAAAACCCAGGGAAAAGCAATTATGTCCCCTTTTGGTTCACACGCTGTAAATCCAAGTGTAACAACAGTGATGTTCAGCACATCACAATCATTTTTTACAGTTACCCCAGCAACACCATCTGGTAAAGGCTCTGTCTCTGAAGCAGTCATCACCAACCCTACACATATCCATTCTAGCACAGGGTCCTTGGAGCATGCATCTAATCCTGATGATTTACTGATGGCAACAGGTCACGATGGCTCTAAAGCGTCCAACGTCATAATGAACTACGACCAAGGAAAGATTCTAGGAGCAGAGTTCACATCTATTTCCTCTCAAGCCCATCTGAATAAGTCACTTTTCCTCACAAAACCAAGGCCTTCTAAGCTCTCTAGCCCTGGATCTTTTCCTGGTCTGGTCAGTGTCGTAAGAACAACCTCCTCCCTATCAGCACCCGAAACACTTCATTTAACACCAGTCATAACTGATAAAGAACTTACAACACCAATATTGCTTCCCATGGGTATATATAAAGAGCGTAGAGGATACACAACAGTGAAAAAGACATCTTTATTCCAGAGTAGGGTAATGTCACTTTCTAGTTCAGAATTACCAGTTGCAAAAAGGTTTGTTACATCTCTAAATAAATCTGAACTTACAATAGCCTCAGCTAAAGCCTCTTTTGAGAAAGATGACCGTATGCCTTTCACAGGTTCTTACATGACACAAAGAGGGAAAGCAGCTGAAAGCGAGCACATAAATACTGCAAAGACTTCAGTCCCTGCTATATTAAAAAAAGAGTCTACTATATATCTTGACAACACATTTCACAAAGAGGTTGTTACCTCTACACTTTCATCTTTTATAGCAACAAAAGATGATATCTTTAATAAAAGTTCTGGAGAAAAATTCCAAATCCCAATTTCCACACAAAGTTTTAATGCTACATTAGAACCTCCTAAAAGTAAAGATGATGTGACACTCATGAGTCGTAATAGGCAGTCTTTATCCTGGGCAGAAATCGCCCTCACACTGAGGACAAACTCTACAACTGGCTCTCAGGGACCAATCAGCAACCTGAAAACTGATAAATCAAAATTTTATTTAGGGGGAAAAACAACCATTTTCTCTTCGGCTTCCTTTGCAGCAGCTACTCCTTTCAGTGATGGACAGCGTAGCAATGCTATTTTCAGCTTTGGCACACAACCACTGGCACATTATACAAAGAGGAAAACCAGCATGTTTGTGCCTTTTCAAACCAGTGCCTTTATATCTGAGACTTCATCTGTTGGCTTTGATAGGTCAAGGTCTAATTTACAAACAAATACCACCTCTGATGAACATCCAAATTGGAATAATGGACAGCAGTCAAATCAGGATATAAACACAACCTATCCCCCTCTAGCTGCATTTAATCCAAAAACAGAGCGCCATCTTGGATTATCGAGAGAACAAAGTGTTGATTTGCCCTCCATTCATTCAACATCTGTTACACTGAACCCTCTTGCTTCATCAAATTTGGGTTCAGATGGCTTTCTGTCCGAGTTAGATACAACTGCTTACCAAGCAAACACTTCAGAGACCTCTCCTACTTCTCCGCCTGTGGTCTTAGGTGTTGGTTTTAAAAATGTTTTGTCTTTCACTCGGAATGATAAAGAAAATTATTTAAAACTAAAAGGTCTAATGTCAACTTTTTCATCATTACAATCATCAGCTCCATCTTCCCCAGCGTCATCAGGTGTTACAATTTTTCCATTTCCTTTGCATCTAAAACCTAATTCGAAGTCCCCTGAAGCGTCATCAGGCTTGTCTATGTCAGCTAACGAACCAACTCTGCACCCATACAACACATTGTTATCTGTTTCTGTTAAAAGACTGCTCTCCCAGTTACTCTTTTCATCACCAAAATCATCATTACATTCTGATGGCCCACAAGAAGTGACTGAGAGTTTTGTTGTCCTTACAGCGTCGGGAGTGGGTGAGTTAACCACTGCAACAGCCACAATTTCTTTCCCAAAGGAAAAAGAGACCAGTCTATCACCGTCTCTGTCAGTTGTTTTTGCCGGAGCCACTGAAAGAACATCTCAGGTACTATCTTTGACCCCTCCCCGGGACACCACAACAGCCTCTGTCCAGTTTACCACCACAAGAAGTGGTCCTGATACTACCGCACCATCCCTAGAAGTTACCAAGCCTTTTACTGCAAGATCTACAACAGCATGGCCCACAACTACAACCAGGAAGGCAATTACAACTACAACGAATAGGAGTCAGACAAATAGGAGGACCCTAACACCACCTCTTCCAAAAACAAGTCCCCCCAGGTGGGCTACCACTGTCTTCATCTCCCCTTTCACCACCACCACTGAAACTCCCCCTCAGCAGTGCAACATTACAGAGAGAATGTGGGTAAAAACAGGTAATTAGACTGTTGGTGCTAAGTAATAAAGCTCAATAATAGAAAAGGGTTGTTGTTACTATTTGTGACATGAGTTGTGCTTGTATTGTTTTTGTGTGTCCCTGTGTTTGTCCCAGTTGTTTCCATCTATGTGAGAAGAAACAGGCTGGACAGCATCCAGCGGCAGAACTTGCGCAGGGGACTAAGTCAAGGCCTTAGAAAAGCTCTGAATGACAGTTCTGCTCAGGCCCAGGTCAGTTTATCACTGTCAATATGATCTTCATTTATGTACTAATATAAAAATATAAAAATAATTCTACTAAACTACTTAATGATTACATTATTTGTCTGAGGTGGTTTGATAAAAGCTTTGTGGGGTTACTGCATATCTATTAGTTTCCTAAGGACAGAGGATTCAGCTTTAATTTAATCTTGAATTCAAATAAATAAAGTTAAGGTAATTAAAACACCCAAGAATATTAAGCCAGATGGATTTTATCAGGCTCATTGAAATAGTTTGACATCCACTTCATTAGCAGGGAGTGAATTAGGCCCTTAAATCAAGGACCTTTGTGCAGGCTAGAGGAGATGAGGACTAATATAGAAATGAGGTTGACAGAATGTGTCCCAAAAGACAGCTGGTGGTGCCATATATTATAGTAACGGTACCATCATTACATCATTTGACTCTAGTAGTAAATGTAATATAACTGTTGTTTTGTCTTCTGATTGTAACAATCAAAAACATTTATAGCAGCAAATTGGCTTGTTGTAGTTTTCAATTGTTTGTTTCTTTATAACAGCTTGAAAAAGATCAAAAAACTTTTCACACTATTCTAAAAAAGAATAAACAGCTAAACGCTATGGTGTAAAAATCTCTACCTTCTATAAGAGAAGCATTTCTCCCTTATTTCTCTCTTAGAATTATTGAGCTAGTGGTAAGTGCCTCTTATGTGTGCTCCCACGTGTGTTTTCACATGTAGTTATCTGCTTTTTAGTCTTGCATAAAGGTCTTGGTGTGTTGTTTTTTTCCTGTGCAAGTATCAAATCATCTGGAGTCAGGTGTGTTTGTCCTGCCAATGTGAAGGTCAACACTCTCACATGTCCCCTCTCTCTCACTACAGTCGCTGAAAGTGTCATGCTTCAGTGCACTCCTGTTACCCATTTCACCACTGCTTGGTTTCTTTTTAGTACCGCTGCTCTCTCATCCAATAGGAAGCAAGCTGTTGGCAAGGGAAATTGCTTCTATGTTTAATTATAGGTTATAAATGGTTTGGAGGAGAGCAGTGCGCTGCACTGGTGCTAGAAAAATGATGAGAAATAGATTAAATGAACCACAAGTCAAAAAAACATTTTGAACCTCTAAAAGAAAAATAGAAAACTATTGTTGTGGCTTGTAGCCAAGGCCCTCCAGTGACCAAAAGCTTATTGAATGCCAAAATGCTAGACTAATCTGATGAGGGCCTCTTAACACTCTTTGAGATAGATTTTTTTTTGTGTGCGGCCTTGCTTGAAATGCAATCTTTTAATAACACCTTTACATGGGTGAAGCTCGAGAGGATGAAGTGATAATAAAGGGCCCTTTTCACAGAGCACATACAACAAAGCTATGGATTGTCAAGAGGCAGAGCAGTGACACTGGGCTTTCAATAGAACTCCTTGTCAGCAGATACTTTGAGCTATATCTAGATAACAGTGCTGAATGCCTCACAGACGTACAATCTAGTATTGAGGCGTCTGTTTTCTTTTTTTCATGAGAAGAGTTAACAGAACTCCAACAAATGATGCAGTACTCATGATGGCAGATAGGTTTACCTTTGTTTCAAAGCAAAAAAAGTGGTCGCTGGGGGTGTCTTTGTTGCTCACTTGGTGGAACATAATGTAGAGAGTTTTACTGTAGGTAAAATCCCCAAACATGTGTAAAAGAAAGAAAAGGAAAAACTTCTATCAAGTTGATTGCAGTGCTTTTCAAATGCAGTTCACTATGATTTCATTCAGCCATTAGTTTTTTTTTATGGTTGATTGACTTAATATAATTGTTGTTCCTAAAGAACCACACTGTTTATCTACTGACATTAGATAAAAAGACTAAAATACAAGTATGCAGATTCTATTCTAAAATCAAAGTGTTGTTCATTACGGACTGGACAGATATGTCTAACGTCAGGTAACTGTGTCATGTTACATGTTCAATAATGGCATGTGTATGTATTTCTTTTTTCAATATATTTTTAGGTAGAGACTGTCTTTGGTTCACCCAACATGACAGTAGCATTTCATGTGACCGGAGGGGACATTGTTTACCCTCCTTCTGTAGTATTGGACGGACTGAACAACTATGGTCGTGATAAGCTGATTGCAGACCTGCGGCAGTACCTCCCTATGGTAACAGCCCTGCCACTGCCAGTTGCATTATGGAGAGCCAGCCCGGCCAGCAGTTTACAGCTCAAAACAGGTCAGTGAGACTGACTGCCATTTGTTTCCGCTGTGTAAGCTTCAGCTTCAATTTTAAGCAACATCTCACATAGAACCCATTTTTCTTTCTTCCACAGAAAAAAGTAACATATAGTGAGTCAGGATTGATAGCTTGTCGTTTGTTGCAGTGCTGCAGTTTGTGGGAGCAGGCGATGATCCTCGCTCCTGTCGCTTCTTTCAAATGATGGAGCAGAGACTTGAGAAAGTGTTCTTTGAAGCTCAGGCCAAAGTGTTCAGCACCACCAGCAGACTCTCTGTTCAGGTACTGTGAAGTGAATTGTGTATGTATTATGTAGTGTGTTATATTTGTTTTTGTTTTTTCAAAGGTTTAGTAAATAGTCTGATCTCCAGGGATGAGGAAACACATATTTAGACTTACTTTTTAAGGCCTTTTTATATTTTTATTAGAGCAGCAGTATTTTCTAAGTTTGAAGGAAACTGCATTTCTTAATAATATAATTACAATGTACAGCTGCATTTCAAAATACTTTTATATGTAAGTCAAATAGACATGCAGCATGCATTTTGTTGTATTAGTTTAGTCTAATGCAGCTCCATGGTAAGTACAAGTATTATGCTTTGAAAAATAGATTGGCACTGTTTTCTTTTCTCATGTATGGCTGAGCCATTGCAGGCATATTAATTACTTGTATGTTTGCTTTCATAGTAATGAGGTGTCACATCATAGTGCACCCTATATTATGAATCTGCTGGCAAGCCAGTGATAAAAAAGTAAAAAAAAAAATCTTGAATTCCTTTTTCACCTGCAGTGCCTGTCCATAGGGCAATAATTGATGAGTTTACATTTTTTGCACAGTCAAGTCATTTTTTTATTCATTGCTATTGTTTACATTTCCAAATTAAAGTAAAAGAACTGTACCAGTGTCATCTTCACCGTGTTTGTTTCTGCCTGTGATGCTGTTTTCCTCTTGTCCTTTATCAGATGCTGAGTGTCTCCCAGACAGCCGGCTCCCCAGCTGTGTCATTGGTCTACACTGTGAGGAATGGCACTGTCTCCCTTAATGGCACCACTGCCTCAAATCTTCTCGGTCAGCTGTCAGCTGAGCTGGTGGGCTACTTCCTCTTCTATCCGCCACTTATCATTGCTGAGCGTAAGTTGCAATTTGTGTCCGGAAACACAACAGATTTTTTGCAGTAAATTGAATAGGTGCAACAAGGACTTGAATAGCGAGCATTGTGCATTTCCTTCGTTGTGTCAATAAAACTCACTGTAGTTTTGATGAAAGCGGTTTGGCCTGTGTCTTACAAACTGTAGTGCTATTTCATCTGCTTTGTCATTTTCAGTTTCAAAACCAACAAACTATAAAACCTTAAAGTTTTATTCATAAAAACAAAGCCATAACAATAAAATATTTGTACATGGTTGATTAACTAAGCCTATCCCTTTCATCTCGAGAATTGTTAGTGGCATACCCATCCCAGCGAGCTGTCTGTGTTTGAGTTGTTCTTACAGAAAAGTAAATTAAGAGTGACAGGGAATTAGTCTTAACAACAAACCCAGCCAAGCCTCATGGCACAGCTTGTGTTGCTTCTGTAAAACTCAAAAGTCAGATGTAGACTGCTCAGTAGGGGAGATAGAACAGGCCTAATGAAACTTTTTTATGACTGATACTTGAGCCATGTTTGATTTCAGTCAATTCTGTCAATGATGCTATGAGCATCTTTAGGCCAGGACTTTCCCTGTATTATCAAATTGCTGCCCAATGTTTTTAAATCTAGCCATTGGGACATCTCATTGCTCAAAGAGGGGGCACTCTACTGCACTACTTTGAGCAAATTGCAAAGGCAGTGCATGTTATACATTAATATGGATCAAACTAAATGTATTTTTTATCCAACAAAAAACCTTTTTAAGGAAAACTTTTAGTCTACAGTACCTCTGAATTAAGATCAAACTGATATCTGCTAGCAGGTGTATTTTAAAACTCACTTTGTCTTTGGTTAAAATTTATTTGAAAAGTGTTGTCATTTAGTTTATGAAGAGTAAAAGTCGATATCAGAACCAGGACAGAAATTGATCCAAATGAAAACCCAGTTAAACCGAAGATCTAGTGGGATACGTAGTGTCTGAAAGTGATTTCGCTGGTGATTTTTGATAGTTTGTACTCACACCATCAGTCAAGAGATGTGGACAGATGCTGGCAGTGGCAGCACTTCAAAGCCAGTTATGGCAGTACATTAGTAACAGTGAGGTCTTTTTGTTTCATGATCTTGGGCTGTTTTGTGGTAGAAAGGCCACACAATGCTGTTTATAGTGCCTCATGGAACCTGTGGGGTTGGTGTATGTGTGGGGTTGGTGTCACATGACTGAGTTAAAGTTTCTATTGTCTATCTGTGAGTATGTGTATCTTCTCTATTAGTACTATAATGTTCTCTGCTGGCGAGAATTACTTTGCAAATACTATACCTTGACACTAAAGTATAAGTTATATGGCTAATTAGAAATAACGTTCTGTTGGAGTTCAAACATTAAAAATATGCAAAAAATAAGTAACTTTTTGGGGGGGTTATTAAATTAATTGCTATTACTTTGAAAGCTTCAAAATATAGGAATTTTGTAAAAAACATGAAATCTCTTGTAACATCGTGGAAATTAATGTATTACACATTACATGTCTGGAACAACATGGAAGTAAAGATATCCATAAACCATTTTATTACTTTTTTTAGTTTTTATTCAAAAGCTGGCGTAAATCTGAATGTAGCCTTTATTCTGATGAGCATGAAAAAGAAAGGTTGGATAAACGTTAGCCTGGAAATTGGATGGCACAATAAGGAAGGAAGTCTACCCTAGATGAACTTTGACTACGCTTCATTACCGACAGCTCTTGAAAAACAAATCACATTTACAGTAGCGGATAGCGTTAAACATGCCTTATTTGATCGGACAACCCTGTGGTCTCTCTTCTTCATCTAGGCTGCAGAACTTTCCCTGGCATCTTATTAGACTGCAGCAGAGGCTCATGAAAAAACGTTTTACTGTTAAATTCTTCCCTGAATTCAAGCCATGCACTGTATAAACAAGGTCAAAATGATTACAAAAGCCCTATAGTCATATCCCCCCACCAACGCTACTGTAATACATCTTCTTTCTCTTCTTTCCTGTCATGCCTTACTGTACATTTCTCTATGAGGACTTTTACCACTTGCCACTGATAGAAGATTCTCCCCAAACCCTGCAACAGCCTCCAGCAGAAGAGATTAGTCAAGCAAGAAATAGATGAGCTAACTGCTGCTGATTCACAACTTTACCCTAGCGTCAGTATTGGTCTGACATGAAGTTTAATAAGGATATTGGCAATTTCAATTCTGCCTTACATTGTGAGCATCGTCTTCTTAACATATAATAAATCAAGGATATTGCAACTCTAGCTGTCTTAATGAAGATATTTAAGATTAAAATTGCTTTTGTTGCATGTTTTTGTTGGTTAAGTTTTGTGCAATTTCATCCTTCAGACTGACTCAACAACATTTTTTCTGTTCTTACAGCACTGGAGTATCACAATCTGAACACCTCAGTTGCAACCAGAGACTTCTGGGTTATCACAGGTAGGTGAGAACTTCTCACTGAATATTAAGACTCATCTTCTTGTGTGGAAAGAGTTGATGTTTTATGCATTATATATTTTTGCTGAATTATAATAGATGTATTCTCTTTTGGTGGGATGACCCCTAAATTTAAAATGTGTCTCCATTTTTATTGAATGTTACACTTATTTTTTATTGTTGATATACTTGATATCACTACTGAAAATAAATTAAGGGAATAAGAATATGAATAAACTGTTAGTTATGAAGACTACAAGACCAAGGCTATCGTTTTGTGAACACAGTTAAATATATTCAAATATTCCAGTGTTTTCAAGGGCACCTGTGATAGATGGGCCCTTAGGATCAGACGAGGTAGTCCTTAACCTTGCACTTATTCCAATGAAAGGCAGAGCCACTCCGAGGTCATTTACCAGATAATGGGATTTACTCACACTGAACAAGATGCATGACAGAGAGGATTTTTTTGCTTCACAAGTCCTGAAAAAAATGCTTCAAGCAACTTTGGGTTTGACCAGGGTGGACTGAAAAACTAGTCAAGTTTTTAATATATCATGACTTAAAGCATGAGAGTATCATCAAGACCAAAATATTCACAGCAGAACTGATGTCAGTATATCAAACATTAGAATCTGTGGTTCTCATTCGTACGCCTCAACTGTCCTGTAGGTATATATGTCTGCAGGTTGGTTAGTATGTCCGGCGCAGTTCACAGCTGTGACATTTGCAAAACCAAAACATTCCAGTTAGGGTTGTCTCCCATTGATGCTCACACAAATTTCCACATTTTATTCTCCCACTTTAACCTCCTTCTGGCTGTGGTCTTTCTTTCATCCCCATGTATAGTGATCCAGGATGTAGATAACACCAGCCTAGAGGGACAGTACCAGAGCTTTGCCAGTCTAATGGAGCAGCGGTTGGCTGAGCTGTTTGTGCTGGCAGGGCAGCATGGCACGCGTTTCAGAAGAGCGACAGCAGTGGGCAGCTTCACTGTTCAGGTAAGACACAGGTACAGCAACCTGGTGTTAGTCTTTTCATAAACAAGTTGAAAAGTTAAACATCGATTTTAAAGCTGATTATTTTTAGCAAATCTTATGTGTTTTTTTTTTACTTAAATACAGTGTGAACTTTTCATCAGACAAAGTACATATTTAAAAATACTTTACAAGCTAAGTTGTAGTTAATATTTGGTAATTGGGGAGTTTCACATTATCAAGTAATTGAGTCAGAAGCTGTAATATTTTTTTTAATCTAGACTTTATGCTTTCTTTTAGAGTAACCACTAATGTAATAAACCCTTTTTTTATTTGGTGTCAGATGGTGAGCATCCGTAGAGTTTCAGGATTAAAGAATCCCGCAGAGATGACTTACTATGTTCAACATAACGGCGTTCCTCTGTCTGGCACATCTGCTGCTAAGGTCTTGAACACTGTGGATTCTCAGACAATGGCTCTTACCCTGGGCTACTTTGTCCAGCTGCAAGCAGAAGGTAAGCCTGACACAAGCTCATGAGACTTGGACATTGAAAGAACCAATCCTACAGACTGCCTGTCCTTCATAGTAATTTGAATCAACTATTTAGAATTTCTTATTTCTTCAGCTGTGGTGAAGAACCCTTCCAATAATCTTTGGATAATCGCTGCAGTGTTGGCCCCGATCGCTGTAGTCACACTTATTATCATTATCATCACTGCGGTGCTGTGCAGGAAGAATAAGAATGACTTTAAAACTGATGCAATTGGAAACCTCAATCCACGAGCAAAGGTATCTGTCAGTCTACCTCCTGACTGTTGGTTATGGAGATTGCAACAACAGTCTCAGCTACTGTGTTGGTTCTAAAGTTAAATTAACTTATGATGAATCTTTTCATCTGTTAAACCTTACACTTTAAAGCAGTATTGACTAGTTGTCTCTTAGAACACTCAACGTTGAGGACATTTTGCGTTGTCTTACTTCCAATATTCTGTGAGATGTGATCGCAGTGTTTCACATGCGCTCTCTTATTTTCAGATGTCGTATCGGAGAGACGTAGGTTTCTATCACCAGGTATCTGCCACTCTCTGTTTCCATTCATACCACTCTGTGTTCTATAGGGCTTCATTTGGGATTTGAGGGAGATTATATCCAGGAATATTTTCTTAAAATAGAGCTTGCTGTGTTGATGAAAATATATAGCAACACCTTTCACTTGTATTTGTGATAATCTTTAAATATTTGAATGAAAAGAGTATACAGGCAGAGTGCATGCATGAAGGTGTGTGTACAATATCTGTCTTTCTTTCTTCTCAGTTTTGCACAATGCTTTTCAATATTAAACATACCTATATACAAGTATGTATGAAAATAGATTTGAAACAGATATTATGTTTGCTATAAGATGGGACAGACCTTAGTTTTCCTTGTGATGAAAGAACTACTTATTGATGGTGCACCTTAGGCGAAATAGAGGCAGCGATGTGGGTTTGACAATTTTTGACTCTGTGATAAAAGTAGAAGTAAATATTTCAGTCTGTTTGTGGGTGTAGGTGGTGGACTTTCAGCTTCTGCCTCTCTTTAACAGTATGGTCCTCCTGAAACAGTGTTCAGAGAGTATAGAGTATATATATACTACATATATATATACATATATAAATATATGCAGTATATATATATATATACTACATATATATATATATATATATATATGTAGTGTATATATATATATATATATATATATATATATATATATATATATATAATATATATATTAGTATATATATATATATATATATATATATATATATATATATATATATATATAATATATATACTATATATATATATATATATATATACTACGTATATATATATATATATATATATACTACATATATATATGTATGTAATATATATATATATATATATGTAGTATATATATATTACATACATACATATATATATATTACATACATATATATATATATATATATATATAAGTAAGTAATTGAAGTGTCTTAGAACATATAAAATGCATCAGTCTTACTTAGTTCTGTCTCTTTTCTATCTTCATTGCCATTCCAACCGTGTCCGTCAGCCGGTCCAGGGTTTTGACTATGCCAAGCAGCACCTCGGCCGACTGGGAGGTGATGAGGAGGCCCTGCCTGTCAGTCAGGACACTTTAGTCATGTCACTACAAATTAAGGACACGCCACTGTCACTGGAAAAGGCTTTGCCGCAGGATGGCACTGCAAATAAGAAAAGCCTTACCTCTGACAACTACAAAAGGTATACCTGTGAAAAGAGTCAAGGTTGTATTGGGGATCTTCTTATTCAAATTATGTCAAAGAAAATAAAAGAAATGAAACTTTTTACACATTTTAATTATTAGTTTTAACTTTAACTTTTCTGTCTTTGCACATTTGACCACCACAACTACTTTTATTCTATCAGTTCAAGTAGAAATATGGCAACTAAATTAATACTTCATTGTTTTTGTATTGAATAATGAAGTGGGAAAAGTTAGTGCTGCAGTATTTGAGCAGCAGTTGCAAAGAATTCTCTAAAACTAAAAAATGAATAAAAACAAACAACATATGGTACATTGTCAAAGAGTGTTATGTGTCCAAATGTCAATAAGTCTGTTTCTGAAAATAACAACCTTGATAAACGTTAAATTGAAGAGCAAATTGACGCAGGGTAATATAGTAAAAAGGCGGTTGTTCAAGATGTACCCTGCCTCACGTACATAGGAGCTGCTCCAGCATTAGAAACATTTTAAATTCAGCCAATCAGATGCATTTTTTGGCCTTCAGCTTTTATTCAATAGTGAGTGCAGATCAACAGAAAACATAATCACTGAGCATATTACCTGAAGCCGGTTTGCTCAGGTAACAGGTATGCACTCAACCAGAACCACCAAGGCGCCTTTTAAGATGTAATATTTAACAAACATACAAATAGAACATTTTTATTTTGACCTACAAATAATTTGAATGCTTTCTTACATCCTTGCATTTTTGACATTTCACTACAGGTGCATTAAAGTAGCTTTATCCTAAAGTTATTCATGAAAAAGGTGCAAATAGATGGTGCAAACAGGAATAAGAGCTCTGTAATAAATGACTAAAAATAAATGTGTGGGTCTGGCAGAGGAATTTTCTCTGCTATCACAGAGAAGGTGAGACCCGTCTGTCATGTCCTAAGATGCCTTGTCAAGCACACTCTGAAAGATAAAACAATAGGATCAGTTTTTACTTTAGACTTTAAATTCTTGTAAAAATGTATTATGTTTTGGCATACCTCAAAACTGAGCAGACATTTATACTTTTTTCTTTGTAATACTGTTTTGCCATGGTCAGACTTTTAGCCCTTAAACGCAAATTGATTTAGCATTTAATTATGTGGCAGTGTAGTTTGTGAAAGCACTGAGTATAAAAATTCTTTGCAATGGTTTCTGTCCACCATAATTAGCCGTTATCCATTACAGGTCCTTGTTAAGCCTCCGACTGCTGTGTTGAGCAGTGTGGGGTGCTGGGAGGGAGCGGGGAGGGCAGTTATCATTTTTTCCAGATAATTAGGGGATAGACCATAGTGCTTTGATGTCACTGTCAGCCTCACATTTCTCTGAGCTGTAGCTTGATCAGCTTTAATTCTGACTACAGCACAGCATTTGAAGTGATTTAAACATGTAGTGGATGAAGCAACTGTTTGTTCAGTTAACAGAAAAAACTCTAAATATTTACAGCATATGATGAGTATTAAAATAAGCGGTTATTATTTTACATTATTCCAATTCAAATGACAAAAAAATGAGTTCTTGCAAATATAAATTAGAAGAATAGACAGTAATCCTTTTAAAAGAGACATATTATATACATATACATATATATATATATATATATATATATATATATATGTATATGTATTAAATGCATTCTGTTTACGTGACTCTGATCTGAAAGATGAAGAAAGGAAAGATAATGATGTTAAGAGAAGAATGACATAATCTGGCTGCAAGCCCATTTCTCAAAGCTCACCGCCTTTCCTGTTGCTATGGTTACTTGCAGCAAGTTGCCGAGTGAGGATGGTTCCGTCATCAGCAACGAATCAGAGAAGCTGAATTCCAGCAGGGGCCTGACGGCACTGAAAGTCACAGCACAGCAGAAACTGACAAAGGAGGAGTCCCGTAACAGGAATGGTGAGAGTCATGATGAATTAAAATGAATTTATTTATTTTGCAGTGTCTTTGGTGGGCCAAGTGTGTTGTCAATGCCATAATATTTTTCCCCTTCCTTCTGGGGAAAAAAAAAGCTTTAGCCTTTGTTTCCCTTTCAGGTTGAAATGAGATACAGTATGCACTGCCACTGCAGCACTTTTTATTGCCGGAAAGGTAGCCACTCAGCAGTTAGCAGAGACAGACTTGATGAATATGCATGAGAGACACAGTCTGCTAACATAATACAGTATGTCAGACTGGTGGAGGCTGTCACACAATGGCAGAAATATACTAAAACACTATGTAAATATATTATCCTGGGTAGTTTAGGTAAAAACTGAAATACACTCAACTTAAATACACTCACTAGTTTTCTCTCTACGTGTAGTCAGTGTTTTTCATATTAATCAAATTACAGCATCCATCCATCCATCCATTTTCTTCCGCTTATCTGGGGCCAGGGCAGCATTCTTAGCAGATGTGCCCAGACTTCCCTTTCCCCTCTTTCTCCAGCTCTTCCGGGGAAATACCGAGGCGTTCCCAGGCCAGCCGAGAAACAGTGGGACATACCCAGAACACCTACCCAAATTTACAAATTACAGCACATTGGTTATAAATTGGCTGCAACTCACCAAATGATGGTTTTCTTAATGAGGGATTTGAATCGTTCATTAGCTGAGTTTTTAGTGAGTTTGTCAGTTTCTTTTAACTATCACAAGACAGAGGCAATACCGAAGAGAGTTGCCAAAGCAAAAATTTGGATATATTATCTCAGACCAGCACTTAATTTGCTAACAATGGAGTTTTTCCACATAATCTGTCAATGTAAGCTGCACAGAGGCAAAGTGATGAGATAGAGGCAGTGTGACAGGTTGTTTCTCACATGATTGGAGGTGTTCATACTGCCTTGGTGAGTGAACTTACTCTCTGTTCTTCAGATCCATATGATTCCTCCTCTGGCTCCCTGCAGCTCATCTCCATAAAGCCCATGGTAACTCAGCCAAACTACTCACACCCCGCGCTGTCGGATCGCAGCCAGGAAACTGCCGTCATCAATGGAGAGGTAACACACATAAATACTACAGTATACTCTCATAATGTGCATTTTTTGGAATATTTGAACAGAAAGTATTTACCGTAAAGCTGTATATGATAAAATACTTATACCAACTTAAATACCATAACAACTTACTTTTAAAAATAAAATAATACATATAGACACCTCACAAAGCTTTGTTTTATAGCTTTAGTTTCTCAGGCAACCACAAGATGTCACCAGTTGACTCCAGTATGTCTTCTGTTATTCTTAGCCATTTTAACATTTTCTTGCTTGTTTGATTAAACCAGCCAAAAGATACTCGATCAGTTGAAGCAAGTCAATTTTCAACATGAAGGCCATTGTATCCACTTTCTTCTTTGCAGATCAACATGGCCCTCAAACAGAAGTCAGATATTGAACACTACAGAAACAAGCTGAGGCTGAAGGCTAAGAAGAAAGGGTATTATGACTTCCCCTCTATGGATGGCAGTATAAGTGACCAGGCACTCTCACAGAAACAGTGGCACGGTCATGGCAGGTCAACTGGTGAGCTCGGCCGACCGCGGGAGCCTGAAGATGAGCGGGGGTCCACTTATGTCAAGTCTAACAAGAGGTAAGTGGACAACCTGTGTTTAATTGGGTCGTGCAGGAGCCAATGAGTGCACTGGCTATGGCAGGTGAGATCATATATACTTCTATTAAAACACCCCACTAACTATCCACTAGGCTGTCATTATCCGGTCAGCTAGCAGAAAGACGTCCATCAGGTCTGTCCAATCATTTTGATCTCAGTCGGGAGCTTCAATGACAAAGATAATGGGATTGGCAAGTTGTCTAATAGTCCATTAAGCTGTTTCTTGTCTATTCTGCAAATGACAATATTGTTGGCTTATAAAAGACTTGTGTCAAGGGAATCTGGTCCTATTATTCCAAAAGAGAAAGCTGTACGTTTTTATTCAATTATATTCTAGCACTGTCTAAAAAGATTTATATCCCATTTGATGTCAGGAACAGTATTTAGCATTTATAAACATTGTATACTGTTCTGCACTCCTACGTCTTGTCATTTGTTTGCTGCAAGTTACGGACAGCTTTTGAGCAGAGCCTTGAGTTGCAGCTTTGAGTAAAATAGAGCCCTCGGAGGGATTAGGTC
Organism: Neodontobutis hainanensis; assembly: GCA_024349245.1. NCBI lineage: Eukaryota > Metazoa > Chordata > Actinopteri > Gobiiformes > Odontobutidae > Neodontobutis > Neodontobutis hainanensis. Next base: position 6,183,421 of record JALDNG010000002.1, on the reverse strand, counting down.
TGAGTCTGTGCTTTCCTCTTCCCGACAGGCATTCACAGGTGGGACAGCCAGCCTATCGCAGCAGGCAGAGCTTGAGTAGCCCGAGCCCTGGAGGAACAGAGATGGACCTTCTTGTGATGAGAGAGAGACCCAGGAGAGGAATCCGCAACAGTGGCTATGATGTAGGCTATGAGTTAAGCAAAAAACAAAATGGTAACACTTGAAAATCTAAGAGTTATTTTAATCTAAATACGAGAATTGGCTAGGTTCCTTCTTTTAAGACTCTGCATTCAATGAGACCAGCTGTATGCTCAGGTGTGGTCCAGTGTGTCACAGCAAGCACCAGGGAATGAAGCAGTTCATTCATAATTAAGAACAGGAATTTATGAGGTGCTGTCATTTTGATTTATAAGGCATTTCAGGATGGCTAGTTTATAGCTCCTCTTTTTTATTGTTCCATCATGGTGCATTTGCTGTCATGCAGTCATTTAATAGACCGCACAGACTGGGTGTTTCTTAATAGCTGTCCTGAAATTAAACTTGTGATAAATGTAAAATGCAAAATGTCATTTGTTTTTAACTAACCAAGACTGCGCCACAGTGTCTCGTGAAGATTTTTTATCAAACCTGAAAAATAGATTGTGGCACAGCAGCGTAATAACCTTAAATTTATGTGGTGCAGTGACACAGCATCTAGCCACCTGTTCAGCTGTGTTCGTTATATGGTCCAATAGCCCCTCTTTCAGAACTCCTGGCTCTAGTGATTACAATGGAGCCAGTGTAGCTGCAGGGCCCTGAGCTGCAGATGTGAGTCTCTGCCTTTCTCGGTTGCAGGGGTCTGATTTACGAGGTGCACTGCTCTAGGTCTCCTGTGGCTAACCTCTATTTGCACAGGAAGTAGGGCAGCTTCAACTCATGTTCATTTATCAGGGAATATAGAAACTGTAAAAATAAGATAGAGAAACGGTGGGAGTAAAAAAAAAAGTGTGGGATGTTCAGAGGTTTGTAAAAGACGGTTGTGTGATATAGAGTCACTAAACTGAAAGAGCAATCTTGTTCTTTTGCTAAACTCTCTGTGCCTGGACAGTGACTTCACTCAATAGTGTAATCGGAAATAAATGGCTTCTTCTAACTGAACCAGTACTGATCTGTCTAAAAATTTAATAAAAGACCAATTCAAAGAAAAGAAGAAAAATGGAGACCATTGTCTTTAATCAATGCCTATACATGCAATGTTTTTTTGTGTTTTTTGTTGTGAACGTGTTTGTTTTAGACGGAGCCAGAGTTGATTGAGGAGACAAATGTTGATCGCCTAGAGGGTCAGAGGGAATACATGTACGGCCGGGGCTTGAAAGGCCACTCAGAGACGTCCACTCTGAGCTCACAACCGTCCATTGATGAAGTGCGGCAGCAGATGCACCTGCTGCTGGAGGAAGCATTCAGCCTGGCTTCAGGAGGACAGTCTACATCCGGACGACACTCCCAACACCACCACCCGCCTCCTCCGAGCCGCTACAGCCCTGCACCGCCTCCCCTTCCCTACGCAGATGTGGTGACCAGTGCTCCAGGCACAATGAGTTGTGGGCGAGGAGGCCTGCAGTGGGTACCATCCTATGGAACAGACATGTATCAATGCAGCCTGCCCAAACCAGTATGTGGAATATATGTTCTCCTATATTTTTTTACTGAGGGTTTGTCACTAAACTTTAGTCTGCCCTTATCTTTTTTTAAGACATTTCGCTTCACTCAGCTTCCTGAAATGGCCTTGGGTTCTCCTCCTCCTTTACCACCTCGAACTGGGCCTCCTCCTGGGACCTCCTTAAAACGGTAAAAGAAAGACATGCAATGAGTAGCACCACAAAGACCATTAGATACCTTATATTATATTGCTTTTAAATATATATTTTAGGACGAGATATGGGTATCGGCTGTTACTAGGATGATTTTAGGCATACTTTGAATATTGAAGTGCAATGAGTGATGTGAAGAATGTTAATTAAGCATTCATCTCTAAACTTGCAGTGTGTCTGCCATCTGGTGGTACTTACATAATATTGCACCAACCCTTAATTTATATATTTATATCTCTGGCATAGTTCCACTTCTGACTTGGGGCCTAAGACAAGGAGCTCAGAGAAGTCTGTCAATGATATGCAGAGTCAACATGAAAACAACCCATATGGGCTACCCATTCGAGCGGCACTTCCATCCATCACTGCAGAGCAGCCTGTGTCCAACTACTCAGGTAATCTCATGCGGATCATGTCGAATATACCCCCAAATATTTCTCTACTCACAAAATAAAACAGAACATCTCCAGGAGTGTACCTGTATATGGTTATGGTTACTCAGAACACCCCTACTTGGAAGGAAAAACAGTAGTCAACCATTTACTGCTGTGCACAAAGAAGAAATATATAGTTATATATTTGAAGAATTTATTTGCAAAAGCAGATAACTAACAACTTTTTTCTATTATTTGGCAAAGGTGATATCAGTCAAACCAAACTTGTGCGGCTGTGACCAATTAGGACCACGAAAATGGATTTGGGTTTTGAAAACAAAGAATAAATTAGTCTCAGTTGAATGGCCTTTATCTGTTTTTGCAAATTATCTCTTAAATTCTTCTTTTGGTAGCCACACTAATATATTTGTTCTAATGCATTTTAGAACAAAAAAAAAAAAAAAAAAAAAAAAATATATATATATATATATATATATATATATATATATATATACAATGGTTTTTGTACAGTATTTTCACTGCCTTATTTCCATGCCTTGAGGCTTTGATCATATTTAGCGTCTTGTCTTGTATTTACAGGAAACCCAATAACAGCGGTCTATGCCATCCCAGCCAGCAGATCCGGCTACTCAGAATATTTTGTGTCCACGCCTCCAACCTCTTACCACAGTCCGTCCTGGATGTCATACCCCCCTGAACCTGAGGATGTGCTGCCACAGTGGACAGACTCGGTAAGAAAAGCCATTTAGCAAATACATAACAAAATGCTTTAAAATCTCTAAGCTTGGCCTTTTAACTGTGGCCTTTATTGTCTCTGCCCTATCCAAGCATCTGAGAGTACCTACATTATAATTCAAAAACATTTGATCTGTTACTTATATATTTCTGCTTTCTTCATTTTACCAGGGCTCTGTACTGTGTAAGTGTTGAAAGGTGTGTTAGTGTATATCAGTAACTCCTAAACAGAAATGCAGTATATTTGTGGCAATTTGGTAGTGACGTGTTTGATTTAGCCCCTGCCTTGCCAATATTCTTAGTTTCATTATATGGCTGTTTTTGTAGAATGACATCCCATAAGATATATCTCATTCTCACAAACAATATCTTCACAGATTTTCTTTATTTTTTTTTCATTATAACACTTGTGCTTCCATCTGTCTTGTCAGAACTGTTACTGTCCCCAGCATTGGATTCTTGTTTGTTGGAAGTTGTCCTTTGTTTTGTACAGTATGTTTGCCCTCACACAGTGTCTTTTTGCAGAACCTGTGTCATTTAGAAACCTTTTGCTGAACTGGTTAATGGCTGGCACTGAGTGGACACAGCAAAATCTCGGGGTAGTTGAGCACATTTATTAAACGCTTTTCCTTGATTTACATTCTTATTTTACCATCCTGTGTAGATGATTTCTCAAAAACATTAACATCAACACCAGTATCCATTTTGGGTGTTTTTGCACTTATCCATTTTTTTGTACATTTCATTATTTGTTCTTATTTTGTTTCATTGATAGATTAATTTGTTTATAGTTTCCCCTGTCACCTTGAAATGATGTAGAATAGTTGATGTTCACTCCACAAATAAAAGCATACTTTACATGCTTTAAATTAATAAAGTTCATTTCTCTCTGAGGTGACTGTGATAATGAAACTCATTTTTATTCATATGATGTGTATGCTGTTTTTACACAGGTGCCCCTGCCCGGGTATGTGGAGGCTTTCCCTCACCCTCGCTATCCCCAGGCAAGTCCCATGAGGCTCCCACTGCAGTACCACCAGGCACTGGAGCAGCCTCCCTCCTCTGCCCCGAGCACAGTGTCCCAGCATAGCCTGCCCACACTGGTGAAGGACATGGACAGCCTAAATTTGAGCAGTCTCTCCACCACAGCACTTGTACAGGCTATTCGCCAGGAGGTGGCCAAGTTGGCTAAAAAGCAGAATGACATGTTTGACTACTAGAAACACATTTTTTCTTCCCCATTTTGAATAGAAAGTGCATAATAGGCAACAGCACACACCAAGATACTGCTTTCTTTGGACTATTTTTTATGTCTTTAGTTAGAAGCACTGATTCTCAGTTTACATCTTACCATCAATTTAAAGGAACTGGTTAAGTATGACATTTCTTAAAAAGGAAGCTATAATATCTCTCTGAAGGTCGCAAGCAAATACTGTATGTGTGTCTCTTCTTTGTAGATATGACAAAACAGGTATGTGAATTATGGATCTTTTGTCCCAGCAGCCTTTTTTCAATCAGCATAGTCTGAAAAAGAGGAAAGTGAGTTTACTAATGAGACTACCAAACACTTCCTGTAAGATGGTTAGTTACACACTGCAGTGAATTTAAGTATGTGCAGTAAAGACCATCATGTAGCTTTTAAAGAACATCAGCCTCAAAGATCAGCTGCCATAAATCCCTTTGCAGCAGTATTCATATAGTCATATTCATGCTACTCATTCACCATCCCAGCACTGTTTCACTTTGATAGTAATGTTTAAGTGGGTTTCATTATTTTCAGAACTACATTATATTGGTTTTCTAATCAATGGTGCCATTCCTCATGATTTAGTTTTAAGAATAATAGGTAGCATTTATCCTTGCAATATTTTTACCCAGGGCAGGTTATCATTTTAAGTCATTTGTGCCTGGTTGAGACCAGCATAACACAAGATAAGGCCTTATGAAAGTGACAGGTGTACTGACTGAATGGATATATAGAACTGACTAGCACCTCACACGTCAGTAGTTAGAGAAAGTCTTAAAGGTGGGGAACTTTTCGCGGGGCACAGTTTAAATTGAATGGACTTCACGGGCACTCACATTAGTTTGATCAGTTAGTGTTTATCATAATGTTGTATTGTGCAAAATAAAACGGTTTTAGTGATGTTTTTCCAACCTAGGGCATTTGTGACAAATCCTGTACTGTTACTGTAAAGGCATAATCTGTTAACAGCACTTTTTTGCTTAGTGGACATAAGTTTTTTTATTTTTATTTGGTCATTATTATTTTTTCCCGCAAGCATTGCTGTTTTTTGTTGGCCTTAATATAAATGATGTAAGGCTATGCTAGAAATATTTCAGACACTTTCTTTTGGAAAATCCTGTTTTTTTAATTTTCTTCTGTAAACAAAACCATTCCATATTTGGTTATTGTTTACATAAAAAAACATCCATGTCAACTATACAATATACCACAGTGCAATACAACCACAAACTATTTATTTTTTGGTAAAAGGGATATTTTCAGCATTTCATTATTCCTGAAGGTGAGTCATAGTTGTATCTTACTGTGACATAATCTTCATCAATATTTCTGGATAAGCTCTTCATAATGCAGAAATGCCAGCTTGAAACAGAAAGTGGAAGTCATTACACTGATTTCTTCTAAGCCTATGGCAGTGTGTTGCAAAATATTTGCATAAACATTCACATGCTACGGATTGCCTTCTTTATATTATTGCACTTCATATGGAATGCTTTGCTGATTGTAGTAATCAATGCTGTCATGAGAGTACAGTTAAGTGTGATACATAAGTTGCCTTTAACTGAGTATTTACTTTCATGGGACATTATTGCTTAAGCAATATTGTAACTTATTAACTTTTTGCATTACAACTCTTCAACAAACCCTTTTCCTCTCTTGAGAGTTGCTTGTGATATCCATTCCAAAAATACCGTATGTCTTTGTGTTTATCAAAATTGAAAACATACTGTATCTACTGTCCAGTGCAGAAAAAAATGAGGAGCCAACAAATTGCAATTGGTTTTGATGTCATTTCCTGTAACAACAAATTTATCTCTATGCCAAATTTGATTTAAGGTTACAGGAAATGAGCTGAAAGTATTCAAGTGTCATCTGTTCTTTTAACTGGCTTTCCTGTTTCATCTACTTGTTGCTCTTGCATTAAATGTTGATGAGAATACGATGTGAGAGTTGAAGAGACTGATGGAAAATGAAAGAAATACTAGCAAACATGATTCAAATAAATAAAATGTTTTCTTATTAGTACGGTCTCTATAATTTTCTTCAAAGCCAAATTTCTTATGATCCTTCCATTACTACGTGTGTAAAAAAAATCAAGTTAATTTTGACCCAGTTATGACCCATGTCAACTTTGTCCAATGGCTGTCTTTGCATCAGGGTGTTCTGGTAATCTTCACTGTCTGCACTGCCTTTGCTCTTGTGTAGTTGTAGTTACAAATTGGTCCACCAGATGTCACCCCAACACCCTTCAAATAACAACCAGGGCATTATTGACAGAAACTGAATTACAACAGACAGTACTGATTGAAACCGAATACATTTACAAACCTGATTCCCAAAAAGTTTCCACACTGTACAAATTGTGAATAAAAACAAAATGCAATGATGTGGAAGTTTCAAATTTCAGTATTTTATTCAGAATACAACATAGATAACAAATCAAATGTTGAAAGTGAGACATTTTAAAATGTAATGCCAAATATTGGCTCATTTTGGATTTCATTAGCGGTACAAATACCTAAAAAGTTGCGACAGGAAGCAATAAGAGACGGCAAACGTTAAATGTACATATAAGGAACAGCTGGAGGACCAATTTGCAATTTTTTAGGTCAATTGGCAAAATGCTTGGGTATAAAAAGTGCCTCTCAGAGTGGCAGTGTCTCTCAGAAGTCAAGATGGGCGTTCCCCCAATGCTGCAGCAAAAAATAGTGGTGCAATAAGAAAAAAAATTGCAAAGAGTTTGAAGTTATCATCATCAACAGTGCATAATATCCTAAGGTTCAGAGAATCTGGAATAATCTCTGTGCGTAAGGGTCAAGACCAGAAAACCAGACAAGATGCCTGTGATCTTTGGGCCCCTTTGGGCTACTGTAAAAATAATCACAACATGGGCTCAGAAATACTTCCAGAAAACATTGTTGGTGAACACAATCCACTGGGACAAAAAAGAAGCCATATCTAAACATGATCCAGAAGTGCCGGTGATTTCTCCGGACTAAAGAGGACTAGGACAACCCAAGCAGCTTACACATCTGGAAAGGCACCATCAAGGCTGAAAGGTACTGTATATACAAGGACAAAATATGCTCCCCTCCAGACATCGTCTCTTTCAGGGAAGACCTTGCATTTTCACACATGACAATGCCAGACACATACTGCATCAATAACAACATCATGGCTGAGTAGAAGAAGGATCTGGTTCTGAAAGGGTCAGATCTTTCATCCATATAAACAGTTGGTGCATCTTAAAGAGGAAGAAGACCTAAGACAGTTGAGTAAATAGAGGCCTGTATTAGACAAAAATGGGACAATATTCTTAAACTTGAGCAGCTTGTCTCCTCAGTCCCCAGACGTTTGCAGACTGTTATAAAAAGAAGAAGGTGGTACACAGTGGTAAACATGGCCTTGTTCCAACTTTTTTGAGCTGTGTTAATGCCATGATATTTAAAATCAACTTATTTTTCCCTTAAAATGATAAACTTTCTCAATTTAAAACTTTGACATGTCATCTACTGTATGTTGTATTCTAAATAAAATATGAAAATTTGAAACTTCCACATCATTGCATTCTGTTTTTATTCACAATTTGTACAGTGTCCCAATTTTTTGGGAATTGGGTTTGTATTACGTAGCTAGTGCTGAAAACAGTGTGCTGGAAAGATGTACTACAGAAAGTCAAGTGTCTCATACATAAACACATTTTTCTGCATGCATGTTTAGAATATAATTGCAAATTCTCTTTTTTAAGTAGCTTTTGCAGTTAGAAGCTAACGCGCTTTGTCAGCAGTGGCAGCAGACATTTTATACTATACAACTGCGAGCTGTTGGAAGCCTTTACAGTCAGTGACCATGAAAATGTTGAAAGCCTGTCTGATCGCATTATGTCCCTCAAGTATTCCCTAAATGCAAGTTATCACTTTATAAATCTGACAAAGTACTTAAGCCACACAATAAACACCATATACATTTTACAAACTGCTGTATTCTACATCAATGCACCCAAGAATCACAACTGAGAGCCTATCTCTACTCCAAATGAATTTATTCATACATACTGTATATACCTGCCAACCACACGCTCTCTTAAAATCACATTAGTTAGGATGTCTCAAGTCAGTGAGCTCCAAATTTAGTTGTAATCTAACATTGGTTGTAGTTAAACCTTAAAGAAAAGCCATTGGAGAAAAAAATGTCATTGTTAGTTAAAAAAACAAAAAACAAATATAATGAAATATAGCAGTACTTTTTTTTGCCTGTGTGAGTCCCAGGTCTTGGTAATAGTGATTAGTTAATAGGATTACAGTGGTGGATTTCCCTAAAGATCTCACTTTGACCTCCATATTGGCTTCAAATGACCAGGTGGTGTCATTTTTAATATGTGAGCTCTGTTTGTGTCATGACTAAACCCAGAGTCAGCTCCACACTGGAAACTTCAAATGAAACACCTCTCTGCAAGAAATATTGCTTGGTGACTTTTTTCCTCTGTAAGATTTACTTAAATTCTTATTGCTTTTCTGCCCACTTCATCCCAGCAACTTCCAGCTTTCCAAAGCCCTCCACCTCTTCAGAACGTCACGATCAGATGCTGCTGTGGCATAGTTGTTGTGTCCTTCTATAATACTTTGCTGCGGTTCTCTTGCATCTCGGGCACTGGATGCGTGAACACCTGGGACTGTCCAAATAAGAATATACAAAGAACTTTTCTCTGTACCAAAAAGGCTTAACTGATAAGCTCCCACCTTGCTTTTGTAAAGTAAATACAGTGTAATTTTTTTAAGTAGTGTTTTTGCAGCCATCTTTTGTTCTTTCTTGGCGCTATGAGGTGAGGCACTGAACTCATAATTCCTGTCTCCAGTAAACTCTATAAAATCAGTCAAGTCTGCCATTATGTCTGGCTGTCAGTGAGGGCTGAGGGTGTCTGATTTCTGGACTCAGTGTTTTAAAGAGCACCAAAGATTCATAACAGGGTCTTGTTTTTATGTTTCAATTCATCATTTCCTATTTAGGATACAAGAACTTTGGGATTTTGTTGGTGAACATTTTCCTTAGTGACTTTTTAAATGACAAGTCTTTTTTTATATAATAAAGGATCTGTGGATTTTTCTGGATGTGTGGAGTTTTGGCTGGAGCTGAAGAGCTGAGAAGCTGGCAAGGCTTATGCTTCCCTATTTAGATTAATATTCTCAACACCTGTCTTTGGGGAAATTAATGGGTGTTACTGTAAGCAGCTTTCTTTCTTCCTCAAACCCTTTTTTCCTGCTGATTTCTTACTTTCTCAACCCCTCTGCCAGCCTTCTGTGCCTCGTTCCGCTGTCCTTCTCACACTTACCCTCTGCAGATTAATTGCCCAGTGATTCCGAATGTTAAAGAGGGATTTCCTCCATAGCCAGCTGTTTGAAAGTGTATGGGTCAGCAAGTTTTACTTGCTTGGGCTAAAGTCTTCTTCCTTATCTACTTTTAAGGAACTCCCATTTTCTCTTTACACCTCTTTAAACCTTTCTTGATTTGTCCACTTTCTGTCTGTATTCAAAACTCAAAAAGCCATTTACGCCACAGCATTATTTCTTTAATAGGGTTACACAAAGACTATCAAACCTATTATCTCTTCTGACAAAATGTAAGAGTTTACAAACTCACATAGATCCATCTTGTTCTGCTCTGGCAGTGCAGTTTCTGGTGAACTGCTGCATGTTGGGACTAATGGTGTGGCAGCACTGGCAGTTATGGGTGTGTTTAAGTCTAACAAAGAAGTGAACCATTTAACTTTCACTACTGTAAACAGCATTGTGTTACTCTAATTGAATCAGATTACAGTTACTGACCAGGTATGCATCTAACGTACTGTTATACAAATTCTTTGTCCATGTTATCCAGAGAGAACAGTGCAAACACTTTCTGAAGCCTTCTCACCTGGTTCTGTGTTACAAATTTGGCCAGTCAGGTTGTCAGTCCTATTTCATGCTGTTCAGATACAAGTGGCTTCTTTTTTTTTGTGTAGATGTTATGCAAGATCTTAAAGTGAAGCTCTCTGATCACATTTGAGATACAGAATTGATAGAGGCACATCCACACTTTCCTCCAGAAGATTTTATTTATCTGTAAATTCCAGACAGCTTTTTCTATAGGCACAATCCTGCTGTGGTTCTGAAATGCTTCCCTCGTGATCTTGTTGGTACACTTAGAGTCAATTAAATTAATTGTTCTGATCATAAATTCTGGTATTTTAGACGTAATGGTTTGGTATTTTAAGTGGGACTTGATGAACATAATTGTGCCTGAAAGGATTGCCCTAATCACAGTGACCGTGGGCTTTTCGAGACACTTTTTTAACCATGGTGTTTAGATAAAAAAATTCTATCATCTCTAGTCCTCCTTCAGTTTTTTCTAAACCAATCACCTCTTTAAGGTAGTGGTTTCTGTTTTTCCATACAAATTAAACGACTAAGTTATGGATTTCTTTACAATATCTACACAGAGAGACAAGATAGGACAGACAAACCTTTAAAAACCCTCAGCCTTCATTAGCAGCACTCATAAAAAGAGAGGTCTCTTTGAAGCCACATGTTAATAATTGATTTAGTGGTTTTAATTATTGGTAGGAAATTATTCTGAAAAGTGGATAACAAGAGATTTAATGCATTTTTTCACAGGAACGTTGCAGATTGTTTGTTTATCCGTTTAGTATAAGCACAAAATTTCACTTTTGTTGATATTGAGTTTGAGACCAGCAGCCTCCGAGAACACTTACTTACTTCTAGAGCTTTTTGTATTTGTGATTCTTCTTTAAGTAGTACAGTTTTCTCCCTCTTCTGGCCATTTAACTCTGGATCTAATAAAGGCACCTTTGGCCTTTGACATATATTTTATCTAACTCATCACAATACATTACCAAGAATCTCGTCTCTTCCTCAGTAAGATTGTGCTTAGACATTAAAACCTGTATCAGAATCTTTCATTGGATTTCTTGGATTGATTTAAATTTTTTTGCTACGAATTATTGCATTTTACCTAACTTTATGTTTGAAAAACTCCCTTTTTTAATAGGGTCAATATCTGATTTAGAAAATATATTTTTTGCTAGACTTTTCACTTGTTCTTGAATGTTTTGTCTTCTAATAATGTGTTATTTCATTTCCATCCATGCCTTGGTTGATCCAAACTTTTAGAGTGCACCTGCATTATGAACCAAAGCATGGCCAAGATCTGCTGTGAACTGCAAAGTCATTCCCTGAACCAAAAACAAACAAAAAAAAAAAAACTGCCCTCGGAGCATTTTTTTTCTCACCTTTCATTCGCAGGACACCTTCCCCGGCAGATTCACTTTGTCGTACTGTAAACTGCGGCTGTCACGTATAAGAAAGTGAAATGAGGGGAAGGAGGAAATGAAAGCCAGCGAGTCTTATTGAATGCATAAATCACTTCCTGGATAGAGGTTTATGTTGTTCTGCAGCTAATGGATCTCTGCCACTGGTCTCCTAAATCACACTGGTACTCAGAGGCACAACTTCCTCAGCCACAAACCAGACGTCACTCCTTTGATTTGAGTTTTTCTCGGCTCTCTACTATTAACCCTCTCTGGCTGGTACTTGAGTTTCAGTTCAAACAGAATTGCAAAACATTCTTTATTTTGGCTATTGCTCTCGCTCCCTCCTTTTTCTGTCTTGGCTTTGGAAAAATGGGCACTTACTCAGCTCAGTGGGGGTGGCATTAAACCCTGACACCAAGCAAAGTCACCAAAAGTTCATACCTGACTGGGCAACCTCAACGTCCTACCCTGTCCTTGTGTGATTTTCCCCTGACTGTATGAAATATTAAAAAAGAATTTTGCTGATTTATGTCCAGATGCCACAGGGATACAGCTATTTCTTTTCTATGCTAATGTAATCAAGCGCTTCTACTTTGAGATGCAACATGAAATCAGTTATTGTGGTGAGACTGTGAGGTGTGGGTGAGAATTACTTATTATAGAAATCAGTTATTATCAGTTACAATATTGTTCTATGTATGAAGGGTGAGGAATAAACATTTGATACAACATCCACAATATCATAAACTATATATTATATGTGTAAGTCTTCAAGGAACTTTGAAGCATTTTGGTCTTTTTGTGAACTTGTTCATAGTCATCACTTTTTAGGCATGTTCTAAAGTTTAAATTGCAAGTCTATGCCCTTTGCAAGAATGAAGACCAATCAGAAATCATTATTTATGAAGGAAAGCCTAATTTCTGCATATAATGAATGTGCTTAAGCCTGTAAATATGCTTTGTTTACACACCACCAGTGGATGCACGGGATACGGTTGTGTTCGGAGTCCGTGAGGTTTGTCATGTCAGATGTGGGCTCCCTTTGAAAAGCCAATCCTCCACATGGCTGACTCCACGCCTCCATGCATCTCCTCCATCTAAACTGACCTGAAATTGGACACAGCCCTGATCCCTTATGAAGCCATTATTTTTACATTACACAAATTCTTTCATTTTTTTTTCTAGCCCTCTGCTGGGGAAAGAAAACACTTTAGCTTAACTCTGAGTATATAGTGTCCTCCATTACCATCCTTCCCCTTTCACCCTCTACATGTAGCATTTTAGCCTGTGAAGCAGCGACTCTTCCACTGCGACAGGAAGGATTTTCTCTTTTTCACTTTGCCTACATCACACTACATCCCATATCTTACCTGCAAACAAACTGATGATTGTGAAGAGCAGAGGAACATATTGTATTCCACTGTATCAGAGGACAGTGCTGTGTCCTTGCATAGCTCTGTAGAAATGTCTTTGGCTTTTAATCATCGGATACATTGTGGTGTTGCTTCTTTATGTTCAATCACTAAAGAGCGATCACAATGTATCACAATTTTTTATTTTTTTATAACAACCTCTTCCAGCCACAGTAGAACATATGCCTCCAATGGTCAAATGTGAGCTCTGTGTTTAAGCACTTTATAACAGAGTAACTGTGACTAAATCGTTTTAAAGGATGGGAGTAAAGTAAGTAAAATTCTCATTTAGAGGGGGACATCATTAAAACACACAAGGACGTCGGAACAAACAAGAGATAAACTGTGTATAACAGCAGTACTGACTAAAAAGCATAAATTCTCTTGGATGTCTTTTTATCTTTGGTGTATGATCAGACAACAATATTGTTCTAATAATGACATCCTTCCACTGTCCAAAGAGACATTCATTACCTGCATTACTGAGGACTGTAGATTCCACTTACAGGTGACTCTCTGACCTTATACATCTGCCCTGCCATAAACTGTTGACCTGTTCATAACTGTGACCCTGCCAGAAATCAATGTTGTGTTTTCAGTCCTGCATCCTTGCTTCTATTAAGTTGTATCTGACCAGGAAAGTGTTTGCCTGATCTAATGTATGTTCTGCTATTTTAGTCTTGATTATGCAAGATTTTAGAAGTAACCATAGTAGCAGTTACACTTTATATTAAAATAACAGTGCCAGACTGTTGTCCTTGTGTGTAGCTTAAGTGTATGAGACACATCTCATTCCAACCACATATTGTACAGGGATTACTTTGCCTCTTACTTCATGCCTTCCTCCTTTATCACCATCTGTCTTTCCTCCACTAAATCCAAGGTGAATTACTTACAAAAATCAGTAGACTCCACCTTTGTAATAAAATGTATTTATTGCCCACAGCCTTCTTTAATAGCTCCGGTGCAAAAGAGAAAAATACCTGTCATTTTCAGATTTGCCCTTCATCATACAGTAGGTCAAGCCATGATACATAGCCATCAAGGCCTATAAATACAGCTCTGTGATCACGCACACACACATTTGCATGAGACGCATAGATCCTCAGGTAAGTATGGAACAATATTTGATGGCTTTGTCCTCTGTGTGCATTTTTTCTCCTGTGAATCTAATTTAGTGCCTTGGTTGTGGAAAGAACAACAGAGGTGACTGATGACGCTTCACAGCTGTGGTTTCTTCACTGATGCCCAAATGCTTTTCATGAGCTTCAAAATATGTGACAGAGCAGATGCATGTGGGCTTGAGTACTGTTTGCTTCCTCTTTTAGGTCTGCTATAAAATGTGTTTAACGTTAGATGTTAGAAGTAGCTTTTCTTTCACAGTTTGGGATCTTTTAACAGTCAGCCAGTTGTGTGATTAGAAATGGGATAAGCTTAAGGTTGAAACCATAGAAGTACTGCATTAAAACGGAGGTATGTTGTTACTTACAGTCATCATGGTGCTGCCCCAACAGAATGTCGCATAGGAAGCTGTTGGTGTACACTTTTTGTTTTCAAATGTTAGGAGTTAGAACTATTTTGCAATTTGACTTTTACTCTGAAAACATGTGATGCATCTAACTAATTGGAGTTGTAAACTTTATTGTTTAACTTGTTCCCACAGTTTGATGTAAACCAAACAGTCCAATATGTTTTACTCCTTCCGACTGCAGCCCTCCCGATGTTTGATGAGCTTTGCAAACCCAGCTGGAACTCTATGCCTTACACCCAAATGAACGGCTCTAAGTGACTTCATGCTGCAGCCCCCAGTGGTCTATAAGTCCTTTAATACCAACCTTAGATTAATGCAACTAATTAATAGACTTATAACTATACCGATTAGCTGGTCTCATTTCACCTTTTGTCCTAGAGCTTTAATAAATTGTTTGAAAAGGCTTTTTTGAAGCTTTTCAGTATTGTGTTCATGCTCTTATCCCCGGCCATTAACAAAGCAAAATTAAAGATGCCATGCTTTGTTTGAGGTTGTATTTGTGCATTTTCATATTCAGCCCAAACACACTGGATTCAGTGAATGGTGTTTAATTGATGTTTTAGAATATGAAAGAAAAAATTCACAGGAAATATCTGACAGCAGGCAGCTCCTTAATTAACAAAACCATTCCGACAATGAAGAACAAAAGGAAATGATGAGTTTTTACAGGTCATGCTGCCACACATTCACTCTGAAGGAGTCATTTAATTAATACTTGGAATAGTTTGGTTTGGCCAGGAAGTTAAAACTTACTTCTGCATGAAACATTCAGGAACAACGAGCACAAGCAGGAAGAGCGTCAGAACAAAACATTCCAGGTTTCAATGACTTTCACTTGCTTTAAAGGTTAATAAAAATAAATGATGACAATAAAATAAAAAATAAAAACCGCAAAATATGTATATTTGTAACAAATTTGTCATTTATAGTACATCTGTTTGTTATGTTTAGACCAACATGCAGCTTTTTCAAGTTATGCCCATAGCTTGGACTTGAAATATTCCTTCAAAGAAAAGGATTCAACAAAGACATCTGGCATTTCATCCTAGCCTTCAAACCTCCAGATGCCTTTGTTAAAACCTTTTCTTGAATATGTCCCGGATGACTGAGAGCCTCCACAGAAATATCCCCTCTACTATTTGCTCCTCCATTTACCTGGGGGTCACATTCAGTAACATTTAACTGTGATTCAAAAGAGAACCTGACTTGTTTGCAAGACGGTCTGAGTTGACTTTGACTTCCTAACTTGAAAACTGCATCGTCCAAGTTGCACATGAATGGAGCACAAGGAAACTCAACTTTTTCAGATGAACCTTTTTATGTTTCAAACTTTTTTTAATCACTGCAATAGTTGAATGAATGTTCTTTCACTATTCATTAAATCTTTGTGCATCAGTGCACTGTAAGCAGAACAAAGAGTTTATTGATTATTTTTGTTGCTTCAAATTTCTAGATTAAAGAGAAAATGCAAGTGCCTTTTGAAAAAAAAAAAAACTTTCAAATGAATTAAGTAAGGTAATTACTTCAGGCCTCCAACAGGGGAATTAAAAAAGAAACATATTTTTATTGAAGTAGCTTTTTCACCAATTCTCATAAATATGTGTGTTAACACTGATACAAAACGCAATGTATGTACAAATATTTTTTCATTTCAGACCATAATGAACGTTTCAGTGCTTCATGACTCTCAGCTAAAGCAGAAATAACACAGTAGCTCACTGGTTAAAAGCTCTATTTCCTGGTTTTGATGACTGAGTCCAATGATAGCTTTATTTTTTATTAGTCACAGTATTTATTGTGCTTATGACACAAGCCTGTGTTTTTGTTTGGGTAAAAAGATAAACATAAGACTCAAAGTAAAAGTCTAATACAATTCCACTTTTAAACAAAAAACTAAAAACAAAACAAAACAAACAAACAAGATACTAAAGTAATAGATTGAAATAGGACAAGATCAGGGACCTCCAAAATAAAAGTATTTTATTTCAGCTGCAGTTTTCTTTCTTTTCAAGGACTCCCTTTTGAGAGAATATGGTGGAAATAGTTTGTGTGGTCAGTGGACACAGATAAACAGTAAAACACACTAAAGATGGATGTGACCTCATTATTGGGGACATGCAGAGCTTTGTCAGGACTTTACAATACTGTGTGAACACGTCTGTGGAAGTTTTAAGTCATCCAGGTCATTTTGAAGAAAAGGTCAAAGTACTTATACTTTGTGTGAAGACATACTTTGAGTTATTGATATCTATCATTTTACTTCTCCTTTGTGATTGTGTTCATGGTCTGCTGTTTACTAAACTTATCATTCTGAGTGCATTAAATAGTGACTGTATTTGGTAGCTTTTATTCATTTTGTAGAAACCGCTGTGTCATTTGAACTTTAAGGCTCCCTCAGGCAAGACAACTTTGGTTTTGAAATGTTTCCCATTGTGAAGTAGCTGTAGCCTACTGGATTGTTCTGATGCATTTGCAGCTATACTCCATATTTTTAATGATTACACGTTCTTATCCATTTGAGTTACAAACATTAAAGACTTTTGCAGTTATGTTATATAGCTTGGATCGTTAGCTTCCATATTGCATAGTACAGCCCATAATTCCCTCAAAGGAAGTGTGCTTCTACTTCAGTTTGATGGGACGTGATTGTCTGAAGGCAGATGAGCTACATTCTTGAATGAGAATATGATTTGAGCACGAAAGACTGACACTGCAGATGGCTGCAATTCAAATCCCTTTATAGACTTTTTGTGTGGCTAACCTGTAAGCATGAGGGCTACAGTGTGTTTGGTAGTGTGGATTACTTATGGAAATTGAACTCAAGAGGAAACAGTTCCAAAATAAATAATAATAAAAAAAATATGGCTCAGCTTGATCAATCAGGAAGTAAATGGTTCTATTATTTTATGCAACAAACACATTGTTATTACATGCATCTCTTTGTGTTTATATTGGCCTTGTGTATGCCATCTATTGTTCTTATGCACATTGTTTCTTGTTGTGTTGTTTCTGGACAGATCCATTACTTAATCAGCCTTTGATTTACCCAGTCCTTTGTTTGGTACAGGTTTATTCCAGAGTGGTGTGAAAGTGAGTGGGAGTCTGTGTGGCCATCAATCGACATCCACATCAGAAGAACGCGTTCAAAAAGATGCTGGCATGTTTCTAAGCAACATGAACAAACAAAAAGTAGATTTTTTTTTTTGTTCACAGCGTGTTTCAGCCTCTTCTGATCCCTTATTGTGCTTTGTGTTTCATCCACAATGGTTCAAATGATCCCCCACAGAAGACTACGCCTCCATTATCAGGGGATCAGTTAGTGCAACACTCATTTTAGTGCGCCACTTCTCACTACAGCCCTGTTATGTTTCTCTCTTGCAACAATTGGAATCATGACGTTTAATTGCTCATGGAATAAAAAGAAGATGAAGTGTTAGTTCACTCGAGTGCATACTAAAATGAGAATAATCAAAATGAACATTAGATAACGTGTCAGGTTTCAGCATAATTACACCATCAGTGAACTAGCCACATCAGAAGAGCTGACATTTTCTACTGGCATCACTCTGCTCTGTTTTTGTAGATGAGCTCAGTGTGATACTGCCCTCCACGTGGCTTTATTAGACCTCAGCAGAGTGGGTCTACAGACACAATAAAATGCAAAATAACAATTGCAATGTCAACATTATGGAAAGAAGAAAGGGAAAAAAAAAATAAATAAAAATAAATAAATAAAAAATAATTATAAGGAGGAGTAAAGTAGTAGCTTTGCAGAATGCCAGACCCAATCTCCTGCTCCTAAGGCAGGTGCTCTTCAGTAAACTAAAACGCCACTGTTTTTCTGCTCTCCCCAACAGGTCTCACTCGCCTGTCTGCTCCTGTTTCTGACGAATTCTGTTTTCCTCAGATACCTTTTCTTCTCTTCAAGTAAATACTTTGTAAAATTATAGTTTTTAAGAAACAAAGCCAAATGTTTCCACTGTTTGACCTCAGATGTAGAAGTTTGTGCACACACAATTGATGGGCAGCTTTTGATTTTGACTGACAGGTGTAAAGAACCAATCGCAAAGCAGATAATAGCATGACAAAATTGTCTGCCTGGTCAGCGACCAGCCTCAGGTCACCTGTAATAGTGGCCCATTTACCTTCATTAGGCAGGCACCCCGCTTCCAAGAACTATTTACATTAGAGATAAACATTAACACATACATAAACAAATGTTTGAATGTTTGATTATTAAATTAAAGCTGCGATACTATTACCAGATACATAGTATAAAGAAATGATATGCATTTTATATATTTATTGGCATTTTAGTTTTTTAATTGAGTCATGCATCTCCCTTGCACTCCTTAATCCTGACAGAAGCCCCCCATTGACCAGGCGCCACTGGATACACTGAAAACATTTGCTTTATTCTACAACATTTTACACAATGCACTTGTTTCATATAAACATCATATTTTCCCTGTCTGCAAAGCCCTCTATTTTATTCCTGACCTTAACACAGACCTTTCCACAGAGCTTCATGGTCCTGCTGGGCAATGTAACCTGCACTCACTAATAAAGTAGTTGACATTCCATCTTCCTTTAGAGACAGGAGCTGGAGCAGAATTATTACTGAACCTTGGCAGAAGATTATCTGGATTATCTGGTAGTGTTTTATTAGCTCCCAAGATCCTTCTATTTTCTTGTTGTAAGACTTTTCCAATTTTTGTGTGAAAAATATATTTTTTTAATTTTGTTTTCTGAAATTTGAAAACATTATTTATGGTTGATTATTTAAAGTCTGTTCTATGATTGGAACATTAAATACCTGTAAATATGAGCTCACAACAGAGAATATTTTACACAGGTGCTTCATGTTGAACTCTGTTGGGTTTTACCTGATGGTCATAATGTATGTGTCTCCATTATAGTATTTGATTTACAGCTATGGCCCACATCCACTCCCCCTGCACTTCACTCACAGGCAAACATGCTCAGTGAGTCTTTGATACACGTTTCCCAACATGCCACGGTGAGATGAGTACTGCGTCCAGCAGAGATTAAATCCAAGAGAATGGAGGTAGCTAGAAACAAGGGAGGTAGATGCAAGATACTGTCCTGCTGTTGTTGTAGAACATAATAGAATGTGCATGTTGCCAGAGGAGTACATCTGTTTATTGTCCAGAGCCTGGTTTAAATCTAACCCTAACGTGCGTGACATTGGGCAGTCTATAAAAGACATGTAGTAATTTGATAAAACTTGATAAATGGATTTTTATAGCACTTTTCCACCTACAAGGCACTCAAAGTGCCTTACATCCAGGTTCTATTCACACACATTTATACACCAGGGCCACAGACACTGGAGGCGAGGTGGGTAAAGTGTCTTGCCCAAGGACACAACAACAGTATGAACCGGGTGGAGCTAGTGACTGAGCCACTGAGCCCCATTGTAAATGAAATACTACTAAATACTAATTCACAACTTTTTGATATTCTGAACCTACTGATTTTTACATACATGTGGTTCAAAGGCAACTCCCTCCCATCATTCCCACGGTAAAGTCAAGGCATTATAATCCAAAGCTGTCTTTTGAAGGGCGTGAGTGATTTGCGAGCTCATCCAAGCTCAACTAGAAAGGAGCCATCAAGGAGCCAATTCCCCACAACCTACCTTAAAACAAGATATCTGTTTCCTCACATCTACATTTTATTTGAATAAACTTTGCTTCAAAAGACACAATTATTAGAAGGAATCCGATCAATCTGAATCCTTACTTAAAATGCACTATGCCCGTGTTGAATGCTAAATATGGGACTTGTAGTTTTCTCTTCTCTGTCACACTACAGATTTGCTTTGTATACAGCAAACTAATCAGCTTAAGATAAAAAATGAATTTCTTGAATAGATAAATGGATTATTGATGTGCATAATGAGGCCGTGAAACAGCACTGGGTGAATTTTCAGTGACAAATACTTTCTCCATAACACACCTGTACCTTTTACATAGTTGGAGGAATCTGAACATGAAAAATGTTTACCCTCTTATCCTCATTATTACTGTGTATATTCTATCATTTCTGCTGAATCTTCCCAATTCTTCGCTTTACTTTTGGTACACACAAGTGTAGTCTTTTGTGGATTGTATTGATTGCTTGGATTCCTTTGTTTTACCTTTTAAGGACATAAATTGGGAGAAAACCTTGGAGTTTTAACAATAAGCTACAAAGTACTGAATAAAAGAAGAACAAAAGCACCATCGGAAGTCTCTCTAGAGTCTCTAGTGGGCTGCTGCCACTGAACTACCACCAATCATTAGCTGGGAGTGGAGTTTTATTCTCATGCCAAATCTGGAAACAGTTTATCTGTCATTTTTTTGCTTTTCAGTGTCAGTTCCTTAATGTCAGATTTTTTTAAAGACCCGTTTTCTCCTTACATCCTCTTTTGGGTTCCTCTGTGAGCTGCATGTAAAAGGATGAACATGTGCTGGCTTTGTGTGTTGAATGGGACATTTCTCATCCCACAGGAAACCATCTTGTCAGAGGCAGTTCTATGTGTAACCCACTTCAGTTTGATAGGTGCAATTATTTGGCTTTTAGACTAATTTCACATCTCTCCTTCCTCTGTTAAGTTCTCTTTTGACGATACCTCTTTCTCCATTAGTCAAGATCCGTATTTGTTCCCTTTCTATGTCACCAGGTGAGTCTACCTGATGCTGGATGCACTCTGGATGCTGTTTCCTCCATTAGTGTTGCCACGACGTAAAACATGTAACACACGGGTCTGTGGCCTGTGCACTGTAAATATTTTCTGTAAACGTCCCGTTATCCCCACACCCTGTCCCATCTGAGGACAGTAGGCTGTGAGTGGCCGGTAACTGGCTCTACGGCCCGTTTGTAACCACCTTTGGAGTTCTCCTGCAGCAGCCTACGAGACCGGTTAAAACTGAAGACCACATCAAACATGTAGAATCAAGTCAAAGGTTAAAGCTCTCGCTGCAGTTTTAGGTTTGTGTGTGTGGTCTGAGTGCTTCAGTCTCTTGTGGACGAGTGAAAAGTAACTTCTGTCAGAAATAGAGCTCATAAACACTGAGGATATTTGTAAATAAATCACCTTTTGAATGATGGTCTCCAGATTAAAGCGTGCAGGAGTTTTTCTTCCTTTTGCAGCGTAGTATGTGTCTTCTATTGTACCACTATTACTAGTGATGAGTAAACCTGGTTCAGACTTTTACTAATCACAGATTTTTTTCACTTTTAAAATGTAGATCTAAGCCCTGACCTCAGGGAGGGCCCACTGCCCCTAACTATAAATATTTCATACAAAGGCCTGTAAAGAGGTGTAGAGCTGCAGCCTGTAGAGGGGTTTGTCTCAAAACAGAGGAGGAACAGTGGGATGGTGTTTCTGGATAAAACTTTGGGGCTCCATACCATAGGCATAAAAAGAGTAAAGGGTGGGTTTTAGAAACAGTTTTTGATCTCGAATGTTTCTGTTTTAAAGCCTTCAGTTTATGATAGTGGTGCTACTCACAATGTCCAGCTAAAATATTATAACATTATCTAAAATGCCCCAGAAAAAAGGGAATTATCTGTTCTGATTATAATATTTCTAAGGGAGGACCCCCAGACCACTCTGCTGCACACCAAAAAATGTTAACATCCTTCTTATGGAGACTTTAGCACTTGGCTAATGAGCTGCTCAGCCTCTACATCTCTGACATAAATATTGTAGTTAGCTATTGTCTTGGGTGTTTTTACTGTATTTGTAAGATTATATTATTATCTTATTTATTATAATATATATAGTCATTCAGATATTTTTGAATGACTTGCCGCTAGGCTCATTCAGACCCTTTAGTCACGGCATTTTCAGTTAGCAGTTTCTATCAGTTAATGATCTGATAGTTTTGAAGCATGAATCCAAGTGTGATGTGTTCAGGTGAGAGATCTTCTGTGCTTGCTGTGCTATGACATTCAAGAGGAGAAAAGAGAGTCTGCAGCAAGCGTGTGTGGATTCCCAGCTAAAGGTCAGCGTCATGTGGAGGGTCGAGATTGAGAAAAGGTCAAAAGCTTCTTTGAGACTACTTGTAACAAATAGTGAGTATATGACAAACAAGCTGGATTAATCGGTTTAATTATTGTACAAAAACATATATGGATTAGTTTTCAACTTTCTGAAGCAAATCTGTTGAAAAACAAGACAGTGGCTTGTTCAGACCAAAGTGGGAGAATGTCACAGCTGTTATGGCAGTGACACGACAGATGTTAATGTGACATTTAATCCAAAAAGGCTTCAAGTGTATCTAGTGGGTTTATTGTGCTCTGCATTAAAAAAAAATGCTGGTTGTACTGACAGTACTTATTTCACTATAAGCTGAATTCTTATTTATTAATGCAAAAATGGATAGTTACAGTGAACCCTACCAAAAATGTTTGCTTTTATCCTTGTGAAGCTGTGAAAACCCTCAGAATGCTGTTTATACTCTGGTGGAAAACTAGAGGTTAGACCAGTTTCTACGACAAATCTGTAATTGTTCCTCACAGTGTGTGTGTGACTTCCTCAAAGCCATGAAGATGTCCTATGAGTCTCCAAAGAGCTAAAGACAAGTCTCAGGATGTGAAGCCTGAGCGGACCCCCACCACCAGGGGATGGCCGTCACCCTCTGACTGACTGTAATCGTTTTTGAAAGACCCCTTACGCTTGCTGGCTTCCCATTGCACGTTTCACTTAGGTTTTTAGACGGACATCAAAATGCATTAGCTCTGTAGCGGTAGATGGGGTTCAGGATGCGTGACGCCAAGGTGGAAATAAAGACATTAACTCGTATGAGACCAAGGCTGAAGTGGCTGAAATGAAACCCCTCTGTTAAACATGTACAATCCCAGCCAGTCATAATATTGTGAAACATATACAGTAGCTAACAACAACCCACTGTTCTCTCCCTAAGGACACGGGTCATATAAGGTGTTTGTTATCATTCCCTATATCATTTCCTATCTTTATCAAAATAAGTGGAAAGGATATGTGTAAATCTTTGCACTATTGCATTGTAAATATGGACTTAATAACTTGGCAGCGGGATGGGGTTGGCTGTTTAATGAGGAGGCTCTCCTGTTCAAGCACGATCAAATGAGAGTCTAATTTGATTTTCTCTCTTGACCTCTATTCCTCTTGTGAAAACTACAAAGTGCAGGGGACTTTTCAAAGGCTTGCGCAGAGAAAGCCTAGGTGCGTAATGAGAGTAGGAGGGGATAATGATTGGATTTCTCTAGCACATGTATTGTCACATCTATGCAGTCTACAAATCTGATATTCACACCACTGTATCAGAACTCATACATTACATGTTTGTATTTAAATGTATCATAAAACTACAATAATGTATGCCTTACATCCCTGATGCAGATCTTCTATAGGACCCATAAAGTATTTTGAAGCTGTGGGTGGCTTTCAGAAGTTGTATTTGTGTCCGTTTTTAAACACTTCTCTTGAAAAGGGATTTTTTGCCTTAGATGTGGCACTTCCAGGGCCCACTTTAGACACGACCAGCAGACTGTGGCGTAACAATGGGGGACAATACTCAGTGGGTGTCTACAGCAGACTGCTCTCCACCACATCCATTGAGCAAATGTGCTACTCCAACAGATGCCAGTGAAGGAAATGCTTCAACTTCCAAAGTCTGTTCTCCATGTGTTTGGACTTTTTACAAGCATGGCCATCACACTGGCTTTTATTAATTGTGTTGTTAAGGTTGTTTTTAAATTCCACACTCCCCATAATTTTATGTCCACTTTATTGCTAATTAAATAATTGTTTCCGTAGTTTAACAAAGCTTATTTAGTTAAGAGTGTTTCCATTATTCACGATAGTCCAAAAAATCTACAATAATGTCATTCCGACTACCTTTTAAACTTTTAGATCATCTGGAATTATATATATATATGTTTTATATTAAACTTCAAGTTTTGTTTGTCTCCAAAAGGTCAGATAAAAAGCAACGCTATTTTAGGCAATGCTGTTAAAGCTACCAAGAGCACTGTGTAAACTGTACTTTGAATGTAAGCTCCAAAGAACTCAGTGGAAGGAGCCATTACTTCCTGTTCCTGTTTTTACAACATCCCAGTGCGAAACAAACTGAGCACTATCAGAGGAGAAGCACACTCATGTTTTGTGAATGAAGATTTGGGTCATCTCAAAATTAAATTCAGTTCAGACAACCTTTTTAATCTCAACAGGAGCAACTCATTTGAGCTGTAATAAGACAACAAACCGACATGACAACAAATAGGCACAATAGCAGACAACACTAAGCACATAGTTAATCAAAACATTGAAGTAGTAGTATCCTAAAATTCCTTAAACATTTTTAATTGATTTTGTTTCTATTTTAAATCACCACTATTTCTACGAGATTTTGCTGTTCAAAAGGGAAGAATTGCAAAAAGAAGAACTGGAAAAAAAACATAAACAGTGACCACACCAGTCTATTGTAGGAAGAGAGCACAGTTGTTTGAAGAAGATCTCAAAAGCTTAAATATCAAGACAAATATAGCAACAAAACTGAGGTCTAATGTACGGTAAATGTCATTATTGCAGAAACAGAAGCAGTAACCATGTTCCAATACTAATTCTTCTTGAGACAACATTGTTACACATGCTGCAGAATATATTTAACAAAAGCAAGACCTAGAGCTGGAGAAACAACTGAGTGCCAAGGCTGTGAGACAAAACGCTTTCATGACACCTGCTGGTGCAGCGCTCTGCTCTCCGCTCTGTTCTTTTCCTCCTGCATCATCCATCCATCAGCACAGCAGTCCATGCACACAGAGCATAAACACTCTCCATTTTGTCACTGGCCATCAGAAGTAGTTACATTCTCATTACATGCCTGCTGACCCGTTTGAAGACAGAAATAAACTCTCTGGGTGTTGTGAGAAAATGTCTCACAAATGTTAAAATGGAGCCTTTCTACTGCACAATGAAAGTGCATAATGACATTTTATCTGTGTTTCTGGTAAGATAATAAAAACTATCAATGTGACGTGCTGCATTGATCATAACTTGACATTGGCAAAGAGATCAGCATGAATTTGATTTGTGAAAATCAATTTGTAAATAGACACAGGCCATCTTAATGCTTTTTTTTTTTTTTTTAAATAGCATGCACAATGCAATAATACACAGTCAACAAAAGCTGCTAGTGCTAAGATACCAGGATACATCTTTGGAGTGCTTCTTTAGTCCAAAACACTAAGCTTCTAAAAACAACTGATTCTTGTTATATATGCTGGAAGGTTTAGTGTTAGTGTCTAATAAAATCCTAACGTAATAGTTGCAATTATCCTCTTTAGAGATTTATATAAAAAAGGTCATTATAAGAAGTGATATTGTTAATGATATTGTAACCAACCTCCACCAGTTATCTTTAGTGCCTCAATAAAAGGAAGTAAAGCCAAACGGTGACTCCAAGCTTTGTTTAATTAGTCACCTCGACAACCATTTAGCACGCTTTGTCAATGCCTTTGTGTCCAGGCGTACAGAGGTCAGCCTGGTGTGGGTATGTAGATGCCCTTCCCTCCTCATCACTGACTGAATACTAGCCTATTTATTAGATTTACGGTAGCCTATGTTCTTTGCTATTTGTGCAGCTTAGTGCAGAGGTGCTTCCTTGCAGACGTTAGCAGCTCGGTCCCTTCCCTTAGTGCCGCGCAAAGCCGCTCAGTTGCGAGGAGCAGCGCGCACTGTGCACTTCTTCTCCTCCCCATCCTTCTGCGCATCTCGGGCTTTTAAGCGCATCACAATGGATTTACCCGCCTAGTACAGAAGACAACTTTCCTTCGTGCCTATGTCTACAACTTGGACATAAATAAACCTTTGTTTTATCCTCCTAATTTTGTTTTATACACAATGTTAGGAACCGGTTTAAATTCAGGCGTTATTTTGCTCTTTTGCTTCTTCTCTTCTGCGACGTGCAATACGTTTGCTTTTACTGAGGAGCCCTTTGAGAGAAGCGGAAAGGCGGACGGCTACTGTAGTCGGATATTCCGGGCTCAGAGCAGCAGGAAAGAGGGCAGCAACGAGTTTCGCCTCCGCGTTGAGGGAGACCCGGAGAGTTACCAGCCGGGCAGCACTTACAGAGGTAGGCTTTCACAGATGGTAGCCTCTTAAATATTTACTACACAATGTGCACGTATAATTATAAAAAGACTACGTAATCTTAGAAAAGTAAGTTGATTGGTCAGTATTGTTTAGCCACAGTTTGTTAGTGGAGCCTGAGTTATGTTATCACAGATAAAGTAATTTTCCCTCACTCATTAGAAAACAAGCATTGACTCTATGTGGTTTTCTGATCACATAAAAACTAAAAACTGTTCTTCTGAAAACTCTTTTATGCTACCTGTCATTCTGTTTCATCGTTTGAATGTATTTGAACAGACACTAGTGGTGCCTGCTATAAGTGCTGTTGTATAAAGTTTTGAGGAAAGAAAGATTCTCAGGCATCACTGAGGCACATGCTGTTCTACTGACAATACGCTGCACTGCTTTTTACTTGATTCTTTTCTGAAATTCAGTCTTATCTCAAAATCTCATATAGTAATATATTTTGAAAATGATCTAGACATGCCTTAACAATGAACTACAGAAAACATCATTTTCTGTCAAGTGAGGTCATCTTCTTCTGTTTGTTTGGCCACACAGTCCACACTGGGATAAAGGCATTATATCAACTTCACACATCATCAAGTCAACTGCTATGAAAATGATTGGAGCATGGGCAGAGAGTGACCTTAATTCATAAAAGAATCCATAGAAGTGTGACTATAAACATGTAGGTTGCTCTACTTTCGGTGTAGTTTGAAGTAATGCTTATTATTTGTTCCTCTTATTTTGCTTTCACCCAGTGACGCTGATTGCATCCAGCCCCTCTTATTTCAGAGGCTTCACACTCATTGCCCTGAGAGAGGGCACTGAGGGAGACCAGGATGAAGACTATACTGGAAATTTCCAGGTAGGAGAACAGCTGAAGATATTGCTCCTGCTCCAAGTAAAAAATGGGCATTATAATCTTGCAGTCTTCATGTCGTTAAAGTGTGAGTTTTCGCACTGTTTTTTTTTTTCTGCACTTCAACTCCTCTCACAGGCTTCATATAGCATATGACACGAACATAGGCAGGTTTTCCACGCTCAGGGAGTACACATATAAGGATCAGCCTATGTGCAGTTGGTTTAGCTAAAGTGATAACTGGCATATTATACAGACAGGTCCCTCTGGAGCATTGCACGAAGCAGCAAGAGAGAGAAGGGAGTGGGTGTGTAGAAGAAGAAGAAGAAAAAGGCAAACGCTGAGGCTGTAATGTACATGTGATAAAAGGACAGATCTTGTTGGTGCAGCTTAAAAAGTAAAGAGTATAATTGTTAGTAGAAATACATAAAATACTGGCTGCGTTAAGGAAAGAGAATATTTAATCAAACTTTCAAAACCTAGAGTGTGATATATAAATGTGATATGCTTACACGGCATTTAAATTTACTCCTCTTTAGTGGTTGTTTTTAGCTTCAACTTTCTTGCAACTGGCTCAAATTTGAAGAAATTCATAAACCTTGGAATCCAAAAAGATAACATCCGGTTTTTAAAGGATTTAAAAAGACCAACAAACTAAGCAACCTTTTAACTAGTTACAGATGTGCCACAAAGTCATGTTGCAGAAAGTGAGGTAAAAACGGTACTTTGGATAAAAGTGTAACATTCACCGTACTATATTATTCAATAGGTTGTGGAATATAAGGGGAAGAGGTCACAGTTACCACCAAGCCGCACTGTGGGAGAACCTGAGCGTTGAATATTGTTATGTGTACACATAACTGTTGTCCAGTATCATTTAATATGCTTCATCTGATTTAAGCAAAAAAGATAAAGCTGTGCAAACACATAGATGTCTTTGTCTTTGCAGCCTTAAGGTTTAAAAATGTAGGAGCAATGACATGTAAACCCTGACTAAATGAGTTCTGATCGTCTGCTTGCTTTAAGTAAAACCAACCTGGTGTCCAAAGGAATATTCATCCATCATTACCTGCTCAGTTGGACTTCTCATTTTATTTCATATCACACACTCATTCACACTAACACCCCCCCTCCCTTCTGCCCATTCCTAAAAGAGCCCTGGGTGAGCTGTGAAAGAAAACGCAGGGCTTTATTTAACTTACGGCTCATTTGAAATCTGGTGGTGTGTCCCATGTCAGCCGACTCGGGACAGCTTCTGACTTGATGAAAAGCACTTTTATTGAGCTCTCTGGGGAGGTCAGCAGCCACAGTGTGTGTTTGAGCGCATGCTTGTTGGCAACGCTGGTAGCGGCTAATGAGACATTACTTCTCAGCGGGGAGAAATGACAGAACAAGAAAAGCCAAATTGTAATGTGGCTGGGCAAACGGAGAGATGAGTGTAGAGCAGAGTGTGGCATGCTGCAAATGCATAGTCAGTGCCATGGAGACCTGCCAGCCATTATGGGTGAATCTTATTTTTCTGATAGCTCTAGGTTTATAACGTCACTGAAACTGAGGGGCAGGCATAGTTTTTTTACAAAGCTCTGGGAAAAATAAAACGTTTTTTGGAAAATATGTCTTCACAATTTCACCCTTTTAGTCATGACACAATCATGATGAACTGGGTTACAAGACAGTTTTGCAGCAAATTGGTGTTTTTATTTGCCACTGCAGTTAAATGCATTCCCATGAGTCTTTAGTGGTTTTAACATGTGTTGTAGTCCAGTCAGGCAAGCTCAGGATGGCTGTTAGAAACCATGGGAACAAGGGTGGGTGGTATAATCTGTTTGGGCTCAACACACACACACACACACACACACACACACACACACACACACACACACACACACACACACACACACACACACACACACTCCCAGGCTTCTTTTCACACCACAATACTCCAGCACATTCACACAATCCACTTTTAGGGGGAACTCATTCATTACATGGCATGACAAAGGAAATTCTCTGCTGACAGCTTTATGGAGTAAGAGAGTTCCTTGTCTTTGCTGGCCTGATGTCACTTCCTATCAAACGGTTCCTTGGTTTCTTAGCGCACTGCCTGCAGTTCTGCCATGGTAGTCAATTTCACCCAAGTTCAAATCAGGGAAGTGCTTAGTATCTCAAGTGTGCATTTGAGTAGAAAGGGCAACATGCTTTTGACATTTTCAGTTTTACCTGAAATATTCTGAAGACGTTTTGTTAAATGTTAACGACTGTATATGGTGGGCTATTTTATTAGTGTATGCATATGGACAACTCCGGCCATGGACTCAGTCTGCACTGGTCTCTAAATTTGGTAAATGAAGAGGTTTGCATCCGCAAGGGCATCTGCTGGATAAACATTGCGTATCTACTCATGTAAAATACTTAACTGTGCCAAAGGGAAGTATTTTACATACTTATGTAAGCAAGACTTACATAGGTCTTGCTTTGAATTGCTTTTCAGATTTGTTTGCTTCATTTTAGTAGTTTGGACTGTTAACAGGATGTATAACTGGATATAGCTTAATATATAGGTCCGGATATATACTTTGTAGAATGACACTTAACTCTGTGATAATTATTAGAGCTTCAAATAGACACATGAGTAAAAGATGGTTCTGGTTTCAAAATGTCTTTCATTGCAACAAAGGACATGCATTTAGTTGAGAATTACTTTTTGAGCATTATTTGTTTACCTCATATACACCAATCACCATGCAAATGTGTCTATGATTATTAAAGCGTGTGGGTAATATCTAATCATGTTTATTTTGACTTGACTTGATGTGAGCAATAAAAACAACTGCTGATAGTGTCATAGTATTTGGTTTGACAATGAGAGTTGAGTCTAATGTGAAGTGATTCTCCGCCTAATTACACTCAGGAGTCATCGAGCAGTGTGTGTCGACTGGGGATGGATTTTATAAAACGGTTTCATTATCACTCACTGTGTTTGTTTATGCATTGCAGATCATTGATGAAGAGGAAACTCAGTTTATGACCAACTGCCCTCCAGCAGTTACAGAGAGCACTCCTCGCAGACGCACCAGCATCCAGGTCTTCTGGACTGCACCCCCTAGTGGCTCGGGATGTGTCCTTCTTAAGTACGTAACAAACTATTTGGGCTGATTGCTGGTTTTTAAGTTTTGGGATTCTATATTATATCTCATCTGGCTGAATGGCCAAATATAGCACTATACATAAGGCACAGTAAAAAAAATATTTTCACTCAGAGCTTGACATGTTTTGATTAAAAGTATGTCTTGAAGGATTGTGCCTTGAAGCTGTATAGTATAATAACCTGTTTTAACTGTTTGGTGTTAAAAATATTTTTTTCCACTGGTTGGTTCATGTTTAATTAGGTCCCGAATTAAATATGATCTTTAATCATGTAATGTATAGTCTTCCATTTTTATGGGACTGTCAGCTGCATGCAGAATATATTAATTCCACTCGTAAAGTAACTCTGTTTTATCACATGCTTTGCCGCGAGCTAAGCATGAATTCTCCATTTTCATTTCCACTTGGATTCATAAACTATTCATTACGTTTGATAAGTGCAGAGCAGATTGACACCAATCAATTCTGCTGTAGTGAGTCCTTTGGGCTTACTTTGGACAGAGATCATGCTGTAGAAATTTCATGGCATGAGTACATGGAAATGTGGGTAATAATGAGTATAAAGTAATCAAGTTGACCTGAAAGGCCAGTCGTTAGAATATACAGTTTAGGCCTGAAACAATTCATCAAATAAATTCAGTATTTGATTAGAAAAAGCAGCTAAAGCCACTTTCACACATCCACTGAGCTCTGCCTCTGTAGCTGCGTCCTACACTTTTACCTAATCCACCAGGGACCCTAGTGTCAAGTCTGCAGCGCCCTGTTGTGCGAACATTTACAGTGTGTGTTCTTCAGTGTAGTCTGGTGGTCAGCTGGTGACGAGAACGCTGTGCAGCTAAAGCTGGTGCTATGTTATGTGTTAACCCTTCTTGGTGTATATTAACTCTATCAACTCCAAATACCAAATGAGCAGTAAACTTGAGTTTTTTGTCTGTCTCGTGCAATCAAGGTGAATGTCCTGTCCACTTCTCGTCATAAATATGATGGTCTGCCCTCTCCATAACCTATTACTTTCTGTTCACTTACTTCCATTGTTCTTCTCTCCCTCTATCTCTTGTGTCTCTTCTTTTATCCTCTGATAAACCTCAGAAAAGGTCAGAGTAAGAGTGATCTCTGTTTAACAATGGATCTATGAAATTGTTTTTAATAACTGACAAATGGACAGTTCAGTCATACTATTAATGCATATGAAACTCATTGTTAATAGTACTGGCTTTTGATGCCACAAGACAGGGTTGTACTGTATTTAATGTTGCTCGTCTGCTAAATAACATGGTTCTTACAAACCCATGGCCTTGTAATTTAGAGTATGTGGTCTGCATGTACTGCAGGCTCCTGTGGCTCGCCTGCTCTCTTGGACATTTAGCTTCTACGATGTGGTTTGCAGTCGTGTAATTGATGGGCAGCTGCTGTCTGTTTTTAGGTGAAAACAGATCTCTGTGCTTTGGTTTGTCCTTGCTGGACTGTGATGACAGGGTCTATTCCCTCTCCTATAGACTATAGAAGTTGTACTGCTTAATCCAGTTATTTTTGGCCTTTCTATCTGCTACAAAATGCTTTTGGTTTCTTCTTAAAGTCAATGTTTTATAATCTTTCAGGACTCAGAAATATTGTTCTAAAGAAGCTAAAAATCAACAGGCTACTAAAGAAGGGGCTTCTTGTATTTGTTACTGAAACAGTGACAGTGCTACTTAAAAAATAACCTTCTCTGCTATTGACAGTATTTTCATATTTTCTGTGTTAATTATTTTTTGTTTAGACGTCTGTTCAAACAGCTTTAGACTCCCGGCATAAGACTGTCAGCCAATACTTCTGTATTATATTATGGTTTAACCAGACATTTTGCTTCAAAGGCAAGCTATAATTGAAATGTAATATATTGAGTCTTTCAGTAAAAATAAACAATGAATAAAACAAAAACTTGTCAGCACCATCTATTCTAGACAAAACACGATTTCAGTCAAACATACAGCACATCTGTTCAGCTGATTGAAAGACGAGGATAATGTGAGTTAATGGCCATTAACACAGTCATATACATTCATCACAAATGACAAACAACACATATCTGACTTATTAATCCGTACCACTGCATCCTTCTGTTTTTTTCCTTTGGAGTATTTATTGCAAAGCTCACACACAGAAGGCGACCTGCATTTTCTTAATATCCTCAATTATATATAACTGATTCATATAGTATATAATATATAATCACACCATGTTTACTATCGTCTAGCTCAAAAAAACATTCATACTTGAGTTATGATCACTTGCCACTGCATCAGTAGTTCAATTGAAAATCCTGGCTTTTGTTACTCGATGATGTCAAAGGTGTTGTAAGCTAGAGAAGCAACACACTGAAGATGCTGCAAATAAAACTGAATCTTTGGTAGATGCTCTTTTTATGTACGTGACTTTGTATTGTTACATTGCAGACATTAGCTATGAATGTGAGAAACAATCCCGAAAACAACTCACTTGTTAAATGATAAAATAAGAAATTGTCACAGCTGAATCCGTGTTTCCTGGTTGTTCCACAGTGGTATCAGATTTTATTCCACACACCACTGCAGCCACCATTGAAGTAGCCTCTATCTTTCATCTCTCTATTTGTAGTTTGGAAACAATTTCTTTGTCATCCTATGTCGGTGCGCTGCAGTCTGTGTGCGATTTGGTCTGATTGAGACGGTGTGTCAGTGATCAGATGAATGAAACGACCACATGCAGTTGTTTATCTCTAATGCATCTATAGAACAATTGAAGGAGAACTCTAGCCAGATACAAAGCTTCACAAGCTTAGCGCGCTATAGTAACACATTTCCTTTTGTTCTGGGGTTTTTATTTTGTTTTTGCAGATATCCTCTTTATGCAAGTTACAAATGCAAATGAAAAATGAAGCCTTTGCAAAACAGAGCCATCTCTCTTTCATTTTTGTCTCCCTTCTTGAACTTCTCTCCTTCATAGCCTCATACGCATCCACCCCAATCACTGCATACGTTTCTCTGGGCTGAGTGGGATCGACAGGGGTTTGGATCCGGTGAAGTGAGAAAGAATTTAAATTGAATGTTAAATAAGCATTACTTTGCTTGATTGTGTGGACAGCCCAGTGGGTGAGCAGCGCACCAGAATTCGCAGTTCTGTCCTTTGGAGATTTTTGAAAAAAGGTTGAGATGAAATTAAAGCGTGAACAATTAGAGGTGTGTGAATTGTTCCATTTACACAGCAGGACACTGATTTTGGCAAAAGGGCTCTTATATGCCCATCGTGATTTTATGAAGTGTTGTGTATGTGTGTTATGAGAGTCTACACTAGAAAAACGCATAATATAATGAAAAACAGTACATAACTCATAAAGCTCATAAAAAAGCGTTCTGATTTTAATTCAAAATCCTTGTGCAAAGCCTTGTATTGTTTCTACTGGCATCCAGGTTTGATTTTTCATGTCAACCCACACAGTTTTCACAGATTAGCTATTTCCAAAGGTGTACATTTATGCTGAACATGAAACACGGAATGGCACAATTTGAAATGCTACCTGATTCAGCACTTTCCCTGCAATCCCTCATACCAGCTTTATAACCAACAGACAATGTAAATAAATAACTGGGCACCTACTCTATCTGCCACACTACCCACTGTCTGTTACCTTTTCGTTTCTGTGTAACCTTTTAGATTCACAAAAGCATAATGGATTTTGTCTGGTGTGACATTTCTCAATTTTACACCAATCACTAACATATTCTGTCTTTGTAGGGCCAGCATTGTACAGAAGAGAATCATTAATTTCCAGGATGAAGGTCCTCTTACAAAGAGAATGTGTGAGAAAGGTAGGTTTTTATAAGAATTTCATTTTACAGTAAGCATCTACAGTTACAGTTACACTTCTTCACATATAATTATACATCTATGACTTCTATAGAACATTTTATTTCTTTAGTGTTACATTTACACTATTGTAAATTTATCTGTGATCTTCTCTAACCCTTTTTATTGCTTGCCTTTCTAAAATCTTTAACCTGTTGTGTGTGGTTGTAATTGTACTTTCTGCCCTCATATACTCTGTTTTTCAGAGCCATTGTATGGAGAAGCGACTGATAGACCTCTGCTTGACTGTTGTGCCTGTGGAACAGCCAAATACAGAGTAACCTTCTACGGAAACTGGTCTGAGAAGATTCATCCCAAAGACTATCCCCGTAAGAAACATGATTTTTGTGTTTGGGACGGCCACAGTGCCATTCTAAAGGTGGCTCTCGACTAATGTGGGGGGTAATTGGTGCATTGATGGGTCGCAGCTTGTCAAAAAGTGACAAGGACCTAGATGTACTCCTTCTCCTGAACCTTTTTGATCACATGCGCATTAAAAGCAAAGCCCCAAAATATGAATCCTTAAACATTGCTGGTTCAACCTTGATAGATGCTTCTCAGAGTTTTGACTTCACTGTGTTGTGTGTATAACCTTGAGCCACACCATTAGGATGCATATGGACTTACACCAGCTCTCTTGTCTAAATCAGGCTGTTGCCAGTCAGATCAATATACTGATTAGATGGAGTAAGATAAACTCCAGCAGCCTTAATTTACTGTCTCACAGAGGCAGAAGTGGGTATGTAACTAACTCATACACACTGCACACAAATAGATCAGCTTAGAAGAGTATAGGTCAAGCTGAGTTATTTCTGTTTCAAATCAAAGAAAACTATTGGTCTCCTTGTGCAAAGTCATAGCTTTGGACACTTTCTCTCATAGTGCAGCCATTTTCTCATTGAATAGGCTTTTTTACGTTTTTGTGATACTACATAATGAAACAATCCACACTATATAAAAAAAAACACTACATAACATACTTTTTTTACAATATGCCCTTCTATCTCAGACCACTGTGGTGACACACATTCTCAGTCTAGAACTTCTCCATGAAACAGGCCAAACAGACCTTTTCAGTGATAACCTTGACAGTTTTATTTTCCCTCTCCCAATTGTCCCCATTGTAAGTCATGCAGTGATGCACACGACACGGCAGCCCTCTCGGACACAGGAAGCCTATGAATGGTCTGGTTGTCAGGAAATATTTTATGTGTAGTAGACAAGAGGAAGGAGAACATGAATGGCAGGTTATACAATTAAAAAGTACACTAAAACTTTGAATATGTCAATAACAATGTCTTGTGATATTTGAATTTTCCCCTTGTGCAGAATTTAAAAAGACATACAGAGAACTTGACCAAATTTAGCATCATAACCCACCATTTAAGGCATTTTCAGTTTTTTTTGCAAAAGCTGGTTTATGCATACCATGACTTGAAAATTACTGGAATATTATATTTTCTGATTTTGCAGGTCGTGCCAACCACTGGTCAGCCCTCATTGGTGCATCACACTCTAAGAACTATGTTTTGTGGGAGTACGGCGGTGTTGCGAGCGAGGGGGTCAAACAGATAGCTGAACTTGGCTCCCCAGTGAAAATGGAGGAAGAGATCAGGCAGAAGGTAGGTTTCTCTTGATTAAACTGTGTTCTAAACTTACAAACCTTAGTGTGGCTTTTTTCTCTGGAAAGAGATTGTGGATTGTCCAGGACATGCACCTGAGCTCAGTAATGGTTGGCTTGTTACATTGTAGTCCAAAGTGATTTGTGTTTTCAAGCCTCCATGCTATTCTTGGCCTGCCAGTGCACATTCCCTGAACTGAGATCAGTGCCTTTGAATGATTCTGGTTTGGATGTGAACGCAGGTTTTTCAAGCATTTTTATATTGCCCTGAATATTTGTTATTTTGTACTTCATTGGCTATGTTGTGTCTTTTGACTTTTCTGTCACCGCTAGTTCACCCCACACATCGCCGGACTGTATATATATATATATATATCCTTTTCTTAACTCTGTCTTAAAATAATCACCCCAATCAGAGCAGATGGTCCTGCCAAGTGTTTATTGTCGTCTAATTTTGAAAGCCTGAAGTCACAGTGGATGAGAGCCTAGTGTGAGCAATGGGATGTGTGTGTCATTGCTGGCGTCTCACTGTCGTTACAGCACCTCCTTTTCTGGTATTATTCTCATCTCTCTGCCTGGATCATCAGCTGTATTATTTCTCAGCTTCAGGAATGCGACTGGAATTGCAGTAGAAATAATCAGGCTCTATGTAAGGTGCATTTAAAACATACAGCAGAGGCTACTGTCTGTGAGCTTGAGGTGCTCACACAGACAACTGTGCATGCAGCTTATTAAAAAGGATTTGTCTTTAATACCTGGAAGAATGTATTCTGGAATATGTTTTCTTTCTAGTTGCAAAGACAAAGGACTAATACATGTAGTAGGGGGTAAGATAAAATCAATTCTGTTAAATATTGCGATATTTCATTGCGCAATTCTTGTATTGATTCAAATTACGGCAGAATAGATTTTTTTGCAAGCATTATGTTGTTTTTTTAGTTGAAAAAAATCTACATACAGTTTTATCAATCCAACCATCCATCTTCTTCGCTTATATATATATATATATATATATATATATATATATATATATATATATATATATATATATATATATATATACTGTATTACTGTATACTGTATTGTGGCTTGTCTATTGTGAATAGTATCGTATCGCCAGGTGCTTGCCAATACACACCCCTAACAAAATTCTTATTCTGCATTATCTTATTAATGCAGCACAAAAATTGGTAAGTGTAGTAAATAACATTCACATTTTCATATTGGTTGGTATTGTAATTTGTTTTGCCATAACATGGTGCACAGCAGTGGCGCAAAAAGGGGGTATGCAGCATATGTGGTGCATAGGGGCGCAGCACCTTGGGGGGGCGCCAAAGCGATGGAATAATAAAAAAAAAAAAAAGTAAAATTGAGTAAAGTAAGTAAATGAAGCTTAGCGGCTGTTGTGCGTTTCTAAATCATTTCAGTATTTCCTCAATACTATATAACATTTTAGAGGACTTACAGGCTATAGTAGGCCCCTCATTAGATTCCATAAATAGAATAAATGGAATATCACGAGTGGGCGTGGCTGGCAGGGGCGCCGTGAGCGGCTCAGTGAGCAGGTACGTACAGTTGTCATGATAAGATGGACAAAGCAAAAAAGCTACCGAAGGCTAAAAATAGAAAAAGAAAGAGGGAAAAGGAGATAGCGTGTCAAGGTATGGGACAGCAGCCAAAATTGTTGCTGCATACCCCCCTAGCACTGGGTAGTTGCGCCCCTGGTGCACAGGAAGACTTATACATATGTCGTATAAAGGCTCTATAGCTATACTGTATCTAGAGAGCAAGACAAAAAGTTTGGCCATTAGTCAAAGCTCATAGGCGTTTTGGTAGCTAGAAGCTATAAAAAGTGTCTGCTAAACCTTTCACAAGCATTGTTCACTTGAGATGCGTTCACTGTCAAACATCACTGTTGATGCCCTTGAGCTAGAGAGATTGGTAAAGGTGCAGTGCAGGGCTTCTTTAGTAAATGCTGACACAAACTGAAGCTGAATAGGTTTTGTGTCAGGTGGGGCATCAAGGGGAGCAACTAGGGATGAATGTTAAATTGATATTCACAGCCAAGCTATACTCAAACCAAGGGGTGCACTGATCAGAGTGCACATACAAAGTTACATTGCAGGCATGTGGGCCGTGAAGACAGACACAGCTACAAAGACATGCACAAAGTCATCTTTATCCTGTTCAGAGTGTGACGGCTTTATTTCATATCTGAGTTTGTCAAAGCTGAGGCAAAGCTGTGTTATCTTCTGCCCTGCTGCCTTCACCCCCTGAAGGTAAACTCACTGATATATGGACTATTAACAATACAGAAGCAAAGACAAATATGTGTGTATTCATGACATAGTGTGCAAACATTTCCTACCAGCACACTGTGTTCACACACATAACTGTGTTCAAACAGGGACCGCATTACTTGAATATTTTAACTAAGAATGCTTTACGGTTAGAGAAAGTTACAAACCCTTGATATATAAAAAAATTTTGTGCTAAATTTGTCTTTTCTCCACTGTATTTTTTAAGCCCATTCACTTCAACTCACTTCGTCTGAAAACACTGAAGCTATGACACTGAAGTGTGGCTTTTACTTTATAAAAATCTAAATTGTGGATAATTTAATTCAAGGATTTCACTTGCACCATTTGCCCAACATGTCAATTTTATTAATACTTTTAGGCAAGTTACAGAAATAAACGGTGCCTTTAAACAGATGCAATGTTCTACACCAGTACTAAATACAAATGTTCCTAACAGTGGAGTCTGTAGCAGAGGGGTGGGCCAAACACTGTTGTCTCTCTTTCATGTGATTGTATATGAATTGAGTCATTACACAAGCCCAGTGTGGCTCTAATGAGAAGTTTAATGAGACTGTCTCTGAAGACCAGCAACCGGGGCCAAGCCCTCAGACGGATTATAAAATCTCCCATTTCCTCTCTCAGTATGGGGTGTTTTTCATTATTGCACAGCACGGACACTTACAGAATCCTCTATTATCCTCCTCTCCACAGCTGTGCCAGGTTGTGACAACACAGCTGAGATTGGACCGGAGCACATTTCATATTAATGATAGGATATACAGTATATCTGGGATTATTAAAAATCATATTAAAGAACTTATCTTAACATTTAACTTTCCACTGGCATCCATCTTTAAAGTTAGTTTCAACATTTCAGAACCTTAGTGGGAACTTGTAGCAATGACCCTTCAGGTCCAAATGACATTAGGAAAACATAGTGCGTAGCTTGATTCCATTATTTATTACTGCAGGCTTATAAATCACATGCAAGTTGGCAATACTTTGTTCACAGAGCATAAAAGCCATGTGATATGTCAGCAGATAAAACATAAACAGGCAATATGGAATAAAGCAGCCGGTTAATCTTTCTCCCTGTGCGCTAAAGGATTTACAGTAGGTGATCATTTTGCTGTTGAGTTGCTGCAAAAAAAACAGTGAGGTCTGCCATTTGTATCATCAAAAGTGGGAGGCTTGCACACAGTGTGGGTAGAGAATAATAGATATTCAGGCTCCTTTGGGTCCTTGGCAGAATACACGTACACCAAGTAAAGGTGTGGATGCATGTTGCTGCATTCAGTATTTCAAACACTCTTTTGCTGCGCTCACTGTTTCCATGGGTTTTTTATTGTCCCATCTGAGCACTGATCATATCTCCTTTCAGTAAAGATGTTTTTTCTATAAACTAGGGGTCAAGTGTAAGGTCCAGAAGGTGGAAGTGTAAGGCTGCTTGTGTTAACACTCACAGTGGTGTAATCTTTTTTCAGGTTGAACATTAGCTTCAATCAGTCAATCTTCAAATATACTTTGAGCAATTTGGTCAAAAGTGTATATGTTTAAATTATATTGGATTTGATTATTCAAACTGCAATGTTGCAAAGAAACAAAAGCAGAGAAAACAGTATTTGGAGATGTTCTTTTCGTTGACATATCTAAAACATAGCATTTGAGCAGTCTATAAGGTTGTGTTATACAGCACCTAAAAGGATTAATACCTCACCTGGCATCTGTCCATGTGGCTTTTTACGTGGAATGCAAAACTTTGATTATTTTCATAATTTACAATAGGCTGCTGCACATTCTCTCAGTCATATGGATATTGCCTTTATTTCTTTTATGTTTTGTCATGCAATTCCTTCTGCCTGGTCCTGTGCATGTTGTTGAATGAGGACAGGTTTGCCACAGAGGGACAGCAATTAGCTCTAAAGGAGTCTTCTGAAGATGACCACAGTTACATTTGAGCTTGCCAAGCCAAACCTCAAAGGGTGGTAAAAGGCAGCGATTAGTGAGTAAAACCACCAAGCCCTGTAGCTTCTGCGTTTGTTTTTGCTTTCTGTGTATCTCCTTGGCTCACTGGGAAACAAACAGCAGAGTCAAAGAGGGAATAATTCTTTAATTTTAGCTGGCAGTATTGCCTTGGCCTGTCAAGTCAGCTTTATGAGCCCAGAAGAGATATTGATGTTTGGGAAAACAAAGCTCTCAAAAACCTTAATGCCTGCCTTGGTTCCCAAGACTGTTATTATGATTGGCAAAATGGAGCAGCACAGCCAGAGGCAAGCACATTTTCAGTGTAGTGGAGAAGAGTTAGTTGGTTTTGTGTGTCCCCATTCATGTGTGTTTCTTCACTCAAAAAAGATCTTTATTTCTTTCATTATACAGGAGTGAATGTGTTTTCATGAGGAGCCACACAGGTCACTTTTGGGGCATATGCAGACAACATCTCACAGACTCTAAGTATAATTAGTTTTCATGTTTACACAAGTTTTTTCTGGATGTGTATGCACTGACTTCCCTGGTCCTTGGTGCAGCTGGCTGTTTTGGGCCTGAGGGATGAATACACATTTCACACATGTAAAAAAGGATGGATTATTTTGAAGCATCGGATGCCTTTGCTGAAGGCTGATTTGATAAAGCTATCCATCTGTCCAGAGAAATAAATGGAATTAGGGAGAGAAACAAGAGATGATGAAGAGTGGACTGCATTTTGTCCCTTGTTTATCTTAGGTATAGCACTCAACTTTACCACAATCGTATTTTGTTTGGTTCCTCTTTTCCAGTAGATCAAAACTCCTTTAAACCTTAGGAGCATAAAAAGTGGACAAGAAAATGGGACTGTGTGAGCAGAAACAAGCCATGGATCTATTAACTTATATATGAAAAGATTACATTGTGCTCAACTAACTATTTACCTTACAAATATACTATACTTTTATAAGATTGACCGTATAGAGTAGAACCTAGGGCTGCACAATTATCCGCATTTGCAATTAATATGCAATATTAAAAATTGCAAATTTTCAAATTGCTGAGGCCGTAATTATTTGTCATGTTACACATGTTGCAAGAAGGAGAAGTTGATGATTAACCTGGGACACTATGCCTTTGTGTTACACGTACTAATAATAATCGATCAATTTTATATAGCGCTTTTCTGGGGACGCAAAGACGCTTTACATATCAATTATTCATTCACACACAGTCACACTGGTGATGGTAAGCTACAACAGTAACCACAGCTGCCCTGGGGCACACTGACAGAGACGTGGCAGCCATTCCGCGCCTACGGCCTCTCTGACCATCACCACATACATTCACATTCTTACACAATCATACAAGGCAAGGTGGGTTAAGTGTCTTGCCCAAGGACACAACGACAGTATGAACAGTGGGGAGAGTGGGAATCGAACCTACTACCTTCCGGTTGAAGGACGGCCGCTCTACCACTGAGCCACTGCCGCCCACTGTATATACGTTGTGTGTTACAAGGAGAAAATAACTGCAGCAAAAACAGAGGTCTCCAAAGAGATACAGAGAGGTCTCGTTAAGGCTTAAGACTGTGGTCATGTTGTTGCCCCGTTACGCACTAATTAGAGCAAATGCTTTACTCGGCACAGTGTCCCAACAGAAGACAGGGATTTTATGGGCTAAATAAAAGTTAGCACAGTAGCTAAATTTGTTTAGTGCTCCGCCTGAAAGATGCTGTTCTTTCTGAAAGGTGAGGGCCATGGGCTTCAACCATATTCAGGGCCCCCTTTAGTGAAGTCTCATGTGTTCTTTAAGACTCAATATCTCTGTTACTTATACATTTCTCTAGACTAAAAAGGAAATGCATCTTTTTCTCCATGACTGGAGCTAAAGCAGAACAAAAAGACATCAAAAAGGTTTCATCGGTCGTTTGAAGATCACTGTCAGAGAAAGAAAGTGGGCCAGGTGAAGAACAAATACCCCAGGGTTTAAATCCGAGGCCCATGGCCAAATTCAGTCCTGTGTTTCAAAAGGTTAAATAAAAAATGTCATTCATATAATTTCATGCAACATCTTATTTAATAATAATAATAATAATCTTTATTTTTATATAGTGCTTTTCCACTTACTGAAGTAGGCACTCAAAGCGCTTTACATATATTAAACTATTACCAGTGTTACAGAACTTCACTGTAGGCAATGTAGGTTAAGTGTCTTGCCCAAAGACACAGAATTTGAAGTAAGAATTAAAGTTAGGAAAAGCAAAGAGCATGACGGACAGTCTGAACTGGGTCATAAAAGGCAGTTACCTCGATTCATCTGTAATAATATTTCCTTGCCCTGGGTCCAGTTTTGCATGAACTGCCTGCATGATGGCTCAGCCCCCCCACACACACACACAGACACACACACACACACATAGAGGTTAGTCTCTGTTAAGCACAGAACTGGTGAGATTGAAGTTACTTTACCTATTCAGTATCTGAACTATGTGTGGCTTATTCTACGAGGCAGGATGAGGGAAAGTCAGTGGAGATTTAATTAACACCTGGAGGCTGTGTAAGCCTTTACACCATGCGCTGATAACAGCCAACTTGAATCCCACTGGAATTTTCAAGCTATTTTTTTTATGCCTATTAATAGTTTAGAGTATGTGCTGGGAAACACTAATCAGAGATTCTTCAGCTAAACTTTAATTTTGACACCAGAGGAG
The DNA here is from genome assembly GCA_024349245.1 of Neodontobutis hainanensis. Classification (NCBI taxonomy): domain Eukaryota; kingdom Metazoa; phylum Chordata; class Actinopteri; order Gobiiformes; family Odontobutidae; genus Neodontobutis; species Neodontobutis hainanensis. Next base: position 6,140,368 of record JALDNG010000002.1, on the reverse strand, counting down.
CTCCAATCTCACACGGAAACACTCCTTTTGACCAAACATGGCTTTACCTCCACGGCTTAAATAAGCTCTTAATTCTCCATGATTGTGGTGACCAAGAGAATATACTGACCCCCTTCACAGAATATGAAATCTCTAGGCTGCGTAAAATACTTCAGCACGCCAACAAACTCACCAAACACCTAAACGGCTAAATGTGCTTGCCACTTTTGTTCTGGACACTGAGTGTCTCACTTTCTTTGGCACTCTGTAGTGACAACACTGCATATCAATGACGTGCAAAGTTTTACGGACACTGGAAATGAGCCCTTATCAATAACATTAACAGGATGGAAAAATAACAGAAGTATTTGCATGGTAATTAGCACTAATGATATTTTTTATGGCATGTGATTATACAGGCATGTGCTTCGGCTCTGATTCCAAAGGGATATGAAAAAGGCAGATGCTCCAGCTGTTACTGCTTAATATGAATGTTTTCAGGACACTACAAAGTAACTCAGTCAGACGCCAGTAGTCAATAGTACTTTTGGTCAAATTCTTTAAAATATAGGAAGTTCTTAGATGGACTTTGGTTGAGCTCTTGGTACACTAATACTATCTTGAATAACTTGGGGAAACATTATCATCACCATCTCTATTTAATTAAACCCCAAAGACACTCTGATAAATATTTCATAAATAGCAGATGCATTTGGGGACCTTATTAATGTTGATGCTGCTTTTGTAACATTAAAATGCATTTTAAACACAAACAAATAAACACAGTCACAGTTCAGGTGCAGGTCTTAAGTTGTTCCTTCATAATCCATTGTAAATATTTAGCATCTATGTTGAGATTCGTTGAAGAGGATGCATCATTACAGCAGACAATATGCCACTCTATCCCTAACCACTTTGTATTTGCAATGATGTCCGTTTTAGTCCGTGTTTCCTGCCTAACAAGAAATTATAAATGCTAAATCAAGCATTACAAATGAAGGTTCATTGGGCCTGTCAAGACTAGATGGAAATTATTCATGCAGTATAAATCTATTCTCTCTGAGATAAAAGAGAGTGTCAAGTGTACCATATGAACTATCTCCTCTGTTCAGTAAGAGACTCCATTGAGCTTTTTATGAGAAGGTTTTATAGTTCAAGCCACTTTGTTTGACTGAGTAAACCTTCAAAGAGATCACACAAGCATTTACTGCTAATAATGCCTTTTTACTTTTTAAAGAAAAATTGAGCTGAAAGACTACATCCACTGTTTAAAGTCAGTGTATAAAGCAAATAAAAACTGTCTGAAAACATTTTTTCTTGTAATTGAATACTAACTAAAGTGGTGCTTTTGTTATTCCATTTCCATCTGTAATGTCAACTTTGATTTTCTAGGTTTTTGATATTGATGAGGAGCTGCAGGACTGGTGCATGGGCCTATAGGTTGTTGATTACTATGAACGGATATAAGTAATTGCCATTTAAAGTATATATAAATTATATTCTTCCTATAGCTTCATAATGGTCTTTTTGGAAACTTTAGTAGTGTTTCAAGCAAAGCACTGCACTTGATATGAAATAATGTGTCAAATAAGCACGAGTGACAGAAATTCAGAAAGCACTGCTAATGAACTGTGGGCTCAGGTTGGTCTTATTTTGGTGAATGCAGTCTGATGGAATGGCTTTGGCATTACATTTTTTTAATATGAGGTGATCGTCTACTAGAGGTGTGACTCTTTCAGTGTCTAGCAATTCGATTCAAATTTTTGGGTCACAATTTGAATAAGAATCAATTTTTGATTGATAGCAAATTTTTGATTCAAAACAATTTTTGCTTTTGCTAAGAAAACTGGTTGAAGACAATGTTAACCAAAGAGAACATTTATTTAAAATTTACTTTAATGTCTGCTGGTACCAAATATTTTTATCAAGTGCCATCAAGTACATGTTACAAAAAATTATTCTGTATTAAACAAATAGATTTTAGATTTAGAATCTTTAAGGCTTAATTCTTTAATCATCTACTGTGTATGAGCACGTTGGCATTTGAAAGCCCATTAATGCATGAGCAGCAGTGTCGATACACGGCTCAGGTGCTGCATCAACAAAGCCCAGCGACACTATCACATGTATAGAAATGCATACTCACACATGCTTGGCATGAAAACAGACAGGAATACATTTCCCATCACTGATGCCTTTCTGCTAGAACCGCTGCGCCACAACAACAAAACATTCATGTTCTCTCAGGTTTTATTTTGCATGGTCATTGAAAAATGATTGTAGCTTATTCACAATGATATTGCCAGGTGTTTGTGTAAGCTGGAATATAATTAAACATTTATGGCAAAGATTCATACGGCCTTATAAAAAGAGACATTCAAATTCAATCAGATATTGGCAACCATACCAACATCCATCATCCAGTTGTAAGATTAAGTGAATTGCTCTATTTGATCTGAGTCCAATTTTATTTGGACCAGTGGCTCACATATGGAACATATGATACAGTTACAACCTGTAATTACTCTAAAATGTAATAAATGCCACTGTAGATTTTTCAAACTAAACTTAGAAAAGAGCAAGCTTTCCCCACAGGACAAAGAACAGCTACTCCATACTGTTGTCCTGGTAATGGAAGGAGTGTAATCGCTGTATGGGTTGCTAAGGTTTTCTGTGCCAATGGGAGAAGCGTGCACTACTTGGGTATTATCTTGCTAAAGCAGTATTTTAAAGACTAGACCCGGGGCTCGCCTTGAGCCAATTTCATGGCTGATCTCCTCAATATGAGGCAGCGCGACAGGTCAATTCCTCCTCTTGGCCTCTAAAGCTCACAGGCCTTTGACAATAAACTAACTCCCACCACATGCTGTTGCTTGTTTAACGGGGTCAGAAATAGTTTCAACATTCTAATCAAGCAGCATCAATGGCCTGGTATATTATGGGTGTCAATTGCAGATTTGAGAATTACAATTTATATTTTTATTGGCTGTTCCTACTTCCTAGGGTTATAACCAACACTTTTTACAGATCTGTACAAAGGCTGCAGACTTCATTTGTAACTCTGCCCAGACCTTGCTGGCACAGACTTGAAACTGTGATAACCATTGCATTAGTTAAAGCAATTAGATTCATAATTTATGACCGAAAAATATGAGTTCTTAAAAATAAAAATAAATCTGCAATAGTGTGGTTTGACTTTGACAAATGTGCCCTGCTTTGCCGCAACCTGCTACAAAAGCAGATGTGTGTGTTACCATATTAAATAGAATATTCTAATAAGTCACACTTTGTACCATTTGTCCAGTCGGCCAGATGTAAGTGGCTGCTGTAGTCTGACATTGATTAATGACACTGTGCATGACACTGTGCACAAATACAATATGAGTGATTACAAAAACAGATTTGCATTCTGTTGCATGACATGGTGGAAAAATGTATTTCTTATTTTTGCTGTGGCTGCGCTATATTTAGCACAAGCACAACTGATTGCCTGGTGCTTCGACATTAGTTGCATAAACAATACAAAGATTCAAATATAAATGTAGAAACCTGAAATGTGTAGGTGGAAACCCAATTGTGGCTTTGTTCCAGCTCTACTCGGCGATATAAACTTAAGGGTGATTTTTGAGCCCATTAGTGAGTGCCTGGGTGTCTGAGTTACCATTATAAATGACTCGTGGAATTTCCTTTGCTCAGTATTAAATTAGTTGAAGAAATGACAGGTTCTGTAAAAAGCTAACTTCAGCTTGTGTTTGGTGTGTTATTCTGCTAATAGGGTTCACTTTTAGACGTCCCTGTCATTAGTGGGAGGACGCTGTATTTAAGTTGGCGTGCGGCGGTGCTCAGGTCTGCATATGTAATCTGTCCTTCTTGGCCTGCCTGCTATTGGCATGAGGAAAACCAGAGTGAACTTTTTAATAATTTCACCAGAGGCAAGGCTTTAATTAGTGGCATAAGTTGTCCAATTAGGAGCTACTGGGAGATAGCTCGTTTGCAGAAAAAGAGACATTGACACACGCTAATGTGCAGAACCCTGGAAAGTGAATTTCTAAAAAGGGCCAAATACAGTAATTAAAAAAGCAAGTAAAACACATCTTTAATATTAGACATTTAAACACATTAAACACAAGTAAACAAACTGATAAATTGACAATTAATGTAGTTTTCTGAAATGTTACCTTATAATGATAGACTGACCCATTCTAATTTACTCAACATACAGGGATCTTAAATCTTTAGGAGTTTTTTTCTTTTCTGATTTACATAACAAACAACACGTGGTTCTACTTTTTTATTTTATTTATAGATGAAACATTATTAAACATGTGCTGCACATATTCACAGGTATGGTGTTTGTAAAATTGATACTAGGATGGCCTTGATGTTGTAGAGCTGCACAGAACCAAAAGATAAGATCATGATGTCAATGTTAAGGGAAAATCATGTGTCCTGGGGCAGTTGTGCCTGGAGCTACAGAATAGTTGGCAGATAGTGTACTGACAGGACTGCACTAATGCATTAATTATGAATCTTATCTATTCCATTAGGGACTTTTTAAGTGATGTGTTGCAGGTTATTAGGATGATATGATGGAAAATTGTGCCACACACATATTTTTGATGCTTCGGAGACTTTGCTCATCTGAACTAAAGTGCAGTTATTGCTGAAGGGACATTGAAATCGACTTGTAAACGGCATTTATTTCTCATCTGTGTCATCACAACAGTCATCTATATATTCAATATGTAGTGTATTCCTAAACAGAGGGATGCATGTAGTAACTCACTTGTTAATTACCACCTGGAATGTGTTTCTTCTATTAATATCGATTTCTATGATGCTCTGTCTGATAGTCATGTCCCATTTAGAAGGAGTTGTGCTTGAAAACATCAGAAGCGTTACTTGGGAAAGCTTGTAAAGTGCCTAATGTTACATTTTCAATGTGCAACATGGCAAAAGAGAATGTTTTCTAGCCTTGAGTTTTTTTTTTTTTTTTTTCAATCTTCTTGCACAACTAATCACCATTTGTAAAACATGGCCACACTTCAGTGCCTTTAAGAATTGATTTAGGCTCACAATGACCTTAGCTTTCTCCCTCTGTATAGTTCTGGGACACTCAATAACAAAATGAAAAGATATCCAAAATGTTGTAGACTAGACTAGATTTGTAACGTTCACGACTAAAAGACCTTGGGTGCAGTGCTATCTATTGACATTTCTCCTTGAATGCAATTTTTGCTGGCTCAAACCTAATCTGACTTAAGATTGACTTGCACCCTGACTTGTTCAATGTGACCTTGAACTTTCTGCAAACTATATATCAGGTCTTTTAGAAAATATGAGAAATGTGTGTTTTATGAAAGACAATTCAAAACAAGCTGCCTGAGTGAAATTATCCTATCAGCTCCAACACAGCCCATCAGTAACACAGTTAGTCTGAATGTGTCACATTTTGTGCAACAAAAAGTTAGAGCAGGCATCAGTTTTCATATTGGAATAAAAAATGTGGTGTCATATCAGACACACGAAAGAGAAAGTAAAGTCACTGTCACATTTGGTTATTCTGACAGTTCCTGAGAAAAACTGTTGTAACTTTTATGTCTAGAGAGTAGCAAGGATTAATTGACATCATTAGTGTGTCATTCGTTAAGAGAACTGACTCCATTAGACTGGATAAATGAAGTCTAAAGTTTCCTTTAGGCTCATTATGTATTATTGACAATGTGAAAAGTGAAAAAAATGTTTCTGCTTACACATACCTCTTTGAATAAACATATTATTTATTACCTTGTGACAATTGTAATTATTTATCAGTGCCAGGTTAATGCAGTCGTTTGTTATTTATAATCTTCATATTTTGTTCATAATATATATCCTAATACGTAAACATCAAACATAGCAGTATGTCAATGATGCTGATCCAAAGCGTATGTAAGGCCAGTATATAGAAGCTGCCCTGTGTAATTTATGTATTTACACAGACGCTTTATTTTTCAATTTGTAGAAAACCAACATGAACAAAACAGGATTTTTTCCAACAGTCCATGTAGTAGAGGCCCAGATGGGGCTTTTGTAAAGAGTTATTAATGTGTTTTTTTTTCTGGTCCCATTAGAACAGCAGCACAGTTTAATCCTTGTTTCATTTCTTCCATTTGCAGCTCTAAACTAGACTTAACTACTCCTCTAATGTGCAGCTGTTAGGCTTTGTGACCACACACACCATCCAAATCTGCCAACTGTCCCATATTCACAAATGAAAGTGGAAATAGATTATTGATCTTGTGTAATCGTTCACCTGTGTAATGAAACTGTGAAGAAGAGAAAAGGTCGAATCCACTTCTGTCTCAGCTTATATCAAGTATTTTTTTTATTTTTATCTTTTCTAGGGTGATGATGTCCTGACTGTGATCAAAATGAAAGCACAGTGGCCAGCCTGGCAACCACTTAATGTGTAAGTACACTTTATAACAGGCTGTTTTTAAATGTTGTAGTTGTTTGTCCTTTCTTAGGTTTAAAATGCATCATCACAGAGCAAAGGCACTTTAATGTTCTGTAGTGCTGGGTTTGCATAAAGTCTTAATGTGGGGCAGTTTTAGATATGCATTAAACCATACAAGATAGAAAGTAATGTGAATATCTAGAGGAATACACAAACTGTTTTTAATAAATCTTTTGAGGTTTGAAGTGTATTTGTCAGAACATAGAAATGTTTTCATCTGCAGCAAGACCTGTAGCTCTCTGATTAGAGAACATTCACCTCAGAAGTGCCCTCAAACTGCCAGCAATGCTATTCTTACAGCTCGTTTACCCCTATATTCATAACATATAATCTCTTATTCATGAGAAAAACAAGAAACTTGTTGGCTTAGCTCCTACAGAACAACTTCAGCGCACTTGAGCCTTACATAGTGTTATTTTCACAACCGCAGGGTCTCTGCGAAGGCCACGACTTATGTGTTCAAAGGCAGGAGTGAGCCAGGAATAGAAGCAACAATATCCACAAGGACTAATTCGTTTTAGGTGTTTTATAGAGCCAGTTAATCATTTTGTTCTATTCAGTACAGCACATTAAGAATATGTCAAGAAATGTTATATTTATGCATTAAGGAAAATAAACTGTCCCCCCCCCCATCATATATACTGTGTATATATATACACACATTATTACACAATAGCTATATGTGTAGCTACACTCACCTAAAGGATTATTAGGAACACCATACTAATACTGTGTTTGACCCCCTTTCGTCTTCAGAACTGCCTTAATTCTACGTGGCATTGATTCAACAAGGTGCTGAAAACATTCTTTAGAAATGTTGGCCCATATTGAGAGAATAGCATCTTGCAGTTGATGGAGATTTGTGGGATGCACATCCAGGGCACGAAGCTCCTGTTCCACCACATCCTAAAGCTCTATTGGGTTGAGATCTGGTGACTGTGGGGGCCATTTTAGAACTGTTTCTATAAACGGATTTGAAATGATTCGAGCTTTGTGACATGGTGCATTATCCAGCTGGAAGTAGCATCAGAGGATGGGTACATGATGGTCATAAAGGCAAGGCAGTTTTATTTATAAAGCACAATTCATACACCAGGTAACTCAAAGTACTTTACAGAAATAAAAGACAATTTACAAGATTTAGATTTAGAAACATAAGAAAAATTAAAAACACTATAAAAGTTATAATGTAGGCGGCGCTAAAGAGGAAGGTTTTTAACCTCCCCTTGAACATTGTTAAAGTTAAGGCTGTTCCAGGTTTTAGCTGCATGAAACTTAAACGCTGCTTCACCCTGTTTAGTTCTAACTCTGGGCACGAGCAGAAGGCCTGTCCCAGATGTTCTCAGAGTCTGAGAAGGTTCATAAGCTAATAGCATTTCAGAAATACATTCTGGTGCTAAACCATTTAGAGACTTGTTTTAAAGTCTATTCTCTGAGCAAAAGGAAGCCAGTGCAGAGATTTTAAAACTGGACTGATGTGGTTGTACTTCCTGGTGTTAGTTAGAACCCGAGCAGCAGCGTTCTGAATAAGCTGCAGCTGTCTTAACCCTCCTTTTGAGAGACCAGTGAGCAGGCTGTTACAATAATCTAACCTGCTGGAGATAAAAGCATGAATAAGTTTCTCTAAGTCTAAGTCTAAGAGACATTATCCCTTTGATTCTGGAAATGTTTTTAAGGTGATAGGCTTTACAGACTCTTTATGACACTTTATGTGCTCTGTTTTAAAATGGTTTTATACATAATTTTCAAAGCTCAATGGTTGTCTTTGATTGACATTTAACAATAACATGTGCACTTACTTCTACCACCACGCTGAACCTGTGGAATAAGAAGCCATTTTCTTTTAGCTTAAGGCAAAAAGATTAAAATACTGAGCTTTTTAAAAATGAGGTACTATTTTCTATATTTGACATTGACAATTGTGACATTTAAATCACCATAATGTCACTGACCACCTACACAGAACGTGTCACAGGTTTTTCTGTAACAGAAGCAATGCTTGTAATTGATAGATTTACATTTTTACATGCCAGTCTTTTCTACATCAACTTTAAAAAACGAAAAGGTCAAATGTTATCCTGAGCAGGTCTATTATCATTTGATCTGCACACACTAAACTAAATGCAACAAGTTTACTTGTTGTATTTAGTTGATTAAGAAATGTTGTACAGCATTTCTTAACCAACGTCATCCGTCAAACAATTTATCGACCATGTTAAGATTAAGATTAAGCAGATCATTCTCAATTCTCTGACTCAGTTCCTCTGCACAGAACAGTTTGAACCCCTCACGTCTATGACAGCTAAAGTACTCCACAATACTCAGCTGCCTTGCTGTTGTTGTTCCCAGATGTCTCCTTAATAATCAGAGGACTTCCTTTTGGTGGTCTGTTGCTTTATTTGAGTAGCATTCAGAAAACGTGGTGGTTGTCGGTGGCAGCAAGTGACAAGTGTTTGACGAGGAGAGTGTAGCTGTTAATGAGCTGATCTTTTTTTATTGCACTCTCCAAATAACTTTATGGAACAACTCCTGGAACTGTCTTTCCTCCGAGTAGTTGGTTGCTATTATTATACTCCAGTTCACAGCCTCAGTAAAATTAACTGATAGAAACATTTGGTGTCGAACAACTGAATTTCTTTGAGGTTATTAGATGATTAATATTTCTTTCACTTGCTCCCAGCATTGCTTGTTTTTGTCCTTATGCTTCACCTCTATGTGGAGCACAGGTGTTTTTCTGAGATAAACCCAGACCCCAGTTTTTAATGAGAGGAAGCCCAGGAGAGTGAAGTCAAGTGCTGCTATTTGACATCACATGACCCCATCATTAGGACACACTGGTAGAGCTGGGTTGTACTGATGTATCACTAAATCACTAGTATTTATTAGTACCTAATTACTTTTAAACAAATGGCAAGATCTTTGTTCTAGTCAAATGAGAATATATAGAAAATATAAAAAACAAAATAATGAATCTGTCGTTTTTCATATTAATATTTTCAGTGATTCAGCCAAACAAGATAAAAACCTCTTGGGTACAGGTTAAGTTCTAAGTCATAATCATCCATTTTTTTTCCTCAGGCGGGCTGCTCCCTCAGCTGAATTCTCAGTGGACCGGGCCCGCCACCTTATGTCTTTTTTGACTATGCTGGGGCCCAGTCCTGACTGGAATGTGGGCCTGTCTGCGGAGGATTTATGCACAAAAGACTGTGGATGGGTGCAGAAAGTGGTCCAGGACCTTATTCCGTGGGACGCAGGCACAGACAGTGGAGTGACATATGAGGTAAGTAAGAAGTATTTGTGTTACTGCACATGTATGTATGAGCTGCATGAAACTCTCAACAGTGATAATAATGTTTTTATAAAGTAGCTGTTTTAATTTTATAGCATGCATTATTATTTCATCAACAGCAATAGTCTGAATGCATAATATTTTTTTATTTTTGCAAAAAAAGAATATTCTATATAATGAAGGTTTGATGCAACTTGGGTTACAGCCTTGAAGTCTCACAGCATCACCAACCCTTCAGAGCTGCATTTTCTTTTTTCAAACCTTTGCCTTCTCAATAACCCTTCTGTTCACACTTTTCACCAGCTGGGTTTTCACACTCACATTTTGACCTTGTCATTAAAACTCTTTATCTGCCTGTCTGTTCACATCCATATTCACGCTGTCCCTTACCTCTTTGTGTCTTTTTGGCACGCAGCTATTTAAATGTCATCACCGCTCTGCTCTAACAGCCTTGAACATTGTTCCTCCTGCCATCACCTGAGCTGCTGCTGATCTGCTACATGCTCTGTATCTTCACTCAACACCGATAGATCAGTGTGTTTGTGTTTGACCTGGCCAGAGTTATATTTAATTTAAAACATTCTTCTCTATGAGTACATTTCCTAAACTATGGTAATTGAGGAAAAGTTGCTTTTCTTTTTTTTTCTGTTTGTTCTGTTCATATAGATTTTAAACATAGTGATGGGAAATGCTGTTTGTTTTACAAATCAAATCACAGCAAAGAGTTTCCATAAACACATGCCTTGGGGTCAAGGCCTAAGAGGTTCCATCAAGATACTTCTTTAAGTGACTACATTTCTTATGTTGCAAAACTGAAAATACTAAAAAAAAACATTAGTACTGTTTAATAATACAATGATGATATGACAATTATGAACAATACATCACAGGCCCCGTGGCACTATGTACCAGATTTAGATGTTACTAAATTATCTATTCAAACTATAGTAGCAGCCTGGTTGGTAGTTTTGTTTTGACAAAACTGCACTTTGCTGATACAAAGAAGTGGGGCTAATGGAATCTAACAGCAGAAGAGCTAAGGACAGGGAACCACTCAAAAATGCAAATTTACCTGAGTTTAAAATAAAGAAAAACATTATCTGCATATCGGATGATTCAACTATTTTCTCAGAATAATCAAAGATGACCATTTACTGAGCAGTGCTTCATTTCGCAAAAGCTAAAGAGGCTTACAGTAGAGAAAGTAGTTTTAAGAAGAAGCCTATAACAGAACTCTGACATAATTAATCAAAGTCTATTACCTACTGCCACACAGAAACTGGATCTCATGTTTTCCCAGACGGCTTCAGTGGAGAATGAAGGGTGAGCTGGTCTTGTGCCTCCAGACAGCCTCTGGCAGTGCTGCTTCTATCAATCCCATGTTGGCAGACCTTTACTGTTGACAATTAAGAGCATCTCCCATATAAACTAGACGCTCTTACACAGCAGCTCTGTGACTTTGCAACCCATCCTTTATGTGACTTTTGTGATTTGTTTAACTTTGAGTGACTTTGGGTTTTTGTCCAAATGTATTTTTCATACAGCCTGGCAGTGTGTTATTTTGGAAATCCCAAAGTCTCACCATTTTTACTGCTTCTGTGTGTATTTTTGTTTTAGTCTCAAAACAAGCCTACAATGCCCCAGGACAAGATTCGTCCTTTGACCAGCCTGGATCATCCACAAAGCCCTTTCTACGATCCTGAGGGGGGCGCTATCATTCCTGTAGCTAGAGTGATGGTGGAAAGAATAGCCAGAAAGGTCTGTTACTATTTCAGTTTCTATAATCATCATAGCAGAGGCTGAAGGTGAAATTTGAGTGAAAACACAAGGAAATCAATTCCCCCACCTTGTAAATCGGGACTGGGACCTATTGGACTTCATCCGGCACTTTCTTTTTTTTGTCAGGATATTTCTTAAAGTAAAAGTTAATGTGGCATGTTTTTAAACATTTTTAACTCTGCTTTATAACTCAGACTGTGTTTTTTAGGGAATATGAAAGAACAAAAACTTCTCTTTCACTCATAATAAGTGGTTGGGTGAAGCCATTTATTGTCAAACAACTGTGTTTACTCTTTTTAAATCATAATTTCCCAAATGACCCTGATCTAAACCCCAGTTCTTAATACTGTGTATTGCCACATTTAACATCAATGACAGCTTGAAGTCTTTTGTGGTAGTTTTCTCAGATGGTAAAGCTGCCTATTCTTCTTGGCAAAAGGTTTAAGATCTCCCCAGAGTGGTTCAGTGATATTGAGGTCAGGAGACTGAGATGGACAGTCCAGAACCTTCACTTTATGCTGCTGTAGCCAATGACAGGTCGGCTTGGCCTTGTGCTTTGGATTTTTGTCATGTTGGAACATCCAAGTACGTCCCATGTGCAGCTTCTGGGCTGATGAGTGCAAATTTTACTCCAGTATTTTCTGCTAACATTTTGCATTCATCTTGCCATTAATTTTGACAAAGTTGCCTGTGCCTTTGAAGTTCACATGTCCCCAAAACACCAGCTATCCACCTCCATGTTTTACAGTAGGAATGGTGTACCTTTCATCATAGGCCTTTTTGACTCATCTCCAAATGTTTATGGTTGTGGCCAAAAAGTTAAAGTTTGGTCTCGTCACTCCAAATGACTTGGTTCCAGAAGTTTTGAGGCTTGTGCAGTTTGGTGTATTGTAAGTGGGATGCTATGGGTCATTTGCATATTAATGGCTTTCTCAACCAAGTGCATCCTTATTGTGCATCTTGAAACAACCACTGTATTTCACTGTATTGCAGCAATGAAAAGAAGAAGCGAGGGTCTGATCAGGGTCATTTGGGTAGTGTCTGTTGTCATTATTATTTAAAAAGAGTAAACACAGTTGTTTGACAATAAATGGCTTCAACCAACCACCTCTCTTTCACTATGAGTGAAAAACAGCCAAACAATCACAGATTCTACATACGTAAACTTATGAGCACAACTGTCTAAGTCACTCCTGCACAGTTTTGGAGAACCATCTAAAAGACAAAGATTTCAGATCTTTAGTGGCATCTAGAGGCAGCTGCAGGGAATTAAATGAAATCTCACATTGTACACTATAAAAAGATATATACAAAGAACCTGGTTGGACTTCTGTATAAATACAGTAATCATCACAAAGCTATGCAAATGGAAATGTTTTTTTTTCTGATGAGACTTTAGTGTGGTTATCCATAGGGTGAACAGTGCAACATTGTACCAGACAATGTGGATGACATTGTAGCTGATATTGCCCAGGAGGAGAAAGAGGAAGGTCTGAATCCCTTTGTCTTATTTTCTCACGTTTCTTCTCACTAAATGTTGTGGAAGCAGAATCTGTAGATACATTTAATTCTTTTTGCAGATGATACGCCTGAAACATGCATCTACTCCAACTGGTCTCCGTGGTCAGCTTGTAGTTCAGCCACGTGTGAGAAGGGCAAGAGGATGAGGCAGAGGATGTTGAAAGCCCAGCTGGACCTTAGTGTCCCCTGCCCACACACCCAGGACTTTGAGCCCTGCATGGGGCCTGGGTGCAGTGATGAAGGTGGGTCTGTTTTTAATTATAGTCTGCTGAACTTTTTTTTTTTCTAATTGCTTGAGTAATTACAGAGGCAAATTTCAATTGTGATAGCAACAAGTGAGGATAAGAAAAATATACAGCTTCATAATAGCTTTTTGATTTGTGTAGCATTTCAAGTTAGGCTAAAAAAAGAAATAAAGATGGTTGCTCTGGGTTATCTCCTAACAATCAGCTTTAGTACCTAATCAGTATGTATTCCTGTAAAATATTTTTTTGCCTTTTAGTCTTAAAACTATTTATTATACTCATTATATTCCATATATTGCCAGGTTCAGTGGATACTTTTAAGGCACCCCAGCTTAACTATTAGTTTTCTTATCATCAAACCAATGTTTTGAGTGTGAGTGTTTTACCTTTACGTCAACTTCAACAAGGGACCCTTCTGAGGAAGACTGCAGGAAGTTTTGCAGTGCCTTCACTGGCATAAATCCAGTGATAATTTTTTGAATCAGTTAAAAAAAGTTACTAAAAGAGACAGTAATGTTCTTTTAAAAGTAATTCAGTCATTTTAAAGGTAATCTCCAAAACAGCCTTGATTCACTAATTCCACTTCTTCTGTAGTTTGCTATTGTTGTAGTTATCCAAAAACTTAAATCTTGATTTGTGCATTTTAAATAACATAATACAACAAAAATAAAAATCAGACTAGATTAATTTTAACCGTATTGAGCAGTTACTTTTGTCCCTATTTTTAGAAGTAGTGTGTCTTTTAAAAGGCAAAATATGCTTTACTTAATTAGTTCTGATCCTGTGTATTCTTATGTTTACACAGGAATCTTTAGTAAATATACATTTTTGATGTGAGATGTAATCTGAGTGCAGCTACAATAACAATATAATAAATCACAAACATACTGTACATATGTCAACTATATATTTTTATATATATAAATATATAGTGATTGATTATTATGTTCAGTCTTTTTTTTATACCCCTTCCTTGCTGGTATGTGCAGATGCATCTACCTGTATGATGTCCGAGTGGATCACCTGGTCTCCATGTAGCCAGTCCTGTGGGATGGGCATGCGTTCTCGAGAGCGCTATGTGAAGCAGTTCCCTGACGATGGCTCACTTTGCACTCTGCCAACTGAAGAGAGTGACAACTGCCTGGTCAATGAGGATTGCTGTGAGTTGAGGCATCTGAAAGCTCAGTGTGTCTTATCATTGTCATAGTGTTGTAATAGTATTGTAAATGTCCTTCTCTCTTAACTGTAGCTCCGAGTAGTTGCCTCGTTACAGAGTGGGGTGAATGGGACTCGTGCAGCGCCACTTGTGGTCATGGTATGAGACGTAGAGAGCGCGTTGTGACAGTAAATCCTGCTGATGGCTCAATATGTGGAACTGAATTGCTGGACAGAGAGAAGTGCATGATGCCAGAATGCCGTAAGTAATACCAGCATGGGGCTACAACTATCTTGACACATCCCACACACACTTTCAATTTGCTTTAAATTGCCTAGATTAGAAAATGATTAGAAAATTTACCACAATGACTTTAGCATTTTTATTTATTTAACATTTTATCTTTTAGACAGTGGTTCAAAGAGTCATTTGGATTTCCACAACCAAATGCTACAGACAAACAGTTGCTTGTTTGTTTTTGGCCTTGTGTTCAGACTTTTGATGCTAAGATCTTACTCTGAATGCATGTCTGTAACATTTGGTTGATAACTGCTCTGTACAGACACAATCCCCTGCCTGCTGTCTCCTTGGTCTGAGTGGAGCGACTGCAGCGTTACATGTGGGAAGGGACAAAGGACCCGCCAGCGCATGCTGAAGTCTCCTGTGGAGCTGGGAGACTGCACAGAGGAACTGGAGCAGGTGGAGAAGTGTATGCTTCCAGAATGTCGTAAGTACCAAATGTCTCTTCTCACATCCATTTCTATTAGACTAAAGTGTTTACCCTGCCAAGAACCCACAATTCATCATATGTCTAGAATAGTTTATAATAAATAGGCAATATTTATATTTAATTGTCTCTGCCTTCTCTGCCATTCATTTTCACATATAAAAATTTATTATCCATTACCTTTCTTTTCAGCCATTGACTGTGTCATGTCAGAGTGGAGCGAGTGGTCAGAGTGTAATAAGTCCTGTGGGAAGGGTCACATGATTCGGACATGCATGGTCATGATGGAGCCACAGTTTAGTGGAAACCCCTGTCATGAAACCATCCAGAGAAAGAAGTGTAAGGTCCGAAAATGCAACCGGGGACAAGCTAACAGTGATGAGAAGAAACGACGCAAAGAGCAGCGTGAAAAGAAAAGGAGCACACAAGGCCGGACTGAGGGGGCAACCGAACATCCAGGTTTGTAACAACACAATAAACTATATTAGTATATTGTAATAATATTTTACTATTTATCAATCCAAATTACTATATTGATATGAGCTTGAGTATAAAGGTTAGAGGTATGTTTTTATCAACACATCTTGTTTTCTGAAAACAACATAAACTGTAGACAACCAGGTCTTTCAAACATATTGCCCAGTTTGTACAAAACTATGACCACTTTCATGGTTCACATGGTTTGTTGTAGAACTGTTTGGCACTGTTTCTTTCTATGAATGCTGTAAATGAGGAGGCTATACCATACGCAATGTAAGTATTCTCCGATTTTATGGCGATAAGAAGGTGACCATTTTGAATGTTTTATATTTCTTTCAGGATGTAAAATGAGGCCTTGGTCAAGTTGGACAGAATGTACCAAGCCGTGCGGTGGAGGTATCCAAGAACGACTCATGACAGTCAAACAGAAGTTCAGGACAGCTCAGCTGCCCAGCTGTAAGGACAGGAAAGAGATCAGGGCTTGTAACGTGCACCCGTGCTAAAATGTGGTGAGGTCAAGTAAACGGACAGATGTGTGATGACAGTGCACAACAACACTGTCACACAATGATCCAATGCACTCGATGTAGGGCTGCATCCATGGACGCATTATAAAAACTAATAGTACATCCATGGCTGAACCACACATGTGAATCTCTGTGGTCTAAATCCAGAGGCATTTTACTGTTCATATATATTCTTGGATCTATTATAGATTCTTAGGTTTCAGGTTCTTTAAAACAAAAGAAAAACTCTGGATTTGCCTTCTGCTGATTCCTCTGTGCTCATAAACAAGCTGTGATACACAGACTTTTGCAAGGTTACTGTTAACATGTCGTGCTATATTATTACTCAAATTTGTAAATCGATTTAATAAAGAAATGTTAAATGTTACCTAATTAGTTGAGTATATTCACGATTTTGAAGCACAGGTGCGGAGCCATTCCAGTATTTTATATGCCTTGTTCAGTTGTTTCTAGGACACAAAATGCCCGATTGACTTTTTATTCCACTCTATTGTTGTCAGTGTAGATGCACCACAATCTAGATCTTTAGGTTTTTGAACATTACTAGATAAATGTTTAATTTTTTGCTGTGTATTTTTTAATAAGAATGTGTCCCAAGATTCTTACCAAAGTCTTGTGTAGATGTTTTCTAGCTGTCTCCATCCTTTTCTTTGATTACTGTTCCTCTAACATATTAATATTTTGGAATAATCACCTTTACAATAAAAGTAAATGTGACACTGTCTTTTTTTTTATGATGTGATATTATTAAATTGTCACTAGATGGCAGTACCTCACAATCTTCATCTGCAGAGAAGAGGTTCAATGCAAAACTTGAGAATAGGACATTTCAGTATCTTCCTTGACTATGTTACAAACCAGAAGTTGGCGTATTTGATTTAAATTACGAATAATAGTACTGCTTATAGGAATAAATTTAATTCCACACATATGGTCGTCTTGAACAATTAATGTATTTGAACACTATTCCCACAGGCTGTGGTTTACTATTTACTTTCCTGTTGATATGGGAGTGTCCTTTTGAGCACACCCAACCACAGCTCATTGAAGAAAGTGAAATACAGGAAAGCTATGACACATGGCCAGGATTTGACTCTTATTTACTGATGAACACTAAAAGAGAGGATGAAACATGAGGTCAGGGTTGTTTCCCTGAAGTAACAATACAGCCTTTTCAGCAGATAATCCTTTATATATTTCTGGGGTCTTCCATCGAGGACAGAGTAAGTTTTTATGTACACAGAACTCCAGGGACGGGGTGAAAAATTCAATACACTTATCACAATGCTTTTCCTGTTTCCATGCCAACACACAAGCACACATGGGGGAAGCCTACACACTCAACAGGCAAAGGATGCACGAAAAGTAAATTGTTAAGGACAAGGCGAAGAAAATACTGTCTCAAGATGGACAGAAAATGTGATTTTGATATAGGAAAAATATCATGCTTGAATACTTTCAGCATCTAACAGAGGCTAGATACAGTTCTGAGCTCATGCCTTTCAAAATGTATTTAGTTTGTCAAATGACATGTTTGAGTTTTTATAATGAGTTTTCTCCTGACTTAATTTAATGAATATGTAATATTTCACAATAGTTGGCCATTTATTCCATTGACATAAAAACCTCACACTACAATACAACCTGTTTCTTATTTGTCCAGTTTCTCGTCAAAAATTCTAAAGCTTGAGTGTGATTTAGAGTTTTTTGCTGAACATACATGAACAGAAAAGGTGCAGATTCATTTCTTTAACAAAAGACCCTCAAAGACCAATGTGATGAAAGAATACACTTTTTGAACCTTTGTAAAGCAGCTAAGCACAGGTCTTTAATAATTAATAAGAGTGAAATTGTTCTGTGACACTGTGTAGCAAGTCCAATTTTTTCCATGGTGAACGTTCTTCAATCATCCCTGATTTTATATAATACAGTGTTGCATTTACATATCACTGCACAATCCAAACCTTCTGGCTGGTCATAAACCTGTTTTATTAATGTCAACTTTACCTAATGTTATGTTTAAAAAATATAGTCTTTCTGTGTGCTCCAGTCCCAGTTGGTTCATGGCCGGGTGGATTTCTGCAGATACTCAGTTATATACATGAGTTTACAGTAATATTACTCGATAAATTATGATTTTTATTTTTTTTTAATTTTTATTTGAGTAACGCCTCAAACACACCTTAGCTACCTTAACCACACCTCTAATTTTCCCAGAAGCCCTATTTGTACACGTTATTTTCATTCATCACTGCTGGATTCTGTTCTCTCGACCTCACCCTCCCAGTCCCTTTTTTCTTTCAGCGTCCTCTTTCTCATAACTCGACCCACGAAGGGCGGTCACTACTCAGCTGGGTGAACTACCAGAGACAGAACCCCCACAGTGGCCCTCATCTTTAGAATCATTACCACGCTTCATCCTCCATCATCTCATCACTTTATTCTGCTCAATCCATAAAACATACTCTATTTAGTTGTGGCGTGGTCCTTGTTAGTGAACTAAGTGAAGTTCAATCTAGCTGCCCAGTTTGTACAAAACTATAGCTCTTATGACTCCTCCACACTCTCTACTTTTTGTTGCCTTGTTCAACATGTATTGTCTCTCTAAATGCTGAAAATGAGGGGGATACACCAAATGCAACGTTAGCACAGCCACAGCCAGTGGTCATAGTATTCTCTGATTCCTAAACTGATGGAGTTTAAGTGTTTTAAAAAATAAACATCACAGTTGCATGTGCAAACTACCATGCAGTCATTATAACCCGGATAAGTATTTGTCCTGTACACAGGGGTTTAAATACAGATTTTTAGTGTACATATAATACTCCCCAAAATGATAAAACATCTAAATAAATGTAATAAGGAGTTTGTATGAGACTATAATATTTGTAAATTAATCTTCCAAAGGTACTGAGAAAATGCACTTTATCAATATGTTTACAAAAACATTACCCTGTGACATTATGAGATTAAATGCTAAGCGTCTAATAATGATATATATATATACATTTCCCTAGTCGTCAGTAATGTGGGTATAATATATATGTAAATGATACTATATTACAAATTCTAATATCCTTTAATGAATCATTAGTAATTCAAACAAAGCTGCTCGTGTTTTTGCTGCATGTTACACACTGCAGGGATGTCCATACTGATTTGACATCTGTCTAACAATGTGACAAGCTGTTATTACATGTGCTTTAGTGAGCACTTCTATTCCCTATTAAATCCTGGGTCTGTTTTTGTCATTATTTTTAGCTTTTCTTCCATTTTGACAAAAGGTATTTGTTCATCTTTCTATGGTCACTCAGGCATGAAAAGAGAAAATTAGAGTGAAAATGGAAACATTTGAAATGGAAATTGAGATGGGGTCGATTGATTGGTAAATTATACTTGCTATTTGGTCACTGAGCCTTTTCAGATGAGGCAGGGCTAATCTATGAATTGATATCACACAAAATAAATGAATTAGAAATCCACTTCAACTTCAGCCTGTAATTTTTTAAACAAGGAAGGAAATACATGCACAATAGTCCTTTTCTTACGTGGGCAGATCCTCAGCACAGACATAAAGACAGAGGAAATATATAGGATTCCATTAACTAATAATCATCAGCAGGAAAATCAATACAGCTAGGGAAGCAAAAGCTATTTTCTACAAATTTATAGACCAGGCTATATATCATTGGCTTGGCCATAGAATCGACTAAGACTTAAGACAGAGAAACTGTGATGTGTCAGTTTGCATAGCCTCCGCCATCAGTTTGGTAAACAATTACACAGTGTTCAGCTGCAGGCCACACGTTCCCCAAGGTTCCACCTCATTATCTGCTGTAGTTCTATATGCAAGGATCATTTAAAACAGCAAATGCCTATTTGCTTATTGCTCAAGTGGTCGGTTCTCCAGTTCTATTTACTTCTACCTCCTTTTTTTAGTACTTAGTACTTCCCAAAGAGAGCACGAGACGATTTTTCTGTCATGTTATCTTCCTGTTGCTGGGGAAACGCAGTTTGCAGGAATTCACATGAGCAGTAATCTAAAATTGACTGTCCTTCTGCAGCACTCATATGAGGCGTCAGTAGCTCCTGACTTCCATTGTCAATTAAGACTTTAGTGATTTGAAGCAAAAGATAAAAAAAAAATATTGCCATTAATATTTTAATTAATAATTGTTAAGAAGCGTTACATCCATTGAATCAGACAGCAGCTGAAGCCATGAGAGCAGGAAAACCAGCTAAAAGAGAGGGAAACAAACAGTATATGCATCATTTTACAATCTTAATATATTCCAGTTACCTGCAGCCCTCCAGCTTTGTGTGAGCAATGGTCTTTGTATGGTGGGTCTTGTGCATGGATTTTATACAAAATAGTAGATGTTTTTTTGTCTTGAAGTAGACACAATTTTAGAGTTTCCATTTGCATGTTTTTGTTAGGCCTTATTGTTTCAGTTTATAATTTAGATATTATTTTAAATACTTATCTGGGGCATCTCAGTGCTCACCTGATGAGGCACAAGCTGCATTTGATTCATGCTTGGGTCGTTTGCACATTGGCATTCCCTTCTCTCTTGCCCTGTTTATTTTCTGTCTACACTGACAAGAAGAAATAATATAATATTTTTGTGGCCTACTCCTACTACTTTAATATACTTTAATATACATTCTACAATGCCGTCAAAGTTCATTGGATTAATAATGAATAATTCAATTAGAGAGCTTTATCTACTTTTAATGCACACTTGTTGCAGACACTAAGCCTCTTTGACATACAATACAATCAAGTTTAAATGTATTTTATGCAGACCTTCCACAAAACCTCAAGTAATTGCTGGACTGGAAATGCTGAAATTCAGCATTTGGGTAACATTGTTACCATGACAACACAATAGATATAATCTTTAAATTACCATATGATCTCTAAAGGACTCTCGATCTCAAACTGCTCTTGAGCAGGAGAGACAGGAGCTTGGTGTCTGCTCAGCTGAGGTTAACATCCGACCTACTGTCAGTCACTAAGTTTACTCAGATTCAAACATCCTTAAATGCAGGCCTACCATATTTTCCAAGAATGGTGGACTGAGGCTTCTGAAACATTCTTTTTAGATATTCTTTCAGGTGCCCTCTCTTTTATGTGCATCTGAATTAGTGTTTTTCTTAGATTATTCATCTTCATTAGTCATGTAATCATCTTATTTGTTCATTTTAGAAAAAGGGTGAAAATATGCTAAATGTTTAGCAGATTTAAATGTATTGCGTTCACTGCATGTATTATATAATTAGAGCACTGTATTACTGCATTACCATAACATTTTAGCCATAGGATATTCAATTGTCTGGACCTTCCCTTAAGTAACATTCAGAAACTAGAGGTGTATAGGGAAAATGTGCTGTGAATTGCATTAGATATTATCAAAAAGAAAAATTAGATAGTAATGTAGCCAGCAATAGTGTTTACTAAGACATAATGAAGAAAAGGTTTGTGTAAAAGAATCTGGACTTAGTTTTCAAGGTGAAAGTCTCTATTTCCAAGAGACTTTATCAATTCTGAGTTCAACTGGTAAGAGAGCTGAGCTTTATCTCTAAAGGGAGGAGTTTCCCCTGAAAACAAACCTTGAGAATTGATAAAGTCTCTTGGAATTAGTGACAAAACGTCTTCACCTTGAAAACCGAGTCCAGATGCTTTTACTCAAACCTTTTCTTCAAGATGTCCTGGATGACTGAGAACCTTCACAGACACTAAGACATAATGCAAGTCATATCTTTACATTGGAGGCATGATGCTCAGGGGGTATATAGAACAGCTGTGAGGTGTCCTTGGTCAAGACACCTAAGCCACCTTGCCTCCATTGTCTGTGGCACTGGTGTATGAATGTGTGAGATCGAAAATGTCATAGGCGCAATATGGCTGCCATGTCTCCACCACAAGTGTGTGACTGTGGAGTGAATGAATAATGGACTCTGTAAAGCATTTTGAGAGCCTTGAAAAGCGCTATATAAATGCAATCCATACATCAGAAATGAACTCTTTTCTGCGTAAGGCCTTTCTCCTAAGCAAGTCTAATTAAAGTGTCTTGTTTTGAATGTTCCTTCCCTTCGACTGCTTGTGGATAGTGATTAGGCAGCTTGTTTGTTGTTTGCTGGTGTATCCATAGGACTAGTGTGTAAACTGTAAGGATGTAAGGCTATAGAGAAAAAGCTCCAGAACCTTATTCCTCTCATGGGACGTGTTCATTTCTCCTCTTCCAGACCTGTCTCGGTTAAATCAGACAGAGACATCTGCTTCCATTGTTGTCAGCCACACCACTAGAGCATAGCATCATTTAATTAAACGACTTCAAACAATTTGAGAGTTCCAGATGTTGAAATATATGACAAAAGATTGTGTCTTTATCTGTTACGCTGATGGCTGGAAACAACATTTTTGATAGTCATGGATAATTGGGCTATTTGCTTATGGACTAAAAGCCTAGATTGTGATCATCAGTAAAATAGAAACCTTTATTCCAAAGCCTCAGGTGAATACCTGTCTGACAGACACACATTGAGACTACACTGCAGATATGAAAAGCAAACTTGTGTTAGTGTTAATTATACATTGGCATATTTTATAACAAACCACATTTATTTCATGTAGAACAAAGCTTCAAGGTTGTGTGGATGCCTTCTTTCCTTCATTCATGTTTTTCCAAAATCCATAAACATCTTTAAAAATGTTCACTTATATCTTTTGTGTGTGTTTTTTCTCACTAACCTGCTTGCTTATGCATTTTTCTGGCATGCCCATTAACATTGGAGCTCATCTCAGTCACTACAATGATGTAATAGCATGTGTTACCATGGCTCCATTAAACTCTTAATGTGTGTCATCTAAATGAACTCATCTCTTGCCTCTCTCACCCTTAAGACTTACAAACCACATTAAAAAAAACATCTGCCCTTCTTGTGTTTTTTTTCTGTCATTATTTAAACTTTCTGTGGGTCACTTTCTCTCTCAGTGTCATCTTTTACACAAAGGAAATGTTGTGGGCAACATAACAGCAGCTTCTTAAATTTGTAATACTGTGTCAAAAAAAAGTAATCTTTTATGTTTGTGAAGGTTCTCATTCATCCAGGTCATCTTGAAGAAAAGATTAAAGCATCATTTTTAAATGTCTGGAAACACATGCTTTTGATTGACTTTTGCTCTCAAAGGACACATTTATTCCATGTCGTTCATGCGAGTCTCCTGAACATTTACACACCTCTCTCTCACACACATATAGTCCTTGAATAAAGCATATTCTTTTAACCCTGAACAGAAATCTTTTCTCTGCAGTTCTCCTCGACTTAAAAGCTGTGTGCTGTTAATGCACATTCATGCAGGTGTTTAGTATGAAAGCCTGAATCCTCACAGTCATGCTGGTATTGCTCAAACTGGATTCTTCCATGAACAGCAGACATCTAACAGCTTGTGTTTTCATTCATTGTTAAAAGTATTGGATGTGTCTTTCTGCCTTTCCCTCTTTATCTATTTTGCTGTTATTTAAGATAGGATCTGCTGTATTTGGTTAAATGTATTTTTTGTTTTATGTACTGGGAACTACTGCTAGAATGTTGTAAATGTTAGTTTATTAAGTGAGAAAGGCTTTCCAGTGTCTGTAAAACAGCACCTGGGAGAATTTTCTAAACATACATTGTTTGAATGGTAGCAGTCAAACCTAAGAACCTCTTGTTATGTGACATCTATAATACTTTGGTTACAAATCATTTCCATGATTAATGAAGTACTCCATTTCAAAATGCTGCATCAATGGTGCATATTTTTTATATGAGAAGAGCTATTGGCAGCTATAGTTATGGATAATTGCATTCTAACAGCTCCTGATGCCTTTCTGACAAATCTTGTTATACAATAACATTTTGCTTTGCAGCCATAATCCATTGCATAATTTGCTTTTTATTGTAAATCTATGTTGCCAGGCCATCTCAGCTGTAAAAGCAGGAGATGATTATTTGTAATCAATAACTTCACATCTAGAAGATAATGAAGCTTCCATAGAGTCTATTAAAATATTGAGATGGAAAATCAAAAGGTGCTATCTACATTAGGAAGAGAGAAACGATTTTGTCTGGCTCTTGGGCTACAAACAGGTTGTAGCGAAAGCGCTGCTCATTTCCAGCGGCTGTGCTCCAGTGCCAGCCCGAGCTTCACCGTGATCAATCCCCTACACCCGAGAATGGAAATAGACAGCCATAACTGAGAGACATAAGAGCTTGGAGGTACTTGCCGCACGGTTACCACAGCAACCATGTCCGTGGGGGTGGGGTGCTTTGGGAAAAGATGGTATGGGTTGGGGAGGGGTGTCTCATCATCTTCAGCTTTCAAGATAGGCTGCTGGTGGTGCTGGTTTGGTGCAATGGTTCAGCAGAGGTGGTTGATCTTCCACACGTTTTAGTAGACGTCAAAGCTGGAGAGATTTAAGATGGATAGAATGCACTCTGAAGATTTGACAACAGGAAACTACAAAAAAAAAAATAAAATAAATACCAATAGATTTAAGTAATTTGGGTAATATGTTGAAATGGTTAATTTTCAGAATAAATAAATCATCATACTAAACTCTGGAGACACAGATGCATTCTGTACATCCAACCATTCATGTTCCAGCTGATAAATTATTACTGACACCCCCGCACAGTCTCAGGCATGAGATGGGTTGATGTCCCCAGTACATACCCTACAACATGCATTATACAGGATAGATAAGTACACACATTACATTAACACAGGAATGGCTCTGTGCTTTCACACACAGACACAAACCATGAACCGTAGCTTATTCCCTGTGCCCGCTTCCCCTCGTCTACTTACAGAGCTTTCATACTCATAATTAGCTGCTGATGCTATGGGAGTGCACACTATTGAGACCACATCCGTCACCAGAAACAAGTAAAAACCAACACCATTCAATAATTCAACCAGAATACCTCAGCAACAGAATCCTTTGCTGAGTGTACAACTGCCTGTATTGAACGATCTTCCTGTACATACACTACAAGAAGTATATTAGTGTCCATTATATGAATATATTAAACACACATATTGCAAATAACCAATTTCAGTTACCAGTAGTACTAGTGTTAGTCAGACTAAGCCCAGAATACACTAGGGCTGAGTCTGTATATATGTGATCACTGTTTCTTTTATCTTACATTTATTCATAGGTAAGACTCAGCAGGTTTAGCAGGTGTTACCGCTTTGCCTCCTCCCTCTCCCCAAGGCAACACACAGTTGAACAGAGCAACACCTCGAAATCCCCAGGAAGCTGTAGCATGGCACTCACACAGGTGGAGAGAGATGATGAACAAGACTCTGCCTATAATCTGTAAAGACTTATTATACAACTCAAATTATACTTCTACGTCCTCTCTCTGTAACATTAACATTTAATTAACATAATAGTGAGCATGTAAGCCATAAAAAAGTCTTACTGAACGCTTATTGGAACCAATGTGTTTAGGGCACCAACTTAACCAAAAGTGACTCATCAACTCGAAACCTCACATTCGGTGATTAAATATAAGTGGCTATAAATTGCAATCCCCGACATACATGCATAGCTGAAATTAATCACTGCTGATATTCAAACACATCATCAAACTACTGTAAGATAACACAGAGGAAAATGACTTCAAGATGAAAATCTAAAAGTACACATAACTGTGCATAACTGGCTTTTAATGGAATTTAAAACATGAGACAGAGAGAGAGTAATATCTACTATCTAATTCCATTTAATCCAATTTTCTCTGGCTACAGAGAATGTCTTGTGCCTTTGGTGCTATTTTTAGTTTCTCCCACACATCACTACTTACACTTTCGAGCTTATGGAGAGGTCTGTGTCTATTCTTCACTTCACTGAACCTTTCACAGATCATCTCAGAAAATCATTGGCTTAATTTTGATTTGTTCCACAGATGCTCGCTTATCTTAAAATGAGACTATGTGATTTTTTGGGGGGGATTGGACAGTGATGTCTGAGGGCACAAGGTATTATTGTTCTACAACTCTTCATTTCCCATTTCCAATTAGCTTATAGTCTAGCGTGATATGCCCAAAAGCAAGAAAAGTGTCAACATTTAATTTAAGTAAAAAGTCTCTTGCTAGTGATTACAATTACAGTTTACAGCCTGACCTTGTTGTCATTAGGAGAGGTTTCAGACCCACTTTATTTTACTAAAAAAGAGCAAAGTGAAAGGGTCTGGCAGGCCAGGCCAACTAAACAAAATACATTTTCTATTACACTATAACGTTTACTCTATAACTTTTAATCTATAACATATTAATTCTGTAACTGGCTGTTCAAATTGTTTGAGATGTCCCCCTTGAGGTAACTCAGGTTAATGCAGGGATAATGCTGAATAATGTCCATAACGCTGAAAAGTTGCATCAGAAAGAATCAACTGGCCAAACCATCAGACCACTGCTGTGGATTTCTGTCTCCTGTTTCCTTCACAGCTGGATTGCTTATTCTTTGCTTCCTTTGGATTGTCAATAAATTTGCACAGCCATTTGTGGGCTTATCTGTGATTGTCTCTCTTTATCTCCATCTGTTGTATCACACTCTGATGGGACTTCTAAGAGTTACATCAAAGGATATCTTCAAGAATATGATATGTGGGACAACAAGGCTCATGCTTTATAGTGTGTTGTCTATAAAGTTTTCTGAAAGAAACACTAAAGAAAAACAAACAAACAAACAAAAAAAAACAGGAGCAAAATGTACTTTTATTTAATTTAAAATAAAACTTTGTTAACGTTTTCCACTCAGAAATCCTGATCACAGAGGATATTTCTTAATCAAATGTGCTTGTCCTTTTGCTCTTAAATTGTACTCTACACGTATTCTATTATTACTAAATGTCACTTATGAAGTTTGTGTGCCTCAGTTGGCCTTATCTTTCTTTAGAAAGCTCCCTGGTGCTGCACACACCTGCTCCATCAGCTGACCTCTGTGACTTGTGCTTTAGTGGCACAGCTGCCCCTCGCTGGCTCATTGTGCTACCTGTAACTATATACAGGCTCATTTTTCCACAGGGCGTTGTCACATCATAAAAGCTGCTTTACTGCAACTACCTATTATTATCCTGCCGATAATATGATTACGTGATGATGTGTTCTGCTATTCTGAAATATTATATATACTCATACCTACATGCTACTTTTGGTCAGATTTATTTGCTATATTCTGTGTCACAAAGTGTGACATAGCTGCATTTAAACACATTTAGGCAAAGAAAGGATGCTAGTTACATACACAGTATATATTGCCCAAATGTATCTTTTCTTTGTATTTACAGTTTCTTTCCCTTCATTCCCCCTCCCTTTTTATGCTGGCACCCAATTCTTTATATACACTGCAAGGTCTCACTCACTATCTCACACAAGCTGTCTCTCTCAGACACATACAGACATATCCTGCAAGAGCTTTTGTGTCTTTGTTTTTCTGAAGATCTGTTTTTCAAGCCCTCCAGGCCGCTCAAAGCCACAGAGAAAAATAGAGGCAGAAAAAGAACAATTGACTTGAGATAATTTCATCCCCCCTTGTCATCTCTACTTGCCTTCTCAGGCGGAGAATCTAGTAGTAAATCTCTTCAGATGTTATGTAGTCCCAAATATTGTCTTTGGTTTTTAGTTAATTTACGGCTTTAGACCATGAAAATATATTCATACTGTAATACTTTAATTTGGATAGGAAACATATCTACATCAATCAAATTCGGCAGTAACCACTGGCCAGTGCAATTATCTGACTCGTTGTTTTGCACCAAATATATGGCCAAACTCCTTCTTCCAAGACCAATAGATGGTTAACAAAGCAATTTACTTTCCCTGAGCAGCTGTAGTAGACTGTAGCATTGGATGTTTGTGTAGCCTTAGTCATTATGAAACCATATTCTTTCTTCTGCAGCATTTCTTTGGAGTCAGTATCATTTTCTCCCTGCTGTAGTGTGAACAGAAAGATAACAACGTTTTCATTGTCAGTTAATTACAAAAGGATGTGGGTGTTGACCATATTGAAATGTATGGTGACATCTTTACTAAAATGACTGTCTGGGCATTGTTTTGTTCCACAATACCTTTTTAGAATGAAAATGCTAAAATGTTGATCCACCGTTAAACATAAAAACATGTAAGTGAGGTATAGCCTTCGAAGATTGATTGATTCTAAAATTTAGATGCCATCCCATTTTATATTGTTGACCTTTAAACATTCAGGTGTACACACAAGCTGATAAGAAGGTGGGAGCATACGTGGAAGAGAGGAGATGTTTTTGTGAGGGAAGGGTGCGGGTATGAGAAGATCATGCAGAGAAGAAAAGCTGACAGAACTGAGTTGAAGAAAAAAATGGGTGAAGGGGCCCTTTTGTCTATTTAGTTGCCATGGACACCAAGAAAGCTGACATACTGCTTGTGAAAACATTTTTGAATGGAAAGCTCAAGCACACACATTAACTCTCACTTGAATGCCCCATTTTACATAAAAGTTATCACCTGCTACCTTTTTCACTTCCAACACACACACACATGCCAAGTCTTGATTCTTTTATAAAAAACTTGGTGTGTTTTGCCAAGAAAATGGCAAAACATCCACATACACAATGACTTAATGTCTTTAACTGTATCTCATTTTGGCATATACACATTGCATATAATGTAAAGTTATTCACATCTATGACTGACACGTCAGTTCAATACACGCCCATCCACGACCCTGAAGCTGAGAGCCGGGCATAATGTACATCTCTAAAAACTTCCTTTGTTGTAAACATGTTAAACAAATCAGACACATGCAACAATGGTACATGGTGATTTGCTTAACATGTTTACAACACATGAAGTTTTTAAAGGTGCATATGAACTGGAGCAGGAGTGACAGCATATTGTAATAAATAATATATAATTACCAGGACATTGTCAATTGTAGTTATCCTTCCTTCCTTTGTGGACGCGCGCCCTCTTACCTATCTGACCTCATCACCTGGTATACTCCAGCTCGTACCCTTCGCTCTCAGGACGCTGGCCTCCTTCAACTTCCTCGAATAAAGAAGAAGTCTGCTGGCTACAGAACCTTTTCTTATAGAGCCCCATTTTTGTGGAATGGGCTCCCGGTGGAAGTGCGGCGATCTGACTCTGTTGAGATTTTCAAAAGCAAACTCAAAACTTACTTATTTCACCAAACGTATGGAGACTGATTGATCATAGGGTTAGGTTTACACTGGTTGTAGCTGTAGGTACACACTCAACCGCTGATATTATTATTACATCTGCCTATTATCAGTAGTATTTAGCACTTTTGTTTTTCTCCTTTCTACCTCCTCCTAGGGTGGACGCAAACCTCTGATCTGCTGGGTGATGTGTACTGCCCCACCCCTGACTCTGCTCCAGTGTGAGGACCCACAGCTCATCTTTCATCTACCTTGATAATGGCTGAGGTCCCATCCACCTTACATACACAGACAGAGTGGACACTGGACGCTGTCAACATAAATGTTTTTTGTGAATATGTTTTGTATTTTTATGTATTTTTTTTTCAACTGTCCTGGACACATTCTTGCACGGCCTGTCCGTCCTGGGAGTGGATCCCTCCTTCTGTGGTTCTCCCTGAGGTTTCTCTTTTTTCCCGGCTGGGTTTTTTTGGAGTTTTTCCTCACCCTGATGGAGGGTCTAAGGACAGGGGATGTTGTCTAGTGCAGTCTGTTAAGCCCTTTGAGGCGGCTGTTGTTGTGATATTGGGCTATACAAAAATAAATGTCTTGTCTTGTCTTGTCTTCCTTTACAATGTCCCTTTTCCAACAGTAGCATTTTGTAACTCACTGGATCATTGTAGGGTAATTACTGGCTTCATCAATCAGCTATATGAACTCAGTAAAGTGAAAATGACTGCTTTCTTCCAGGGAGTATATGCAGGTCACATTGTATTTTATGTATTGACAGTAACTGTCCCATGAGGCATGGATGGATCCCTTATTTATTTTAATAATTTTGATAAATATTTATAAGAAAGAAAAAGAAAAAAAAGAGCCCAATTTGTAGCCATGTTTGTGGCAGTTAGTCCAATGTGCAAACTGTCAATGTTAATGCAAAAACAAAACCAGTAGGCTGTCAACAAAGGCGCATATAGAAGCCTCTATAGTGCTCAAATTGGAACTTCAGATGGTATGTAACATCGCGTTACTCTATATCTGGGCTATATAAACCTTTTTGATGCATTTCGGTGCACTGCTATGTGACACGTGACACGATTGCCGGTGTAAAATGCTTTTCTGGCAAGTGTAAATTCAAATCTATGTACCCCTCTGATTGGACACTCGCACCCACGTCAAATCGCACCAGGGTTAGCGGCGCGTAGAGCTGGGCGTCCCTGCTTTTGTGTGCTGTAGTCAACTTTCTCAAGTGTTGGCGCCTGAATTCGCTGACCGCCTGCGGGGATTCACTGTAGCGAGAGTCCGGCTTTGTAACGGGTGCGCGCTCACTCATTTCAGCACCATGGGCAGCGCACGACGCCGCAGTGGCCACGCGTGGATTCAACCGGTGGCTCTCAACCAAAGCAGCGGAGTGAAACATAGGCTGTAATCCAGATGAAATTATTCACTATATCCATTTTTTCGCTCACAGAAAGGGGTTTTCATTTGTGTAACACTTGGACGGGACTTAATTGTTCTGTTCTTTGTATTTCTCTGCATCTTTGTCGGTTGGATTGTTTGGTAGGCGTGCCGCTGGATAAGTGCTTCAGAAGCAGCGTAGTATAGTAGTAGGAGTCTGTAAAGAAAAAAAACAGGCAGAGTGGTGGGTACGCGCTGGTGTATAAGAGACTCTTCATTTCTAAGGATGCTGGTGGGAAATGCCTGGAGACAGAGATGACGAGATTTGTCGAAAAGCACTTGAACTCCTTTCCGATCTTTGTTCCAAGGGGGAAGTACCACACGAGAACTGCTTGGATTTTACCTACTATTTCCGAGATCTCGCCAGGCCACGCTACTCGGATTCAGGTGAGGAGAGTCATCTGGTTTGCACGTTTACTACCCTGGCTGCATGAAGATGATTTGACGTGGAAGTCGAATAATTGTGCTTTTTACAACCGCCATGTTTGGAAATGTACTTAACACCTATTAAAACAAGTGCAGTTTTAGTGGCTCATTAGTTAACCTATTTTCATTTCTGAATCTTCGACAGTCTTTTAATTCTTAAACAGTCTATACAGTTGTACTCAGACACTCCATATAAACTATATCTCTGCACAAACCTCGGGCATGTAGTAACTGACAGGTCAATGTGCATAACTGCTTGGAGTAGGGGCTGATTGCTACTAGCGCCCACTTTGAGCTATACCCAATTCCTGTTCAAGTAACTTGGCTGCTCATCCAACAAATGTAGCCACAGAATAATCCTAAATATAACAAAAAAGGGTAATTTTTATTTTATATTAAAAACCAAATGACTTTACTCATTTTTTCAAAAAAGACAAGCATTAAACCACACAGTGCTGTTTTAACACATGCCATGCTTAACCATTTTGATGTCAGTATGCCAGTACTTAATGGCTCTGACATCTGCAACTTCCTCACCTTAGGGTGAGATTAAGAGACACAAATATATACAAATGAATGATTGCTTTACTGAGACACAATATACAAGAATATAAAGAGTAGTTGGGGACTGTTCTGTACAGCTGCAGTCATTCTGCCTAGTTCATTCTTTGTCTATTCATTATTATTAACAATATAAAAACCCAATGGCAGTTGTGTACAGAGGTTATGCCTATTTAACTTTCTGGTCACACTTATTGAGGTATTCTTCCAGCTTTCCCCTTGTGCACTTATCATTGCAGTCTGTATCCCTTACTCTGTCTCCTCTCTAGCGCAGTGACACATATCAGAAATGCTAGAATGTGTTGCTGGCTCCTAGACCTGGTTAGGTTTCTTATAACAGGCTAGTGGGTGGTTTTGGCAACATCCTATGGCACTGCTCATAATAGAATAAAAACAAAAGTTATAAAAGCCAAGAGGTTGTGGGATTAATGAGTTATATGACAGAGATGGATTGCTCAAGAGAGAAATTAATACTTCCATATTATCATTTAGACTTTTTGAACAACAAAGTGGTCAAAAATGTACATTGTTGTAACAAATGTACACAATGACAAATCCAAAAATAAAGCAGAATTTTGCATTTGGTGGACATGACAGTTGATAAAAACAAAACATTTTCACAAATAACAGTTTTATAATTTTGTCTTGCACATAGAAGTAAATTATTTTTATGTAGGACATTGTTTTTCAGCACTTGCTGGCCTCCTACACTATTGCACCTTTTAAGGTTCTGTGCTCTAAAATTGGCACACCATTTATTTTTTTTATTTTTCACAATGCAGTCTCCAAATCCTTCAGGAAGTCTGCAGATTCTTCTTTCCCACCAAGCAACCAGTGCTCAGGCAGCCTGCCAAACAGTGAGCTCAGTGTCCTCACATGACAAGTCCCTCAAATTTTTCCACATTATTCTCACACATCTTCTTCTACTGAAGGAATTTGAGAGCACAGAAAGGACAGTTTGTCTGTGAGGAACACACACTGTGGGCGCCCACACAAAGACAGTCTGCTGAGGCAGTGGTTTAGAGTCCCTTTAGAATAATGTACGCATAACCAATACATCCTTTTCTCACAGAGAGTTGGATAATCATATTGTTTTTTTTATTTTATCCAGAATACATTTAGTGAGACAAAATTAGCTGATGAAGCTGGCTTTAGATGTTTCATCTTGAAAGTGTAAGGTTTTGTGAACATGGTGCATAGTACTGCAGCCTGTCAGTCTGTTCAGATGTATTTGCATCAAGTAAAGTTTTGTCATACTGTTTAACATGTTGTACCAGTACATAGCATGCTCTCAATAATGTAATTAACCCATAGTTTTCTTGTTTAGATAACATTCAGAAAGTGTAGGAACAAAGTCCTCAAAAGGAAAATATACCATTATCCAGTGCATTGTATTGTGACAAAACCTCAATAAACAAATTCACTAAAAGCACTTACTGACCACCCCAGATGCATGTTTATATATTAAAAACTAAAACAATACAATTGACAAGTTGTAGTGTATGACTAACTAAATTATATAAAAATAGCGAGTTGGGTTTGGGCTCTCCATGGTTGCTGACACTAAGGCACCAATTGTAAATAAATGCAGAATTATTTAGTCCTGCACACTGACACTGTCAACCTCTATTTGTCACTTTAAATTTATTATTAGTGGCTTTTACATTGTATCAATAAGTATTTCATCATGCTCATGCTAAATCTCAATAAACACTAATTATATTGCTTGAACATACAGATATCAGGACTTTTTTTGTAAAAACATAAACATTTTTTTTTTTTGAGTTTGAAAAAGCATATCTGTCCAGCCTGATTAGAACACATAATTTCTTTTACGTTATCAAGAAGAAGGATGAAATATTACTACACAAGACACACTCCATGTGGAGGGCAAAAGGGAGATTTCATAGGTATCTGAATACAATAAGTTAATCTTTAAAGGGTTGGAATAAAATCCATTAAAGACAAGAAAAATACAAGATCACACACAAAGCCACTGCTCAGAATTCACAGCAGGTCGAGCAGTCTATAGCTCCTCTTCTAATGTGTCGCCATGGGAGCAAATGCAAAGGCAGTTTGTGCGACACACATGAGACAAAAAAAAAGGATTTTCTTTTTCCTGATGGGATAAAGGTTGTTGTAGAATATTTACAGCAGTTACATCTACTATAAACAAATCTTTTTTTCAATCAAAATGTGAAGTCACTATCTTACTTTAGGTTCATTATTTCCTAAGTCTTGTTTCCTTGTCAGATGTGTCCGTGAGTCTGCTGTCGCTGGTAGTAACCGCCTGTGGCTTGGCCCTGTTTGGAGTCTCCCTTTTTGTCTCCTGGAAGCTCTGCTGGATACCATGGAGGGAGCGTGGTCTTTCGCCCACTATCAAAGAGGCCACTGGACACCTCATTCCCTGCCTGAGCCCCATGCCCTCGCAGCCTGCTCCAAGGCAGCCTGTCTACACAGCAGTGGACCCACCAGCACACAACCGCCGTAAGTCGTCCCACTGCTCCATCGCCAGAGAGCCCACTCCAGTGGCATCAGTCGTATCAGTGGAAGCTCCCATGTCTCCCATGTCTCCACCCCCTGTGGTCAAAGCAACCGGAGAGGCAGCAATGAAGATCAGCCACACATCTCCAGACATTCCACTGGACGCTCAAAGCAAAACCAGGGAGAATGGAATCCACACTAACCCTCGAATACAGAGGCAGACCACTGAGCCCTCACCCTCTGGTTGCCCCATTTCTGAAATTGGGTAAAATGATTTATTTTAGTCATATTTATTTAAATTGAACCGTTTTTGTAGTAACCTGTTGCATTCAGGCTTGATAGCGCTTTGGTGCCGAGGTTAAATCAGTTTAGAGTTGTAATTTCAGAAAATACACATTTAACAACTACACACACCTCATTAATACTCATAATAATTAATCCATTACTGTGATAGAAACTGTGAAAAATATATATATAAAAAACATCTGTTACTTAGATAAAGGATGACACCACAGGTATTGTATAAAATATATTTTACATGAGCGTTAATTCTGAGGGCCCGTCTCACACTCGGGGCTCATGTCGCCAGTGTTCTTGTTCTCTATCAGTGTGTGTTAGTCATTTAATCGACAAGTTTTTCTCTTTCACAGACAAGGGTCCATTCGCAGACATATGAACCTGTCTAATCCAGACTTCAATGTGGCCCAGTTCCAAAGACAGGACTCGCTCACTGGAATGGGCCTGGGCTTGGGACGCCTGAAGCCTGAGCTGTACAAACAACGCTCTTCAGAAGGGGATGAAGTTGGCCGTAGAGGAGGCAGTTGTGGGCGCCTCCATTTTATTCTCAAATTTGACTGTGACCTGGAACAGTTAATAGTTAAAATCCATAAAGCAGAAGACCTCCCTGCCAAGGATTTTTCTGGTACCTCTGACCCATATGTAAAGATCTACCTGCTGCCTGACCGTAAGACTAAGCACCAAACCAAGGTTCACCGCAAAACGCTAAACCCAGTGTTTGATGAGGTCTTCCTGTTTCCGGTGGCATACTCTGAGCTTCCCACGCGTAAGCTACACTTTACCGTCTATGACTTCGACCGATTTTCACGCCATGACATCATTGGCCAAGTGGTTGTAGACAACTTCCTGGATCTGGCTGATTTCCCAAGGGAGACCAAACTCTGCCGAGACGTCCAGTATGTCTCCTCAGTAAGTCTGCACTTTGGCTACACTCACAAAACAATGTTAAGTGTCATGCTATATATCAAAGCCCATCAATTCAAGAGGTTTTTCATTACACAGCAGTCTCTGGAAAGGCTCTTGTGCAGTCATATACGCTCTATTGTTTTAAATGTGCTGAAGAAGTTTTAACGCCATTGTTTCACGCATTGTCTTAATGAGACACATAACAACATGGATAAAATCATCATTATCATCTCATCAACTCAGATCCACTGCTTTCTGAGCAGCTTACTAGGAGAGAGCAATAGGTCTGAACAATAAGATGTCTCTCATGCTGCTGTACTTTGCTGTACACTTTCTGACAGTGTGGTGTTTAATTTCATTCTGACTTACTGGACTGAAGCAATGACTCAGTAGTACATTTATTAAAATAAAATAACAGGCATGAAAGAGACATGTTCTCCTGAGCAATTAAAATCATTTTCTAGGTTTAATTACTGAACATGTGTGTGGACATAGAAGTGCGAGAATGTGCATCAGACTATGAAATACTTGCATAGTAACGTGTCAGAATTGTCAGACATTAATGGAAGATATCTGTTAGTGAATAAAAGGGCACTGTAGAACTACAATGTCATTTTCTCACTATATTCTGTGCAGTTGAAGCTAGAGATTCTTGTTGCATGTCACTATCGTGCTCTGGTTAAGTCACTCAGAGGAGAAATACACTGCAGCTTCAGTTCTTTACAAGGTGTTTAATCACCAATATGAAAGCTATGAACTTAAACGTTCAACTGAAAGAAATAAATTGTTCAGCTGTCATAAAGACAAAAAAATGCAACATACACTTTTCCACATGTGAGCTGCCCCTAATACACTATAACCCCTGCCATATATCATAGATGTGCAGTAAATCTATACTTATATACAGCACATGATTAAATTAATAATAACATTATTCAGTTAAAGCCAAGTCAACACAGTGCTACAGATTAAAGAGTATGTAATATTCAAACCCAATGGAAACTCACTGTTTGGACAGTGTTACATCGGTGGAATTTCTACTTCCATTTTGTCCATTCATTTGGTAATGTTCTACAGCGATTTCTAAAGTAATACATGCCTTTTTGAAAAAGATTATAACTTACCTTATTCATCATCTTCTGCTTATCCTTAATAGGTATATTCCATCCGATTTGGGCATGTTGTAAGGTAAACTTTGGACAATCACCATGTAATCGCAGGGCTGACTCTTCTAATGACATCTATCCCATACATTCCTATAGACAATTCCTATAGACAATTCCTATAGACAATTTAGACTCATCAGTTCATCTATGAAATGTCTGACAGCGGGAGAAAGACCATGGCAAGTGACACAGGGAATAATCCCACAACCTGCTGGCTGTGATGCAGGATTGCTCACTATTCTGAAATGCAACATTAGGAAGTCGATTTGTAGCACATGTGAAGTTTAGTGTTTATGAATTTAAGGGAACTATAATACAAAAAAATGGATTTGTATGTGATAAATAGCAGATTAATTTGATCTGGAAAGGCAATTTCGGTGTCCATGTTTCTCTCTTGCTTCTCTCTCTGAGCAGTGTATGCAAATGTATTTTCTGCACTGCAGACTAATGAGCTTTGTACCAGCGTTTGTCTGCCCACTAATCCATCTGTCACTCAAGGTTAAATATGGCCACACACTTTAGGCAGAGAAAAGTTAGCCCTTGACATCTGATTATTCCTTCTCTGTTCTAACTGCAGGGATCATTACATCACGTATGCACCAGGCCATGGTACCTAGAAATTTTAAAGAAAAAAGTAGTTAACTGTAAACACTTTTACATACACTTTTACATCTTTATCCCAATAAGGCTTGAAGCATTACACTTTAAACCCACTAAGTTTGACAATTACTCCGCTGCTCTGAAACATCCCAACACGCACCTTTTCCAGTGTGCTGCTGTGTGAACCAGACACAAGGGTGTGCTTTGGTTCTCAAATACAGTATGTAGTGGAGCTATTTTAAGAGGTAGTGATAAGTGAGCTGCTGCCTCTCTTCAGCAGAACACAAGTCTCTGTCTTGGAAGAAATGTGGAAAGCTGTTGCAGGTGTATGGCAGCTTTATTTTTGATTTTTTTTATAAAAAAGGTTTCAACTTTGCAACAGATGATCAGATGTCAAAGCAGATACTCTTCACAAGAAGACGAGTGTGTGTGTGTGAGAAAGCAGTCTAAATTTCTGCTTTTGTGTGTTTTATTTTTTCAGGATAATGTGGATCTTGGGGACTTGATGTTCTCTCTCTGTTACCTGCCTACTGCGGGCAGATTGACCATTACCATGATAAAGGCTCGTAATCTCAAGGCCATGGACATCACCGGTGCTTCTGGTAATTAAAAAGTGTAACTGTGTGTAAACACCGAGTTTAATGGCCATACTGAATAAAAAATCCCCTATTTTCTGTGTCTCATTTCTATAGATCCTTATGTGAAGGTTTCTCTAATGTGCGACAGTCGCAGACTCAAGAAGAGGAAGACATCGACGAAGAGAAACACTTTGAATCCAGTTTATAATGAGGCCATTGTCTTTGATGTCCCTCCAGAAAACATAGAGCAGATCAGCCTTTTGATTGCTGTGATGGATTATGACCGGTTAAGATTTATTTTTATCACTCTGTATTTATCTCTTACACGGGTTATTCATATATAAATACTAAAAAATGATTAACTTGCTTGCATTTTTAAAGATTTAAGACCTATAGCTTTATTATTTTTACTTTACAGTCTATTTTCTGAACACATTTTCTCTCTGTCTGTGGCACAAACAGAGTAGGCCATAATGAAGTCATTGGAGTGTGTCGGGTTGGCAACGATGCAGATCACCTCGGCCGAGACCACTGGAATGAAATGCTCACATATCCACGAAAACCTGTCGCCCACTGGCATCCTCTGGTGGAGGTAAGCATGTCAAAGGAGGATGTGATGTGCATTTAAAAGCCTAGGATTATATTGAAACACAACATGGTCACTTTCGCAAAGTTAGCTGTAAAGAAATGCACAGTTGAAGCACACTTGACTCATTAGTGTTCCCATTAGTATTAGCATTAAAGCAGCATGTTACAAAGAAATGCTGTGAAAAGATTTTTGGGCTGTTGTAATGGGATTATAGTTGTATACTGATGCATTATGTTATGTACATAGACACCTCCAAATTGTTATTTGAATGAATGTCCCTCAAAAAAATTAAGAATCAAAAAGGTAATGTACAGTCGTTCTTTGAGAAATTGAAGGTGAAATGAATTTCAAATATCTGTACACAAGCTGCTACTGTAAGAATCTGCCATCTGTGTCATTGTCAGGTCTGTACTATTGTGTGTCAACCAGCTTAATCCAGTGTCCAGGTGTCAGTTCATCCTTTGTGTTATTTTAACAACTTATTTATTTAACCAGTAAAGGTCAATTGAGAACCAATTCTCATTTACAATGATGACCTGGCCCCAAGTGGGAGGGACTATAATTGTACATGTCTTTAGTGGTAGTGGAAACCAGAGCACCCGGAGGAAACCTACGCAGACACAGGGAGAACATGCAAACTCGACACAGAAAGGCCTCGCAGTGAGGCAGGAGTGATGACCACACTGCCACTGTGCCACCACCTTAAACCAGGCTCCTTATAGTGGTGCTCTGATAAAGGGTTGCCACAGGAACTGAAACGGTTTCTTAATATTAAAAGTAAACACATCCAGGTGAGAGGATGTAAGGTACCAGGCAAGCTATTTTGTCAGTGAAAATTACATCTGTGAATTTACAGTCAGAATCTTCC
The DNA here is from genome assembly GCA_024349245.1 of Neodontobutis hainanensis. NCBI lineage: Eukaryota > Metazoa > Chordata > Actinopteri > Gobiiformes > Odontobutidae > Neodontobutis > Neodontobutis hainanensis. The sequence goes on along the minus strand of JALDNG010000002.1, from coordinate 6,101,042 downwards.
TTCTTCCCCTCCATGTGGAGAGGAAATCAGTTTGGTTCTAAAAATATGAGAATAGTTTGTATGAATATGAGTGTGCTTAAGACGTAGCCCTGTGTTCATAATTGAAAAAGAGAGAGGTCAGACAAGCTGAAGTCTGAAATGTGAAGACTTATGGCAGGTAAAAGCTGCTGTTTTTGTTCTTAACAAAATTATAATTAGGTCTCTTTTTATTGAAGTGGATTTGAATTGGTGCCTCTGTGGAATTAGTATTTGGCCATAGCTGTGTGAGTTCATGTTCTCCTTCAAAGCAAGCTAGAAACAGGTTTGGGGTATCAGTGGGGTATCAGGCAACGGCAAAGCCATTGCTCTTCTGTTTGGTAAAGATTTGCTGCCATTGTGATGCTGGGGTTGTTGTTTCCAAAGTGCCCTTCAATGTGCTTCTTCTACATGTGCTTCGTATCTCTAATACTCTTCTCAAGCTCTTTAAAGGTGCTCTCTGTATCATGACACCTTAGACTCTACAGTTCACTCTTAGATTTGTATCTTTATTTATATGAAGTTGAAGTTTCATTTTATCTCATCAATGTTAGAGAGAAGTAAGGTAGTTTTATTTGATCTTGAATATGTGTGCGTTTGTTTGTCACAGTACCAGGGAACTACAGGTAGCAGCCAGGGAGGATCATGTAATTCCTTGAAGACACCTCCTTCTCCGTAGCCTCGAGCACCAAACAGTAAAAGGGCACAGGTCAAGCCGAAGCCTCAGTGGGACTGTGGAGAGTAGAACTGCCAGTTCTGCAGACCTATAGTCCTAAAAGAAGAATGTGCACATCCATATAAGCTACTATGGAAATAAGGACACAATTGTTGGTGAATCAATTGCATGTTGAGTGACTACAAATATGGATTTCTTTTCTAAAATGTCCCTTGAAAAAATAAAAAGAAGAAGAAATATATAAAACAGCCGTGTGCAGACATTTTGAGTCTGCTATTTCCAGGCTTATACACCAAACTTTTTTTTTTTTTACATAGTCTTGTTATTTGTTTTAAAGAGGCAAGTGTGTATTCATTTTTTGCCACACTGTTTTTAATTTGGTGGAGAATTGGTGCATGAGGTCATGGTTTGGATAGCTTCCCGTTTGTATGTGTTTGTTCTGGGAGTAAGAAGTCTTGTTTTGTCGGTTGATATGCAGTGACATTTCTAGAAAAGTACTTACATGGAAATGTGTTAAATGTTACTAATAAAAATTGTTACATAAAAAGAACAATTGGCCGTTTTGAATTTAGTTTCAGTGTTAATGATTGTTTGTTTTAATTTCTCTATGGATTTAATAAAACAAGGTACACAATTCATATTCTGCAATGTTGCTGGGTGGAAGTAATGCACTATTTTGAACATCTGTGTGTTTAAATTGCATATTCTGGTTTCAAAACGGTGATTGTGATTATCTGAAATGGTTTTATTGTCTGTGTGTTGTGCAATGTTACTTCTGTTTGCTGATTACATGCTCCCCTATACACCAGTTCTGTTTTTAACTTTATACACTTCCATTTGAACCAATCACCTGAGACTTTGAAGGAGGCAAAACTCAGGGGCAGCAGGCAGAAGAAAGCCCAGGCAACAAGCGAAGCCAACGTAGAGGAATGAGGCTGTAAAGCACCAACAAAGAATGGACAACAGCATCACACAGTAGTTGCTTCCTGCCATGAAAACAGCAGTTGGAGTACTCTGGTGGGGAACATGAAGCTGCTGTTCCTAGAGCTAATCCATAACCAGGAATAGGTTACTTTAAGTTGTAGCTGGCTTTTCACGACATAAAAAGAGTTTACAAACTCATGAAAATCCATCTTGAACTAAGCAGGCTGAACAATGGCCTAAACGGCTGGTGGTGTGACCAATGAAGTTGCAACTCTGACAGGTATGGGCTTGTTTTAGGTTGGAAGATGTAGCAACTGTTTAACCATTATCAACATAAAGAACATGGCGCTGCTCTGATTGATAAAAGACAGATAATCCAATCACCAACCACATATTGATTTAAAGTACCTGCCCTTTGCAAACATTTTCTATGGAAGCCCTCTCAGATGGTTGTGTGGCAGCACAGACTGTGTCCTGTGGAGCAGACAATCAGGCTTAGGTTAGGAGTCGCTGCTTCAGAGCTACAGTCAAATGGTGCGGACTAGAAGATACTAACAACTGCTTTCTGAATTTCTGAAGATACAAGTTATCAGCTTTGTGCAACATCCAAAGACAAAGATAAAACGACGATAATGCCAGTATACTGTGGTTGCCTTTGTCAAAATGTAAAGGGCCAGACAGTGAGATTGTATTGTGACAAGTATGAGGACTAGCATGACCAGACTGGAGTATTTGTATGGTGATAATATTCCTGTTGCATTGCTTAGGTCCCAGTTTTTTGAGTGCATCCAAAAAACAGAAGACAGCTTTTAAGAAGGCTTCAATGCAGGCACCCTAAGAGACAAAAACCTATGACAAAGGACACATCAGCATTTTTGCATCTAGTAAAAGGCAGTCAGACTGACAAGAAAAGTGAAACACATGAACGAATACACTATACTTTTTCAAATTTAGAGAAGTACAGGAGTAGTCTCTTGTAGTACTCAAAGTATATTACATATAGTAGAAGTAATACTATTGGAAAACAATGCACTTATTGACTAATTTCACACTCAAACACTTTAAAGCAACACTGTAACTTCTCAGAATGTATACCCACTAATGCTGCTGCAGTCTTACCTGAGACTGTGTAAATGTGTTGATATGATGGGTTCTGAGTCAAAATGTGTGTCTCATTGATACAACCTCGTTTTAACACTGTGATAAAATAAATAAATACATGTTGGTCTAGATAAACTGGAAACCGTAAGTAAGAGAAATTCAACCCAAGGCACTAACTTATTTTCAAATTTTTGTGTGACTGTGACAAGGCTTCTCAGAATTTGTGCTTACCAGTGATCTCCTCTTGATTGTGACATGGGGTACCATCTTCCATACATACAAGCCTTAATCTGAAATGTACACTCTCACTGTACACACAATCCACACTGCTACTGCATTTTTGAAACGTCTGTCTGACGGCTCAAGTGTCAATCAGGTGATGAGTAACCTGACTTATGTTTTTGTGAAGGATGCTTTGATGCTGTAAAGCAGTAGATGAATAATGCAGCTAAGAAAGTCAAGGGGTCCCTGGCGTTTTCATGACAGAACCACCTCCATTGCTGCTCCATAGCTATGACCCTTTTCTCTGGCATTGCCCTGATTATACCTATGCCTACCTGTGTTTTATGATAAGATATCATCTGGTTGAAGGAGGGTGATGGAGAGGGTGGAAGTGGGCTGTCATTGTAGAAGCAGAGGTGTGTGGGATGCTTGTTAACGTCCTGTTAGTGGGTGCTGAGTATGACACATTTCAGGTTGGCTATACTCATACAGATACAGGCCAAAGCTAACTAGGTGCACTCTTTGCACACTATTATAAAGTAATAATCAGTGGTTTGATATTTATCCCATATTAGCCTGCAGCTCTTGTTGTATAATGGGATGAATGCAGTTTATTGCCTTCAGAAGATCTGATCATCACAGTCTACTTTATTTTAAACTCATGTTATCAACAATTAAAACTAAACTAAATTGTATAAATTGTTTTTGTAGTGACCCTAATCCTTTTATCTAATCACAACTAACTGGCAGATGCATATTTAAGTTAGATAAGTGGTGAATGAAAGATAAAACAAGTGCAAACATTCACAATATGGGGCGGCAGTGGCTCAGTGGTAGAGCGGTCGACATTCACCTGAAGGTAGGCGGTTCGATTCTTGTTCTCCCCACAGTTCATACTGTAGTTGTGTCCTTGGGCAAGACACTTAACCCACCTTGCCTCGTACGAATGTGAATGTATTCGGTGATGGTCGGAGAGTCCGTAGGCACGGAATGGCTGCCACGTCTCTGTTAGTCTGCCCCAGGGCAGCTGTGGTTACAGATGTAGCTTACCACCACCAGTGTGTGACTGTGAAGTGAATGAATAATTTGGAAAAGTGCTATATAAAATTGATGTAGTAAAAAAATAAAATAAATTAAAATAAAAAATAAATAAATAAATAAATAAAAATAAATAAATAAAAAATAAATAATAAATAATAATAATAATATGAGGGTGCATGGGACTATTACAGATGAATGGCAGGAAAAATACACATGCTGGTATACTATTGACTGGATATTTTAGGGGCATATATTTTAAAGGCTGGCACTATCTCATTTTACAAAATGCATTTATGATTAGGTAAACCAAATTTTCAGACAATTGTAAATCCCATATGAATCTGACTCTTATGGGTCTCTGTGGAAATGAAGTTTTCTGGGCAAATGGTGCCACCTAGTGGCCAAAGTTAACGTTGCATTTATATGGTTATGAAAAAATAAATGTCACCAATGTTAACTTTTTAGATCAACATAGTGATGGGGCATTAGTAAAGGAAACTCTTTGAGAGTTGAAGTGTCTGTGACTAACAGAATTTCATATAATATCCATATTATTATATTACAAAGGGGTAGAGTCTTTAGTCTAAACTGTCACAAGGTTTGCATTAAAGGATTTTCACAGCAACTAGACTTGAATTGGGCAACTTCTTCCACAGTGATGTTTTTTTGAAGTGATATTTTTAGATCTAAAAAGAAGGATTATAAAACCCAAAGAAACTTCAGGGTGAAACTGATGTTGTTTTGGTGCTCATTGCAGGTTTGGTTCTCATTATTATGAGTCACAGCACATTGTTCACATGTTGCCTTCTCCAAATACATTTAAAGTTGATTTGTTTCTTAGACTCGTTTGCTGTAGGGATTCAAAATTAATTTTTTAATGTTGTTGTGAAGTACGGTATTTCGGAAATAGAGTCTAAAATATACGCAAATTGCAAAGCAAACAGGATATAGTTGACAATGGGTTGAAACTCTGGCCACATAATGAGAGGAGACTTTTGAGCCTGAAGCCACACTCAGGAGGTAATTTAGCTGGAAGTCGCTGAGATGTCAGGACAGCCACAGCAGTTTTGCAATGAAAAGATCATGGGAGTAGTCAACACTGAAGGGAAGGCTCTCAGACTTACACTCGAGCTTCTGATCACTTCTTCACACCAGAAACTTGGGTTTCGGGGCTGTTTCAGAAGTGTGTTGTCATGGCTTCAGATGCCAGTCACATGCTGGAGGCTGCTTTGGAACAAATGGATGACATTATTACAGGTAAAATTGTCTATTGTCTTTAATAAGCTTTTAAATACATGCCTTCATTAATGTGATTTGTACTCCGAAAAGACTAAATCAAGCTCCAAATGTCAGCAACTGAGATTACAACATGAGAAGACAATGCAATGCTGTTTTTAAAATATTTGTATTTTTAAAAAAAAAGTTTCCAGTTTTTCTTTCTTCTCTCATCTTTCTATCACAGTCACTACCTACTGAGCTGGAATTATACATTACATATATATTTTATGTGTTTTCAAGGTCCTTTTTCTAACCAGGGTGACACATTTTTTGCAGCCGTGCTTGCAACAATCACACCACTATGCTATGTTTCCAGTAGGTCGAATAAAATGATATATCAAGAAAAATAGAAATAGCATTCAAACCAATCTATGAATCCAAAAATACAAAGTAGTTTATTTGAGTTCATGTTACAACTCTGTAACAACTCTGTAAAACACTACATAGTAATTATACAAAGGCACAAAGTCATTTCTGGCTCTTAGAAACACATAGAAAACAATGTGCCCTTTAAAGCCAATTGTAACCAAAGCCTCACTGAAGTAAAATACTGCCCCCAAAAGGTCATTTCAGAAAGTATTCCCTCAGTTTGCCTGCGAGTCTCTTCTAATTTTCTGCCAGTAAGTTACAAAGCTGAATCCCAGCTCATTTTAGTAACTTTATTGATTTCATTTTCTTTAGGCTCCAAATCAAATGAGGGTTTATTCATGCATTTGGAGAATATTGATTACCATTCCCCCGAATGCATTAATCCCTCTACCACGGACCTTGGTCTCAAAGCCCTTCAGCTGACAGAGGCTCTCAGGGTAGCACTGGAGGGTCAGAACTTGGAGCAGGACTCTCTTAGGAAACAAGTTTCCACCAAAGCAGCAGACGTGATACTGCAATGGCTGGAGAGAGGTGAGGTGAGTGCCATGTTTAAACAACATCAGTCAGGGATCATAAATCACTTTGAGAAAAAAAAAGCAAGACATAGTGAAACTTTGAAAATAACAGACACAAATTTTAGCTCACCATGAATTGTTAAAGTGTATAATCTGGGCTCCATTGTTACATTGAGTCTAAAGGTTTAGTTAGTTGCCAAATGCAGCGGTCTTTGATCATGGTCATCAACATCTGGAGAGCCTTTTCCTGTCTAGCGAGCTGTAAGCTGGATCTGACTGCAGCAGTAATGAGATCCAGAGCTCCCGTTCCTACTGCTACACTTTCTTATTTGACCCTTTCTTTCATCCAAATACATGTGCATTCCACATGTGTGTGTTTATTTGTTTAGCCTATAACTTGCCTCCATCAATCCCAGCTGATTTGTTTCTTGTTTTTCTTTATCGGATTTATAAACTTGTTCTTGCACTGCTCCCTCCTCCTCATCTGCGTCATTTTTATTGACTTCTTGCCCTGTACCACATCTGACAAGCATGTGGTGCTGGAAAGTTTTCTTCCCTCTGTGCCCCTTTAGAAGACCCTGCCTGAGACTTAATGTGGACTGAGAGGTACTTGAGATAGAGGCTGCAGGGGACAGGCGGACAGGAGAGGAGGATGTGAGCTTATTAGATGCAGCATTGGAGAAATTTGAGGCAGTTTGAGGGAGACGAAGGGAGGGGGAGTAGAAAGAGGTACAAGAAGTAGAGTGAAGAACAAAATGAGACTCGAGCCAACTGGCAGAATGAAGTTATTTGGTTGAGCTCTAAAAGTCTCAATCTGCCCAGACTCCAAAGCACAGAAAGTTCCTCTCTGCAGCATGGAGGTACTTTGTGGAGAATAGCTTCATTTACTACACACCACCACCAGGACCCAGTGTTGTGTCTCACTGGTCTTTTGTGCTTAGTCAAATTTACTTTGTACTCTAAGTCCAGCCGTACAATGGAGCTGCAGCATGGAGTACAATATTGATTTCTACAGACATTTTGCTTGGCTTAAAAAGGTAAGACTCCACACTTTGGATTATTATTATCATTTTTAACATGCAGTCTGTTCAGGTGCTGTGATGGGGAACAGTGCAGTCATTGCTATTGAGGAACATGTGCTGTTGTTTGTCAAGTGAGGGAATGGGCTGGATAATAAACATACACACAGAGAAAGCTTCTAACTTTAATGCATGTATTATGTTTGCTGTTTAATTAAAAACATGCTGCAATTCTGCTTAAAGCTATTGGTAACATTCCAGTTTCTTACACTAGCACATGATCCAGTTAGCTTAACAAATACACATTTCATATATGTATGCTATCACTACATAGTGCTCTTATAATTGCTTCACCAGTGAAGAGACTTATACATTTGGCCCTAACTTACAAGATGCATGTATATGGACGACTGGTGAGATCATTTCCTATAGGGGATCTAGTGGGAGTCATGAGACAATGAATATCATCACACTTCCATTAAGAAGTCATTAGCCACAAGTCCTTCCATTAAGTTGGTGAGGAGTATTACTTTCATGCTTTTCATAATATTTGCCCACACGCACACAGAGACCATAAATGTTTAACTGGTCATGTATTAAAGGGACTGCTGACCTCTACAAAATAGCAGCTGTAGGCTGATGGATGTTTTTTCCAGTCTTTTTATAACAGAGAAAAGATTTTTTGTTAATGGCTCTAAAAGCTTCTGCTGAGTTTTTTTTTATTACAACCACTACTGTACAACTTTTAAAACTGGATTAGAACCCACAGTTGTACTGCCTAAACTGCTGACACAAAGTCTGACACAGAACCGGGAAATAACCATGTGTTACTGTAACAATGCATTTTGTGAACTGAAGGTGAGCCCCACATCAACTGGCAGCAGTGACTCTTACCAGGAGCGCTTGTCTCGCCTAGAGGGAGACAAAGAGTCACTCATTTTGCAGGTGAGATTTTTAAATGTTTGTTTTCACTGCAACAAGTGTTAACTCTTGAGTATTATGTCCTTCTCTTCAGGTTAACATGTTTCAGTGGCTTATACACAGGCAGTACGCTCTGGCATTGGGGGCAGGTTGTAAACAGAGCCCATATCACATTTCTCTGTCAGTGTAGAGAGACAAGGGCCAAAGGGCAAAGGTTTCCTGGAGTATTATGTGGAAAAGCTTTCGCAATATTTCTATTCCACTGTATGGGTGAAGCAACCGTAAAAAGTAGGTTTGGTAAGCTTACAACACTCGATTGTCCTGTTTTGTGTAATCTGTGTGTTTGAGTGAGTAGGTGTGTATATTAAGCCTCTGAGGACTAATGAGCAAGTGGTTGTAGACAGGTTTAGTCTTGCAGCACTATGCACTGTACAGTACATTTGTGGGTAAAAAAGTTGTTGCTTGTTTGTTGTAAATGTTAAATTCTTAAAAAATTCAACATAAATTTGAAACCTGTTTTTTAAGCCACATGTTTATCTTCAGTTTATCTCAATTTCACTCCATATTCATAAAACTAACTGCGGAGGTAGGTTCTGATCTGGCAGCATCTGACTGTGCCCACATGTGCAGTTGCAGTTGCAGGGTTTATTAGTAGTATTACTAAGTAGTAAAATTATAGTCTTAAGCAAAAGGTTTGGCTATTATTAAACTTATTTAAAATAATTATTTTGGCCTGTGCAGAAATTGTAACATTTTTGAATAGCCTCATAAATGCTATGTAACTAGATTATTAATAGGTTATTATTTGATATCAAACCATATTTAAATCATCAGTCACTCTCATAACACATTAAAAAAGGTGATCTGTTGCTTCCCAAATAGTGACCCCACTGAAAAAAAAGTGACCTTAAATACGAGGGGTAGACTCTGTATTTGCAGGTTGCTGGTCCCCATTTATTTTTTGTGATATGAGGGTTTATTAATGACTTTAATGAAACCATTTGGGAATGAACTGTTATAGTTATAGACACAAAAATGCATATAATCTAATTTTATTGTTTCATTTTTTTCCTTAAGTGCAGTGATTTGTACAATGGTGTTATATTGCTGATAGAAAAGGAAAAAAGAGAAATGTTGTGTCCACTCAGGTGAGTGTGCTGACTGACCAGGTGGAGGCCCAGGGCGTGAAGATTAGTGACCTGGAGAGCTCTTTGGAGGAACATCAGCAAAAGCTTGACTCCACTGAAGAGATGCTTCAACAGGTACGTACACTTCAAAAAAGAAGGTTTAACAAGAACGTTTGACTGACCTCTATGACTGACCTCTAATAGCATCATTCAAGCACATATTAATAATGGATGAGGTCAGAGACAATTCATTTATCCTTTAATGCCATTCGTCTGAAAATCCAGTCTTCCCTCAAAAGCTTAGGATGGCTTCTGCTCCCTCGTGGGAAGACATTCCTCGCATGGATTCCAATATATCTAGCTGAAGATTGCCTTGACAACCAAAATATTTAGGGCCGCTAGACTCATTCCCGGACTGTGTCTCAGAGTGTTTGGCCTCTGTACACGAGGCCAGACTGTTCTGTCTGGGCAGGTGATTACAGCGAAACTAACCACACCCCCAAGTCCCTCCATACGCAAACACTCAGCACAAACTTGTGAGACAGAGTGGAGCACAGAAGAAGTCATTAAGAAACAACTTAAAGAAGAGGGCTGGTGCTTTCTTGTCCTTGGAATTTAGCATTTCAACAAATTGAAAAACGGACCCTGAGTGGAACTAATGAATGAAAGTTGAATCTACTGAAACCACAGTATTTCCATGGGGTTACCTTGAGTTTTCTGTTGGTGCAGACAGGAGTAGGATGAATAAGGTAATACACTCATACTTTTAGCTAACTGAAAAGCTGGTCAGCTTGTCCTCTGCTGTACTGTGTAGTGTATCAAAGGGCAGCCTGGGCCGCTTTCTTGGAGACGTGGTCATTATCAGGCTTTGGACTTGAGCCGTAAATCTCTTTCTGGTGACAAAGCTCTAATATTTTCCGTGTGAAGTAAAAGAAGAAGCCTGGAGAGTTTTCAAGTAAACGGATATATTCATATGTACTGTTTGCCTTCGACTGATTTCGGGTTTAGAAAGCGATTTACCAGCTGCTTTACAAATCTGCCTCAGTACTATTTCTATTTCTACGCTCTGGAATAATTGACACAAGAGCCACAGTCTGACAGTGATTGACAATGAAAGGAAAATGCACCTGTCAGGGCTATTTTATTGGTCCTTGGCTTTATAGACTGTTCTCTCATGCACCCCCTTTTGCTGTGTGCTTAGAGCTAGCTGTGAAATAGTATTATAAATAGTGGTCATGGGTTGTGTATATTTAGCCACTCAAACCAGCGGGTTTGTCTGACAGGACTGTCATTACACAAGCGTTGCACTGTGGCTCTCTAATGTTGTCTTGGTTTAGTGAGTATTTAGTATGTGGACACTGTACTTAAGAGGTTTGTTTGTGTTTGTGTTATTGCATGCTCTTCAAGTCGTGTGTTGTTGATGACAGGAGCTACTGCATAGGACCTCACTAGAAAAGCAGAAGCAGAGTCTTATGGGGGAGGTGTCCTACCTGAAACTCAAGCTAGCAGATATGGAGGGAAAACACAGAGACGGGGCTGAGAAGCAGCACAAGGCAGAGGTAAGTACAGCCTTTAAACATCCATTGATTACTGAGACTACTGAAATCTTTTTCCTAAAAATATAGTTAATGATGTATAGTTAGTGATGTCTGGTTATCCAAACAAGGGTGTTTTGATTGACACAAATCTGCTCTCACAGGCAAATAATTTTAGTTTGATACAATAAAAACTGTTAAAAAAAGGATTTGGTTTAGCTCAATAAAAATAGACAATAAAATACTGGACTAATAGACCTCTACATCACCTACGCATGACTCCAAACAGCCTGGGACCTGATTACCATATTTAGAAAATATATAGCAATACGGTCACACATATTGTAGATGCTAATGTAAGAGTTTATCTTCAAAATAATTTTGTTTACTTCTAAATTTTGTTTGTATACTGCTTATGTACATTAAGCCCGAAGCAGAGACGCTTGTTCCAGATTTCTGAAGCAAGGAAGCTAACTTCCTTCCTTGCTTCAGAAAGAGTGAAATCATCTTTCCACGTGGCCCTATGAGCATTGTTTCCCAAACAGTGGGGTTGGGCCCAAATGTGGGTCACAATAGAAAAAATTCAAATAATTAAATAAATAAATATATAAATAATAATTTTTAAATTGTAAAAGCATGATTGTGCTATATTTAGAAATAATAATAATACATTAACCTAAAACACACAACCATGTGCAGGTGTATGTCTGTATTTTACCATTATCTTCCTCTGTTTATTAATTTACAATTACATTTTTAAGTGTAGCTCACAGCCATACCAGCAAACCAATTCAAGCGATACAAACATGTTTAATTAAATATTAGTCAGTGGAAGTTTCTATTTAACACTCATTTCCCCATGAGCCTCTGTTTTCTCAGTCCACTAGTGCTTTACTGTCTATGATTTAGCTTAACTGGATCAGATTTCCCCAAGTTCGGGTGGATTAAACCTTAAAGTTAGCTGCTGATTTACAGGAATCCATAAACACTCTAGAGCCTGTGGTGAAAAATGCACTCAGGTTTTATTTTTACAGTCTATAGAGGAAAAAAAATCACAGGGTTTCAACTTTTTGCCATTTCAAATTGAATCAATTGGCAAACTATTAAATTACCAGTGCACACCCTGCAGACCTGGTTCAATATGAAACAGAGAACAGGAAACCAGGCAGCATTCTGCAATGTATGTAGTTACTGTCAAAACAGAGCTGGTCAAAGAGCCTTTGTGTCATTGTGTTAGGGGAGTTCAGGCGTAGCAGAGCTGGCGTGATGGATGGGAAGCCAAATGTGAACGTATGTGGACTGGCCATTCAGAAAACTCACCATGAAGTTATGTTATCCAAAACAATATTACAACAAAGGCAGATTGCTTAGTCTAAACTGAACTAAATTACTTCTCCTGTTTTTCTCATCTGCATAAACAACACGTTCATTTCCACATCTGCTTTAGCTCGGGACACGTTATTGGCCTCCCATGTGCTACCCGTACTACATAAACACATTTGAACCCACCAATGTTCACAGTTAAATTTAGCCTCAGAAGCCCTGCATATCGTCTGTCACATCCTCTGTAGACAGTAGACTTCCACTATCCACAGTCCAAGCATAACTTTGGATGCTGTTGACACTTTTGTCTGCATGAACATAGGCCAAATGACTTTTTAACCATAGCAAATATTTATCTTTTTACAGCATTGGCATTTGAACATGACCAGATACTTGTCCAATATATCTAAGTATGAAAAGAAGAAAATCCCAAAAAATGATGATGCATACTTGAGGCCAACACTAACAGAGCCATGAACACTTTCCCTTTTCCTTTCACTCTCCACATTATTATTTATTTTCCTTCCTCTCTCACTGAATCTTACAGAGTGTAGTGAATTTTATTAGCGAGCTGCAGGAGCAGATGTGTAAGTTTCAGAGGGAGATAAATAACAAGATCCAGGAGAAAAAAGCCTTGGAGTCCCTGGCCGACAGCAGCTCTCCTGAAACGTCCACTGAGGTTCAGAGCTCGAACACGAGACCGCCCTGTGACAGAACCCTTGGACCGATGCGGCGACCAGAGGATGATGGGAAGGCTCATCTCTTTGTGGGGGAGAGTAGCTCCCATGTGGAGCGGCAATGCCACTGTGGAGGACAAAGTGTAGGCAATGCATGCAGTGTGGTAAACTGGGCATGGGTCTCTGGTGGTCGGAGTTCTTATCACAACCACTCAGCGGTGTTCATACATTTTGTTTTGTCCAAAAGTGATATTTGGTCTTCTTATGTAGGGATGTACATTGTATGTTGTAAATAGTGTATTGCTTGAAATCAAATACAACTGAATGCACTCTTCAAGCTCCCAATCACCTTCGCCCACTCTACACCAATACACTCTCCGTTGATCAAACATCTGTATAAGTCCATCTAAATGTTGAATGCCACCAATACATTTTATTTTTGATACTGTTTACAACCACCATGTACAACACTACATGAAATTATCACTTTCATGTCTAATAAACTAAACCATGCATTCTTTTGATGGGATTTCTTGTTATTATTCTTATTAAGTATTGCACTAACAATTATTTTCAGGAGCTTGTCTGATAGTTGATGTCCCCAAATGATTTTCAAAGGCTTGTTTTGTTCATAGGGCTTACTGAAGGAGTTCAAGATTCTGAAGGACAAAGTAGAGCACCTGGAGGACCAGAAGTTGCAGTATGAGAAGAAACTCAAAGCCACCAAGGTAAATCAGAGTGCTACGTTTACAGCGTCTAGACTTTAATGCCCACGTTCCCCTGCTAACTTGTCTGCTATATTTTCCTCTCTGCTGTCCAATCTGATGTTTCAACCCATTGAGTGAGTCATAATCTTCGTCACACGTCATTTTTATTCATGGTCATTTATTCTTGTGTTTTCAAGTCTAAAATAACATTCATAATTATGGCTCAGTTGTGTAGTTTGGCTTGACATTATCCTAGCATTAACACTGATTTTTATTTAGCCTCTAACTGATTTAGTAAGATTTATGTTCTAATTATTTCACCACATTTTAGATTCTTACTTGTGTTTCCCGGCTGCTATAATGCAAGGTATCCATTTGGTCAAATCAGTTGAACATTTGTACCAAATGTATAAATTATAATGACATATAGAGCTCATTTCATTGATCACACCTGGTTTAGTACTTCATTGTGCTTGATGTTATTACAGTACAAGTGCAATCTGTCTGGTTGTTCTCATCCCACATTTGGATGCAGCTCAAAAATGTCAACACGTAACTATAATAAAGTCTAAACTGTGAAACTGTGAATCTGCCTAGGGATTGAAAAAGCAGATTACCTTTAAGACTAAAAACATTTTTTCAATAGTTTGAAGAATAGTTATAACTAACAGTATTCACCTAAAGTCATCGCAAAGAGCAGGCTTGTTGCAGATTACCCAATGAATATTTTTTGTGTAAAATTCCTTTCACATTCTTTTTCTAAACTCTCTTTCCATTAATCCATCCAACATAAAGAACTACATAAATAGTGTTATGTGGCTTATTTTTCCAGTCCCATCAAAGCAGACTAGTAAATAAAACTGTCTCAGACTTTACAGCTTGTTTTTACTATGGCTGTGACTTTTCACATGGAAATTTTCTCAATTGTACAGTTTTAAAAGCATAGTACGTCTGAATAAAACCAGTTTTGTTGTTTACCTGGTAACAAGACATTTCCGTTAAAGGAGACATGTACAGACACATTGTGTGTTCCTGCTGTGACATACTGACTGTGGCACCCACAGGCAGAGATCAGCAGCCTCCAGCAGCTTCTGCTCACGAAGAATGCTGAGATTGAGAGTCTGCACACTCAGCTGTTGGCCCGGCCTTGCCAGTCCTCTTTGAATGCAGAGCGAGGTGAGCTACCCACAAACCGTACAAAGTCCCAGCTAACAGCTAATGACTCTTTTTAAAATTTATTAAGTTGTGGAAACATCTGTCTTGGCCCTAAATAGACTGTTTCTTTATCTTTTATCCCAGAGGAGTTTTACAGGAAGAGGCTAAACATCAAGTGTAAGCCCAAGTAGGCTAATTTTATCCCTGTACACCAGCTCTTGTTTATTATGTTATTGTGTTTTTACTCCCTTTTCTGGGTACATTTTGACTCTTTTGACTTATTTGATCCCTTTATTTTCTTTGTTGTGCTATTTAAGTAAATATTAGAATTTCTTCTTTTTTATTATTTCATCTGTCATTCGTAACTCAGTATGTGTCCTGCTATTGACATTCAGTTCAGTTTTCTTCCTGCAAAAGCAAAAGCCTACAAACTTTGGGCTTGTGGCCAAGTCTATGTTTGGTGTAAACTGGGCTGGGTTTAAAATTGAATTCCACTCCAGTGAGGAATAAACCTACTTGAATGCATGCTTTTCTTTTTTTTTGCTTTGGCCTTTGCCAGTGTGTGGGATTTAATTTATAAAAACAATTGTATATGGATTAATATTTATTAAGTAACTCATTTTTTAGATGTGGAGCTGGAGAGGCTGAAGTGTGGAGTGAAAACGCTTGTCGTTGCCAATGAGGAAAAGGTAAGGTTCTAAAATCATGCTATCAGCCTGTTTGGACAATTGAAGGTAACTGCTTTAGAGGCACCACCCTCAGCAATTTCCAGCACAAAGGGGCTTTGTGTTCAGTGGACTGAAGACAGACGTGGACCTACATGTGGCACACTCGCATAGACACACACCCCAAGGCAATCCATTTTAGGCAAAGCCACACTTTAAGTAGGCCTCGCTCTGCCAAGCCTAATTTTGGAGTGTGCTGCATTAAAAGAACCATGTTAAAGCAGTCACGGGCACCACTTCAAAACACACACATATGCTCCCAGCTGCTGGTTACCACAACTAAGATTCCAAGCCAGGCCTATGTCAACCCCTGGCTATGACTTTTGATGTAACAGCCATATGTTGGGAGAGATCTGGTCATGTGACATTTTGGTCTGTAATAGAATGAAGCAAATACTCATGTGTGTTTCCTAACCTCAGATATATTGGGTTTTCCTGACCCTAATCTCATGTTGTGCAGGACCGACGTATCGAGGAGCTCACTCTGCTCTTGAATCAGTGCAGACAGTTTAGAGAGGTGTCCCACTCCACAAGGCAAGGTAATTAGGTTTTTATTACTTTATCCTTCCAAATAAATAATGGTCTTATGACATTTTTAAATTGTATTCAAATACAAAAGACATTTCACACAAGATATCGCTTTTCGTTTGGACACAGCGCCACCTGCTGTTTGTCCATCGCCGAACGGGAGGACGCCATCAATTAGCAGCGAAGAAGAGAAGAATGCTGACTTTGCAAGTGTACACTCAGAAGATTTAAAATCAGATGTGTGTAAAGAACATGTTCTACTAGTTTGTCTCTTCAATGCTTAAACAATGCATTACACTGAGCTGAGTCTTTCTATTGTCTTTTTCTCTGTAGGTTTCTACAAACAGCTCCTCCTCACAACAAACTTCTCTTGTGTCAGCACACAAGGATCATATAAGCAGGTGAGAGGCCAATCCAAAATATAGATTTAGCCTTGTAAAAAAGTTGTAAAACATCAAAGTACTTTGTACAGCCACCGTTTGACCAATCAGAGAGGAAAGGAGTGTGCCTATTGGCTGTTTGACAAATGCGTGACTATGTTCAAATTCTGACTCCCAGATGTACTGGACATTAACGTAGAGCTAATGCATCAAACGTACATCTACATTATCAAACAATATACATGGTACATAGTATGATGTTTCTGTTTCATATCTGCTTTACATTGAGGATTTATGTTCTTGTAATCTTGTCATAAAAGTGACCCGATTAGACTGTATGACTGGTGTAACACTGGTGTAACACTCACAATTCTTTTTCAATTTGAGAAAGAAAAAATTAACACTGCTCTAGTCAGATTACAAAACATGAGCAAATAACTGTGTTTATTTTTATTATTTTTTTCAGAACAGAGCCACGGGCCTCATCAAGTAGCATGAATGATTTAACAAGTGGTGCTTTACAAAAGGTATTTCGTTGTGTTTACTGTATATTTCTTTGGTTAACTGTAGTTTCTTTAGGTTAAAAGATGTTGCCTGACACATTGCGTTTGTTTGGTTGTTTAGACGGGCCAGAGTGACAGCCAGAGCAGGACGCTGCCTGGGGTCCTCTCTCAGTCAGAGGACAACAGTGTAGAAAGCAGCAGCAGTGAAATCCAGCGGTCTCCAGATGGGAGCGAGGAGGGACGCTGCAGCCAAAGTAAACCCTGACGTTAACCTCAACGCCACAATAGTGTTATTTTATGATATGATAGATGGTTCTTAGTAACACACCCTGTCATTGATTAGACTTTTTTTGTGGAACAATCCTCAGGCCTCCCTTTTGGAGCAAAGCTTGGCCTCCTCTGACCAGGAGACCACTGTCTCTTTGATCAGAGCTAATTGCAGAGGCCTTGACATGGTAGAGGGATCATGGGATAGTATTTCTAAACACACCCTCTCTCTTTGCAGTTATGACCACACTCATCCCAGCCCCACCCTACCTCAATTTAACTGACCAGTTTTACCTCAAGCCTCTCCCTGTTTTTGTGCCACAATAACTCATATAACAGAGTGGGACTGCAGCTCGAGCATATATACAGTACTAGACCCAGCTGAAAACCACCTTTTATTATCCTTTCACAAAATTAATAAAAAGCTAAAAGTCAATTATTTATAACCTGTACTTATTTTAGTTTCTTGTTTGAATGTAGATCACTATTACTACTATCACTACTTTTTCTCTTAACTCTTTGGTTTGGGATATTGTTGCACATTTAATCATTTGCCATTTTATTTATATACTTGAAATTGCTGTTTAGAAAGATGTCAGTTCTTGGTGAAGAGTTATGTAAATGTGTGTCCTTCTCTGTTCAATATAGAAAAGACAGAGAAACTTGAAGAAAGCACTTCAAGTGAAACTTCCCTAGTGCATTCTGGGACTAATTCTCAGACGGGTCATCGAACTTTGGGTTCACCAGAATATATGAAAAATAACAGGAGCTTCAGGAAATTTTGGGGAAAGTGAGTGCCAAGTCAGCAATAACTAAAATCGTTTTAATAAATCTATCTTCATGAGTACATTTATAATATACTTGCTCATAATAAGCCAGTGTGTTTATCTTTGTCCATACAGACTGCGTAGGACCCAGTCCGGGGGGTTTCAGGCAGCAGATCCTGAACCGGGTCAGTTCAAAAGAGGTGGACTGCGTGCCACAGCGGGGCCTAGACTGACCCGGACTCCTGAATCACATGACTTTGCACGGTATGGCCCATTTTGAAGTAACCACATTCAGTTCTAAAAAACCGTTGCCAGCCTTGTAGAAATTTGCTTCATGACAAGGGATTATACTAAATGCTTTGTGTCTTTGTCCGTCAGGGACATGAACACTCCGTTCAACCAATGGAGCAGAGAGCAGGTGTGCAGCTGGCTGGAGGACTATGGCCTGGGACAGTATGTTAAACTCACCAGGCAGTGGGTAGAAAATGGACAGACATTGCTCTCTGCCACACCTCAGGACTTTGAAAAGGCAAGACTATCAGAACAAGAGCCAACTAACAAGAGACATGCTATTATGTTTGAATAGTAACTGAGTAGTATTATTTTCTCAGGAGATGGGAATGAAGAACCCACTTCATCGAAAGAAACTACAGCTCGCTGTAAAGGCATTCAGCACTAAGATTATCGAGAAGTCTTCAGAGCTGGATCACATTTGGGTCACACGTAAGAGGCTTGACACAGAATATGTTCTTATCTCCTTTTTGTGTGCTTGTTTAAACAAGATCTGTGACTAGAGTTTAATGTTCAAAAAACAAAAATGGCTTGAAAGAATTGCTGTAATATTGGTGATAATAAATGTTTAAATACATAATAAATAATCACCTGTATGTGATTTTTTGTTAGGTTGGTTGGATGACATTGGTTTGCCTCAGTACAAAGACCAGTTCCATGAAGCCCGGGTAGACGGTCGAATGTTACAGTACCTTACAGTGGTAAGCCCCTCTAAATGCACTTTAAAACATACAATTCATTTTAATTGAATAAATGTGTACATTGTGTTTAATATTCTGTTTTTCAGAATGACCTTTTGACCCTAAAAGTAAACAGCCAACTCCACCACCTCAGTATTAAATGTGCAATTCATGTTCTTCATGTCAATAAGTTCAACCCTTACTGTTTACGTCGGCGACCAGGAGATGAGGTAAATCCAAACACAAACTTGAAAAAATTGTATGCTTCACATTGTCTATCCAACTGAGTCATAATACAAAGGCTCCACTAGATGGCGACAAATGTAAAATGAAGTTTCCTTCTTTGAACTTGCTTATCCTTGAGTACAGTGAATGGATTGAATAATATATAGTTCTTTTCCTCAGAAACAGCCCTCTCCTTCAGAAGTGGTGCAGTGGTCCAACCATCGTGTGATGGAGTGGCTTAGAGCAGTAGATCTGGCTGAGTATGCTCCTAATCTACGTGGTAGTGGGGTTCATGGGGGTCTCATTGTAAGTAAAAGTAAATATTCTCTGTATATCTTTTATTTGACCTCTGCATCATTAGTGGCCTTTTGCTGATGCTCCACTATAGATATTGGAACCTCGCTTTAGCGCAGAGACGTTGGCGCTACTGTTAAATATTCCTCCTCAAAAAACCCTGCTGCGGCGGCACCTGGCCACGGCCTTCTCTACTCTGGTGGGCACACAGGCTACTCAGGAGAAGAGAGAGTATGGAAACGCAACAGGCCATATGCCACTAACTACTACAGCCAAAGTAAAGGTGGGACCGCTTTAAAAATCAAATGTTACAAATGTCAAACAAATTAACAAACAATTACCAATTAATGTTTTGTGTGTTTAGCCTAAGAAGCTGGGCTTCACCCAGTTCAGCCACCTCCGAAAAAGGAAACCCGATGACTCTGCAGACTACATCTGCCCTATAGACAGTTCTGTGCCAACAGTGAATGGGTACTCCCGGTCTGCATCAGAAAAGGAGTTCAGCCCCAACTCGGAAAGAAGAGGACAGGTTGGGATAAAGACGTCAGGTTGATTTCCCCCACTGACTATCATAAATCTATTTAACTGGAAGATCTCTAACAGAAAGAAGAAAGCGGCAGCCATGTGTTGATGTGTTAGATGCGCCACTAATGTTTTTCAATTTAATTGTTATGTATTTTAGTATTAATACTAATTTCTGGATGATGTTATGGAGATTAAACTTTGCTATGACTAGTTTGAAATTGTCTTTGAAGCACTGCTAACTCTTTAAATTGTAAGAGAAGCTGTGTTTTGGTATTATTAGTCCTTGGGGATGCCGCCGCAACCTCTTTTATTTAAATAAAAATAATATCAATTAGAATCAGTTGCACACCATGAGAGAAATTGGAGGAATTTAAGGATTGTCAGAGGCCGACAAAAATCTTTGTACAGTTTGTGGCACATTCAAGCTGCTCTTTGCATTCCTTAAAACATCAGATTCCAGAAGTCCGTCTGCTAGCGGATTTTGAACTATTACTGAAGAAATTATTCTCTGTATTTTTAGACCTAATTGTTGAAGTTTTCTTCTGTGTTGTCTAAATATACTAGTTAGATTAGGAATAAATGGGTCTTTCCCCAGTTAAAGAAAAGTTTGTCTCTCTATAACAGTGCACGTGAAATGTACTTAACTTATGAAGTTTTGTATTATAAATTTCAATAGCCTTTTCTTTTTAAATAAACTCCATGAAATGGTTTTATGTGATAATGAATGAATCAAAGAAGAGTGTTTCAATAAAATTCTGCAAATGCATTCTCTATTTTTTTTTATAATATAAAAACTAATAAACACATGAATTACGGGCCTCAATTCATGATTTTTAAGAGTTCAGGGCAGTGTATGTATGTCCCCCTTGTAAAGCACTCCACTGGGGCCAGGGGCAGAGCTCTGGCTGCTGTTACCGCATCCTGAACTTCCTTCTAAGTGGGCTCTGACATATTGAACTGAACCAGAGGAGCTGGAACATCCAAGAGTGCTCTCTGAGGTAACACCTTTCATTTTAATTTTAGAATTGCAGATTGTCAACATTAGCCTAAAATCCAATTTACTGAAACTGTTTTCTTCTTTTGGCCTTTGGGTTCACTAACTACCAGAGCAGCTTGAGTAATGACAGTGGTGACTCAAAGATTAAAAATGACCACATAAAGGTACTTGTGTCTATTTAACTGAGCACATTTGCGGCATTTGCAACAGAACCAGAAGTCGACTTCTGGTTCTGTTGCAAATGCCTCAGAACCAGAAGTCGAATGCATTTTACACAACATTGTCTTTCAGTGCAACCCACACACATGCCCCTTTTGAAGCATTCGTGTGTTGCTTTATTTTGAAGCATAGAATGAATATTGAAATGTACAAGTATTTGCTGCCATCTAGCTACCACCAAGCCATAACATTATGACAAATGGACCTCTTTACACATGAACACAACCTCAGTTAGACCAAGCACATTTATTAGGGAATCTTTGACTTCTGCAATGAAGAGCTAAGGAGCCTTAATTATTACAAATGACAGGTTCATAATTAAATTAATCCAGCTCAAAACATCTGTGCAAAATAAAGACAAACATGATTTAAGGTAATACTTTTACCATATTGTGAAATTGATCATCAATATTATACATTTTATTAAACTTTGCTGATGTGATAGATAAAACATAAATGTATGATTTGAATGGGAGAAAATTAGCTCCACCAGATGTCAGTGTTGACTGTGACTACAATATTGTGCCACAGAACTGATTCATTCAAACACTTACATTTGAAAGGAAAAAAAGCACTCTCCGCTAGATTTATTCTATTCTATTCTATCTATAGATTTATACTATATCTGCATTTATATAACTTAGATATTTATTATCAATCCCTGTTTTATGTCTCTGCCACTTTTAATTGCAATGTACCCAAAGACAAATACTCTTTCAAACTGATTTTAAAATGCACTTAATTTGATAAGTAAAAGCACTTCTAAATAACACATAAATGTCCTTAATGTTATTTTTCCTCTGTGTGTATTGATCTAAATGCATGCATTAAGAAAGACTTGGCATAGTTTATAATCTCTGCTAATTCCAGTAATGTGATCCAGCCTGCACTTGCTGACAGTTTAACAGCTATTATTTGTGTCAGCCTCTCTGCTAATGTTTTAGCCGTAAATCACTTAGTGCTGTGACTGACAGCCTACCTCCCAATATGATATCAATTGTTTTAATTAAGAGAAAGCAGCTGTGTCATTTATTAGTTTCCAGGTTAGTCACTAATGATGCTTTATGGAAAAAGTGGATGTAAATGATGGTGCCTTGCAATACATAAATAATTTGTAAGCCCTTTACTAATGATTACATATCACTCACCCACCGTGATGGTCAAGAGATTTCAATATATCTTCAATAAATTCTGATGCAATTCTTTCTGAACCAATGTCATTTATTTTAGAGTTCATTTTATCACAGCCTTTTGTTTAAATGATAATAGCAGCCAGAGTGCCAGTGCTTAAACTCAACACACTGTCTGTTTGATGTATGGCCTCACTCTGACGCCTTTAGTGAAGCGTAATGCTGTTTTTATATGATGTCACTAGTTGTTCTTGTCATTAACTTGTTTCCCACTTGCCAGTTTGAGGAACATATTCCCTGTTGGAGTGATGCATGTGTTGCATACTTCCCGTTCAGCCACTAAAACTGTATCTGTCTGTGGCACACCAGTTTGTTCTGACAGGCCTGTCACTACGATGACTGCATCACTCAGATGCAGCAGAGCAGCTTGTGAGTCGACCCTGACGTGCTGTCAAAGGAGCAGCCAGACGTCTGTGTGAGCCCTCTTCTGCTCCATAAAAACCTCAGAGCTCATCTCGTCCTGTACAGTCAGCCACAGTCAGACAGTGGTTCTGCACTACAACAGCCAACCAAGCCAAGTTCACTGTCTCTCTGAAACAACTGGGATACAAGATAAAAGAAAAGAAAAACATGAATATCAAATCTAATGTAAAAGTCTTGTGTGGAAATAATCTAGTGCACCCCAAAAAGAATCAGTGATTGAAAAAGCTTTTCATAAATTTTTATGGCAGGGTGAAGGAATATCTGAAATCCAAATAAATAACATTTAATACAATAAAAACATATGAGAGCATATCATAGCTTCCAATACAACATAAAGGTCACCCATTGGTCCCGAGTTTTTTTTTTTAGAGCTTGAACTATTTCGTCTGGAGACTGATTACAAAAGTGCTGAACACCAAAGACGGCTTGTCTGTAGAATGGCAGCAGTTTCGCCTACTTCCAGGAATCATCATTGGTGATCAAGACTGACAAGCCTCACCAGAAGCCTTCATGTCCAATGAGAACACCTGTCTGCCTCTGTGGACAAAAGTGGACAGGGCAGTGCCAGCACACAGAACATTTGCACCAAGGCTTCAGACGTAATCACAAACAGAGCAGGAGATGGGGGAAATAACTGTGGGCAATCAAAGTTCTTTTTAAGCATTTACAACATTAGGATACTAAAGGACTACTAAGAATTCAATTATGCAACTTTCTGTTCAATAATCCCTTTTTTATATCACTGATCCCTTTCAACTCCATGTTATTTATTATTGCTCTTTAAGGGACAATAAGGAACACGAAGAGAAAGTCAGACAGAAAAGGTTAATGTATATGGTACAGACAATGAGCACAAAGAGTCCAGGAAGTGAATATACAAACATCAACTGCAGCACTTAGTTTTTACATAATCATTTCCTGGTCACCCATAGGTCTGTTAGCTCAGTATTATTAAGCAGTGTACAGTACATTTATTTAATTTATTTTTTTAAACTAGATATTCTAAAAATTCCTTTATTTGTGTGAATGATCTGCAGTGTAATGCAGTGTCCTATCCTGGTTTACAAACTTCAAAACGTGCAGCAAATGGACTGTTAGATCAGACGGGATCAGAACATCTCATTTGGGGAATATTGTACAAAGAAATATGCAAAAAAACAACTCACACTGACAAACACCCTCAATAAAATTAGAGACAAAAAATGGTCTCTGATGATTTAGTACTTAATTACTGCTTGATTAGCATAATTATGCATGTTAATAGTATCTCAAATGAATTGCAGTTGTCAGGAGGGAGGAAGCATCTGTAGTGGTGACAGCCTGATCCATATTTTCTCCTATCCAACAGCGATGTCTGACTCTTCCCCTTAAGTGTTTACCATTAATCACAACACACTCCTCTTCCTTTGGAGTGAAATTTTGGCATTTTGGGATAATTGGGCTATTATGGCACACTTGTCACATCTGTAATAGCAGGCTAACGAACCCCCTTGTGCGTCTGCACTCAGATGATGCAGAGCGTTGGGATTGAGTGATACTCAGTCAGACTGAGACACATGACTCACATTTACCTTCAATTGAAATCATCACACTCACATTCAGGGGACTATTTTAAACCAGTTCCCTTCAAACTTTAATTGTGCAAAATTGTGTGAATGACGATTGTAGAGTAGATGGGGGCTTCAAGAAAACAATTATATTTGCAGCATTTCTATGTTGAACCAATATAGATAGTGAAATTAAAACACATACATTATATGTTTTGTAAATTATATAAAAATAAACAATTAAATCTTTGGGTGAAAAGAGACCCTAGAGTAAAATGATGTCTATAATCAGCTCGGCAGTGGCCTGTGTGGCACAGAATGTCGTATTGGATATTAACTCAGTGATTCCTGGTGGTCTGTCATTATCAAAGACAGATTCTCAATTTCCTAATGGCTCATTTGCATTATTGATGAGCCTACCCTGTGTCACCTCAAACACAGACTATTTTAAGGAAATAATTTAATGCAAACTGCATATTGACGCACCAATGATCAATTGGCCCTTGCTTTGTGTGTTAATCATATGCAACTGTTGCTGTGTGATGTACATATTCAATTAGTACATTACCTCGAGTGTTGACAAGTGGTGAAAGTGGATCATTTGTCCTAGCAAAGACAACTTAAAGCACTTTCTTTATCCAAATGTAAGACTATTTAAAGTGTCTGTTGAAGAGCGAGCAATCCTCTTTGGGGTTCACGATCTTTGCCTCCATGTGTACAGCTGCTATCAGCGTTTACCGTGATAAGAAATATATTTATAAGGCCATAGTAAGTTTTTGAGATTAAGGTTTTTGCACATTCCACACACTCCACATTCTTCAGCAGTCAATACAGACTGGCAGGTCATTCTGTATACTCATTTATCACCTAAAGAAATGTAAGATATCTTCAGGATAGTCTTTGAAGATAAATTTAAGAAGCTTATTGTCAAACTGCCTCAACTGCTCCCCTGGGACATCTCTTTTCTCCAAAAAAAAAACAATAATCAATGTTGTGATCAATTACATCTGTTGTTCACACAGTGATGCAAATGGGGTCCTGCCAGGCATGTTATTGTGTCCCTGACAAATTGGGGACATTGTTTGTGATTTGGGAGAATGCCTGTCTCCCACTGAATAGAAGACAACACACGCTGATGTGAAAGATTTGTCTTTCTGATTGATTAATGTCATGCTTAAATCTCCTGATTGCCACAAGGCATTCCTAAAAAGAATCAAGACCTTGTTGACATCATAGCTCAGAGAGAGGTGGAGTTGTGAATGGAAGAACCTCTTAAGAAACATCTACTTTTCTATGGAGTCGTTGGCAGAAAGATCGATCATTATTCCCCATATAGACTGCCCCAAGACTCTGGGGACATGCTTATCTGTGTAACATCATTTATACCTATGACCTACAATGTACATGGATGTCACCACATCCCTTCCAATCAAAGATAAATCATTCACATTTCTAAATACACTGAGCTTCAAGCAATAGATTATTTCCTTTTGTAAAGTCTAACTTTTACTCACACATGCTCAATACATCTTTTATATTTTATTTCCCTAAAGATATCTCCAATTCAGAGGTATCGAAAGGTGCTATTAATGCCACCTTCAATCAGCCCTAAATGCCTCTCTGCCCTCACGACACCACCAAGAAGGGCATGTAGCTTTAGCTGCTTCTCTAAATTAAGAAGATCATAAAACAGCTCCACTTTCCAGATCTCAATCGCAGGGTGAGGACCCATCACCATCCCTTAGGGTCCTATGTAGCCTACCCAGCCCCTATTAAAATTAATTACCACCTCCATCACTACTGACCACAGATCCAAGTCAGATTGATTGTCAGGATAAAATATCCCTCTTCACTTTTGGCCCTTGCACATATATCTGTCAGAAGAGCAGTCATTCATCATAGCCAATAGTCGTGGTATTAAGTATGCTGACTCCTTCTATTAGGATAACATATAATATTGTAAAAGGGTCTGAGGAGAGGGGTCATGGTCTTAGAGCCCACTGTCAATGTAAAGCTGAGATATATATTTTGTTTTTTAACCATGTCACTTAGATCTAAACTCAATGCAAGTTTAAAGAATTTGAAAAAGAAAGTATTGGTCTTTGAAACTATGTAGGGTCAGTGTGAAAGCTGGGCTGAAAACAGTGTTGTAGGTTGTGACTGGAATGATTGTGCCTCAGATGACAAAGTGTCACTCACATGGTGAAAGAAAGTTCTCTTCCTCTTCGTATGTGACACTCAAAGAGCATTTCCACAGAGTGGCTGGTGTCACAACTACACATAGTCAAATTCTAGTTATCACTCAAACCAATTCATTGCTAAAAAAATATTGTTCAGCTATGACTATTATTTAGTAAAATATAACATTCTGAACATGTTGTCACTTTAAAAACAAAGGGGACATTAGCTTCCATATGTTATGCAGACAGATGCTGTAGATACCAGGCATTTATGCTGTGTTCTCCCTGGACAAAAAGTGAAAAAAATACATCCATATAAATGAGAAATTAGCGAAGAGTGTTGTCAAAAGTAATTAACTCCCGTTGTGACCACTGTCCATTAGCCCTGACAGGGTGACACAGGAGAAAAAAAAACATTCATGTAAACTGTAGAAGCTGTCTGGGATGATCAGATAAACATTTTTTGTTTTGTTTTGACTCCTGATTGCAAAATGATTAGCCAGCTCGCCTGTCTCCTTTCTTAACTTCCCTGATGCTAGACTGACAGATGAGGTGATACACAGGGTTTTGTGTGAGCTGTGTTACACATGCACACAGACTTTGCTTAACAAAACAAATTATAATGCATATTCACATATAGTACACATAGAAATGCATATTATTTGTTGCCATAAAGCTATTAAAAGTTAACCAATGATTTTACCATTTCAACACGCACATTACTTGTACAATAAATACAATGGTATAATATGTTAGAGGTAATCTTGCATTTAACTCCACATCCAGAAATCTTTGTGTTGACTTAAAGGTTAGGTTTAATTAGAATTTTTATAACATTGTATTACCCTGGCCAGCCAGACCCATTTATATTCTTAACAAAGTGAAGAGGGTCTGGAAACCATTATATTGAATCCAACTTCTACTGAGCTCAATATGACCTGACCCATCACAACCTAATCTAAAATTGGGCTTTATTGAGATGCTCTGTTTTTCTGACTGGTTGTGTTTTTCAAATTGCTACTATCTTGTTCTACAGGAATCAAACTCACATTGACAAGCACCAGACCTATTATAACCAACAAGGTCCCAGATACAGGCGGGACAAGCTCAGAGTAGAGCCGCTGCTCCTCCACATTGAGAGGAGTCAGCTGAGGTGGACATCTGTTCCGGGGGCCTCCTGGACGCCTGCCTGGGGTGGTATTCTGGGCATGTCTCTCGGCTGGCCTCGGAACGCCTCAGTATTCCCCTGGAAGATAGAAAATGGATAGATGGACATATTTCTTGGGATCTAGGTTTGATTCCCAGATTCAGTTGACTTGCTCCTTGATCTCTCTCTCTTAACTAATTTGTTGTGACATAACACATCTTTGTCTTTGTATTTATTGTTTTTGTGAAGGGTGAAAGGGTGGTAGCCAGAAGAGTGTGAATATGGATATAGATACAATGATATACTCTTATCTCCCAGCTGAGCTAATTCTCAGTACAACAGCAATTCCTGGTTGGTTGTTTCAGTAGCACTGTGATGCTCATTGATCAGCCTAACAATGCAGAGGGTCATATTTTGATAAGGATGTGATAAAAGCATGATAAGGACAGAATCTTAAATCTGTTTAAATGGCACTGTCTCCATTCAATTTCTTACAAACCCCAGGCTTATTCTCATTACTGTGAGATAGGCTATTACATAAAATAACAAGAAATACACAATAGATTAACATAAAACAATTAAAATAGATAATATTTATTTTAAAACAGGGTAACTATACACAGAACACAATTTAGTTTTTTAACAGTTGCAAGGCACTGGTTTAAATGACAACAAATAATTTTATTAAAAATACAAATTAAATTCATGAACAATGCCTACAGGTAAAATAGTGACAAAATTTTGAATGGTGAGATGAAGACAAAACAGCCATTACCCAGAGGAACTGCATGTCTGGTTCTACTGGGGATGTTTTTTGACTGCATGTTTTATAGTTTGTTATCTTTTGGACAGCCAACTGCAATACAAGGTGACAGGTAAACTGGTATTTTAAAATTGTTCTATTTATTTACAGATAGTATTCTGTTTAACCCTTTAAACTGTTTATGACATGAAATGTTATTCATTGATAAATGAGTTCTTAAATCCCTGCATGTTCCAAGCTTGTTGCATATTGCAGCGCTATAAAAATATGTTCTCAATCGTCAATCAACTTTTACAGTTTACTTTTACAATGTGCTTTTTATTGTAAAGCTGATAAGTTTCATTGATATAAAACAAATCTGGCTTTTAAATTATAAAACAAGGTTACCTGCTATTGCAAAGCCATAAATGGCTATCTTCATTTTCCCCAATTAAAACCATAAAGGGCAGTGATTTAACTTTGGACCTCAACTGTATACCTAAGTGCTGTGAGTTTATTGACAAGGGAGTGTTGTGGGGATGCACATGTGACACATTCCTGATTAAACATTTATATGAAACTTTTAAATTGATATAATTGATTAATGAACAACTGTTAAAATGTGTTTTAATACAACAAATAAATTGACATGTCTCCATTCTGTTCACTGAAGACTGTTACTGTCTCCTGTCCAGAGAGAGCCTGGTTTGGGCCTACATATACTGAACGTAATTAGATAATAATTTGTAATAAATGTAAATAATATATTAGACAGATGTTTTCATGCTTTATGGGGAAATCTGCCACACTGTCCTGTGCTTCAGCACATGCTGCAGGACCATGCATTTGCAATGTGTGTGGTTCTGGAAGACCTTCACCTTCATTAAAGCATACTCTTGTTCCAACCAACCATCCCTCTTCAAGTGTCTTCAGTAAAAGCTTAAATACTAGACAGATACATTACCACTGCATCACTACCGCAAGTTCAAAAAAATAAAATATATTAAAAAAATATTTATATATATTCCTTTTATAAAGAAGAAAATGTAACAACATTATTTTATCAATAGCAAGAGCAAATATTAAGTTTAAATATAAGTTTTATATATACAGCTCTTACAACATATGCCTCTTTCTCAAAAACTTTTTTCAAATTTGTTTTATATTGTTTGAAATCAATTGCTGATCGCATACTAAGAGAGTTTTGTTTCTGGCAAGGTCTTAAAACAAGCTCAACATTTGTCCAAGTTTTAAGATTCTTTTGCATACTGTATGAAACTATATGACTATATGAAAGTGTCAGGACTCTTGCTGAAGTGTGATGAAGTCATCGCTCAGTTCAAGACCTTCCATTATGCTACAACAACGGAGACTGAATGCTTGGCTGATTATAAATCACCTTGGAAACGCACAGTGATGCAAAATCTATAACGTGAACATCATGCTCAGAACCATATTTAAGTATTCAGGAGGACTGCTACAATTGCCTGTTAGCATGCATTTTGCATTTATTTACCAATTAAAAATGCATTTGGTATGGATTTGAAAGTACTATGCAAAGCTGCACTGCTCCTGTAAACAGATTATGGTCCTAGGGGACAGTCTGGTATTGAATGACTAAATAGCCCTTCTATGATTTATGATAATGCATAAGAGAAACAGGGGTCCTACCCTTAGTACCTTAACACCAACTGGGAATTGAAATATTAGCATTCAACTAGCCTTATGTTATTTTTGCATGGTTTAATATCTTATTTTGTTTAATTTGTGGCAGGAAATTACTTAAATTATTATGCATTTTCCCATCCAAGGAGGTTCACAGCAGCCTTTTTACACTAGATTAATGAAAGTGGAACCTCAGAGCATTTCTGCTGCTTCTCACAGAAGAAGACACACAAATTAACCAAAAGACTGCAAATTCCTTTCTTTAAAGTAATATGAAACTCTCCAGAGCCTCAGCGTATTCTGATCCATCAGCTTTAGTCTTGATGCCATGAGCAGGGGCTACATAGCTCATGTTAAACAGTGGGCGCTTGCAAGTGGTCGGTGAGTTAAGAGAAGTGTTCGTTAAAGCCTCTTTTATTTAATTTGACGGGGTGAACGCTCCTCAGAGAAAAGGGAGATTTGGGGCATCACGATATGTGACAGTTGAGATTACAGAGGTAATCCTGTGTGCTCACCAGAGAATCATCTAGTCTTCAACTCGCTCTTATGAACTGCTCCTTGCTCACATAGAGTAATTAAACAATCTCTTACTTCACACATATTTGATTCACTCTCTGTATTCAGCAAAGCAATCAGACTAAATATCTTTCATTCTGTGGCTAAGCTATGTTTTATTCTAAGACCAAGCCATTATCCGTTTAGCTGTGGGTTTGCAAGTGCAAGGCTACTAGAATAAGTAGTCTTGTAGTTTTGTATTACACAGCCCTACAGAGCACTACACCTAATTACAAGGTCCCTGGCTGAGTTAAAGGTTTTTTTAGACGCATCAGACTAATACAGCAAGACCTGGACCAATTTTTTCAATTTTGCTTTTCAAAAAATTAATTTTGGCCATTCGTAAAAAACAAAAACAAAAAATTTACTATTTATTAACAAGATTCTTTCTTCACAATCAGAAGCAATGTAGAAAGATTTTTTTTTTTATGAACCTTTGAAATGTGATTCGATGTTATCTGTCATGTGAGTGTGGCATTGTTTCCTGATAAGGAAAGCATCTTGCAATGAACAGTGGCCTTTAGTCATGACTCATGCTTCCATTATAACAATTTGAATAACTGGTGTCTGAAAAGCAGTTAAGTATCATTATAGCACACTATTGGCCGTCACAAAGACTATATAACAACATAGAAGAAGAAAAAGAGAACACACAACAATAACATCTCTTGTCAGGTCTCGGAAGCCTTAATTCCAAACCATACATTTCTCTCCTCTTCACTAGTGGCATCACGTCATTGGGCCTGAGGTTTGACTGGTGTCTGGATGAGCACCAAAGTAATGCTCTTTTTATTTGCTTGATTGCAACGTTTATAGTGACATTTAATGTTGTGACCAGGCTTTTAAGCAGAGTTACTGCTTAATTCAATTGGTGCTAATCAGCAGTTAAGCTAACACTATGTTCTGCTATATGCACAGCTGCTCGCATGTCGTCTATGTTTAGCCTACCAATATGTCTGCCTCCAATGTACACACTCCCCACTGAATGGGCTAAAAATGTCCAAACACAAATAAGTACATCAATTATTACAACTTTGAAATCGT
Source organism: Neodontobutis hainanensis (assembly GCA_024349245.1). Taxonomy (NCBI): domain Eukaryota; kingdom Metazoa; phylum Chordata; class Actinopteri; order Gobiiformes; family Odontobutidae; genus Neodontobutis; species Neodontobutis hainanensis. The sequence continues at coordinate 6,069,543 of JALDNG010000002.1, read as the reverse complement.
ATTGTTTGCACACAAAACTAAGCATATAACCAGTTCTGATCTACACTATAAATGCATAAACACATTTAGAAACAGTCCAGTCAGACAGCTGTAGATGTGTTGACAAGAGCAATATCCATCATGCTGAAGCCACCCTGCTGTCACTGAGTGATTGGATTAGAACTGGTCTGGCATGGCTGCCAGTGCTAACCCCAGGTGCTTCCTGTTGCCTTGCCTCTGGGTCATTCCCACTTTATCCTGCCTCAGAATGGCCTGTGTACACATTTACAGGATAAACAAAATTAACACTTTCTTTTTTACTACACAGATACATTGTATCTACCTCATTTAGTTCATTGTAACACACTGTGTTAAAACTGAATTGTGTGTACTTTCATATTGTAGGTAGGTAGGATTAGGGTATGTATGTACTATGTTGTTACATGTTATTACAGCTTATTGAACTGTGTGCTACATTGTACTTAATGAGATAGATACAATGTATGTAATGTAAGTGTAATGTAAAGTAAAGTGTGACCCCATTTTCCTTTAAGACTAGGAACATGACAGTATAGGTTCAAAAATCCACAACATCCACAAAGAAACATTTCTATCTTCATAGTTTCAGTTAACATTCAGTTATTCTGTAATTCATATTGATTGTCCACATAAAAATAGGAGCATTTTGGCTTAAGGAAACTAAAATTGGAAACAACTTCCCTTCCCTCCCACCCCACCTACCCTCTCTGGCTGTCACTTTTTCTTTCTGCTTTCTGTAGCACAAAGAACGAATAGATACTCAAAGGTATTATGTTGTAATAATTATATCCACATAAATCAATAGCATGGGAGAGAACGCAATAATGCAGGCTAACTGTAGGAAATAAAATTCCAAGCAACATAGAAGGACAAAAGAAGTAAATAAGATGATTTGTATTGAGGAGTAGACTTTTCATTAAGGACTGTCCATTGAGTCTGGGACTGTAAACGATCAATGAAGAAGCTACATGTTTCAATATCCTAACAATAAATTAAATATTTGGCATCAGCACTATTTTGATTGCACTTACCTTCAACAGTTTTACAGTGTCTAAACTGTGGTCTAAATTCTACATTGTAAGCGTTCAGTTCATCAACATTATTGCCCCTTTCTTAGATCTTAATTAAAGCACTGCCCCACCCCTCTCTCCATAGAAGCAGTGAACCCCTGTGCAGTGGGATTATAGGATTACACCAGCAGGCCCTGTGCCTTTAAAGGCCGTTGTAGCAACAGCATACATCTAAGAGCTCTGTGGCCCAGTGGAATTGGGTGAAATTCTGAGGACCAAGGCCTTTGTGTGTGACGCAGCGGGTCTTTGCTGACATCTAACTGCATGTTTCCACACAAGAGCTACATCAAGAGCTTGAAAATAATTATCCATACATTCAGTGAATTGGAATTCCATTACGATGGAATGACAAAAATGCCCCCAATGATGTGTGTGTGTATGAAAGTGCTGTTTGCCCTCCTTAAGTGTGTCAGAATTAATAAGACTATTACCTCAACAATTACTGGTCTGTGCAGCACCAAAGATTCATTTCTGTGGAAATCCGATGCCACTAATTAAAACTGCTGCCATCGCTCTGGCCTGAGAGTGATGGTCTCAGAAGATACATTCCCTGTTGAATTACAAAGGCAATTTTATGACTTGGAATACTAAGAGCAATTATTTTAACAAGCATAAAGCATTTTCTATTGAGTAGCGGTCCCGGCAGAGCTAATATTAGTGCGTGTAGTATAAGCAGAAAAATAAAAAAGTGAGCAGAGAAAATGAGGCTGTTTCCTGAGCGAGCTGTAAACCAGGGAGGTGTCGCCTTCCTGCTGCTTCTCTCTGTGTGGCCACAGACTGTCTGGCCATGGCCCACGTAGAAACCATTTTATAGAATTCACAACAAAACACAGGCACACGTGTGCAGTGCATAAGTACACAATTTATCATACACACGTTTCATAGACACACCAAACAAAAGCCATGTGTGTAAATGCAAGCAGTAAAGCCTTTTTTTTAGACTGTCTGATGCACTTGATTTCCTCAAAAAATTACAATTACAAATATATATATATATATATTATTGTATATGATATATTATTATATAAGTGTGCTGTGTGGGAAAATATTTCTGTGTCTCTTTACATCAGTAATTACCCTAAGGACCAATAACAAGATTCACTGAGATTAAATATTTTGACACAAGGAATCTTCTCTTAACTTGTTAAAACTGATGTGCAAACTACACATACCTCTGACAAATACCCACAATTAGTCACTTTTAATTAAACAACATTAATCTTGTGTTTAGGTGGAAGCTGTGAAAGTGGGAGGATGGGAGGAGGAAAATAAACGCAAAGAGGTGGGGGTTTCACAAACATGCCTGTTGGCTTAGCTCAGTGCAGCCATGCTCCATTGCACACAGATATTCTTGTTTATAATGATACACTGATGTTAACAGACACCCAGTAACATACTGGCTGTGGGCAACAAGTCAATACCAAACTTTAAATACATATTTGAAAGAGGTTTATTTACAACTTTTGACTTTTACATTGCATCAGAAGAGCAAAGCAGACGAGATTGATGGCTGTACTGTATCTCTGTGTGCAGTAATCAGGTTTTCCCATTTACTCCCTTCATCTATATTTTCACTTTTTATGTGGGATTTAATTTGTCATGCTAGAAAATATAAAATGAAAAAAAAAACAAAAAAAACATTATCAACATTAAGTTAACATCAGTCAGCATATTTTAGTATTTCTGAACATGCCCTGAAGCAGGACAACAAAAACATCTGCAAACTACAGCTATAAGTATTTAACAGTTAGCTGTTAGTTTAGTTAGTTAGCTTGTTTATATTAACTATAAACTTAAATAATTTGATGTATTTTCTATTCAAATATTTTTTATTCATTTCTCAAACCATAACCACAAATGTTGTAAATGACTGAGTCTATCTGTCTCGAGAGTCCCAGGTTTTTCCTTTTTTTCCACATGTGAGCTTTCTCACAAAATCAGGACAATAATGTCTGTTCCATAATTCAAAAAAGTGCACAAACAGGTCCCGCTGGACAGCTTCATCTGTAACCACTCATAGTCTCTGAAAAGTTTTTTCTTTCTGTGAATGTGTTGTGGCTGTAATTCTTTGAGGTTTTCTGCCTGGGTTTTGTGTGTTTTTCCTTGTTATTTCTGTAAGTTTAGTTGTTTTTTGTTCTGCTGGAAATCAGTTCTAAACTGTTGATTTTAACCTTTCCTGTTTAATAAATAAAATAAAAATGAAAAATGAAATAAAAGTAACTCCTTACTGGACTGACAAAGGTTCAAATCCCATTAAAAGCTCACTGTCCATTGAAAAATCTATTTATGAATTGTAGACTGAGTCTAAAGGAATAATAAGGCTAGTGCAAGGCTACCCATGGGTGTTTGGCAAGTCAGGTCTGTGACCACTGAATGACAGAGCGCTTTAAAGAAGACACTGACCCAATGTTGCTACATTACATTTTGAGCTCAAAATGGAAAGGGAATAGATATTTCAAGTTACAGCCTTCTGGCTCTTAAATTTCAGAAGTTGAAAACAAGGAGAAATTTACAGTGATCTTGTCAGGGTTTTAAGCTGGGCACAGAGCCCAGTCCCCCTACCTCACACAGCTTTGGAGCCATGAATACACATGGGGGCCATTATTTGTAAAGTAGCTGCGGTGGCACCAGGGAATGATTTGAACAAGTCGTGAGTGTGTGTTGAAACATGCAGCTTGAGTGTGTTTAGTCTCTTGTGCCTTATCCACACATCTCTTGTAAGTGGCAGGCAGGGAGAGTATGTCATGTCGACAAGAAGATATGGAGAGGTTATTGTGCTGTTTAAAGCCTAAACTCTCACGCCCACTTCTCTCTACGTGAAAATAGATTATCTTTTAAGTAGTGTAAAGCACATGAAGTGAAAATTCACATGTATTTAACTGACTCGTCGTTTAACAGGGAACATTTGTACAGATAAAGCAGTACTTAGCCAGTCTGCTTGAAAAATCTAATCATTTACTGTATAAAGTCATGTTGAAAAAATAGCATTAAGTTACAGTAAAGAAAACAAAAACCTGTAACTACATCATTTTAAAACTAAACTATTTAAAGGCAGAGTAAAATAATAGAGGTAAGGGGATATCTCTTTGGCATTTAGCCCTATACTAAAGCCACTGGTTGGTCATAGCTCTGGGCTGTAGACGGACCGTCTCCTTGCTGTGCTAGCTGGATTGGGCTGTGGTTTCTTTGCAAACCTCAGCCAGCCTCAGCAATGTGCAAAACCCAGATGTGACTTATAGCCTCCCACAGGAGAATTTGCCTCTGGACCCAGAACCTGCACCGCAAAACGGAAAGGCAAAAAAAGTTTCATCACAAGCACTACATAATTTAAAGACAACACATGACATACTGTATGTACTGACATGGCAAGATCTATATAATTGGGCTAACTTCTAATTTCTCTCAGCTGGTAAATTTGTTATGTTATGTTCACATTTGCGGTTGGCTAGTTGCCAACCACAAGGCAGATTTGTTCTTTGTACAGCTCTTGATCACATCACCACCGGCTAGTCTAAATAGGACACCTACAGGGATTGAGAAAACAATAAAATTTAATGTAATGCATCTCCTTGGAAAAGAGTCTTTGTAAAGCCTTAGGTTTTATTTTTACAATAAACATGTGTTAAAGCAATTTCTGACACTCACCAGGGAGATTTAAATGTAGCTTTGTTAAAGCATATATACAACATTACTGCATTATCCTATCTTACCTTATATCACTAAGGATTATTTTGACTTTTGCTTTCCAGCTCATGCTTTAATAGATGCACTTTTAACACACTACACTTTACTCTGGGAGAAATATAGTGTGACAGCTCAGTAGCTACACCTACACTGTTGTGAGTCACGTTGTCCCATAATAAGTATTGACCTCTTTGAATAAAAAATTATGTTGTACATTGTATAATATTCACTTACAATCTGTGACTGAGATTTACTGTTTAATTTGCACCATGTAGTCATTTATTGATCTGAAAAAGCTTATTCACAAAACTATATATTCAGCAGTAAAATCCAGTTAAGTTTAGGTTCTTAATGAGCTTATGGTATATTGCTGTATTTTTCATTCTGAGTTGTAATTGGCTGAGAGCTAACCACTCAAAAATCTCTCCTCCATATCAAGAAAAATGTAAAATTGTGAAAAGGGAAAATTCACCTCTACAATGTTTTAGACGGAAAGAGGTGTGGAATAAAGCACATCAAATTATTCATAAAAATCCTGCATATTATTAGCCTGGCCAACCGCAATTAACTCTTTTCCAATTCTATACAAAGAAGTTAGTCTGGTACCCAGTTGCTTGCATTTGATTTTAAGGGCAGGGTTTACAAGTGGAATGTTAACCAATCAGAGAAACGCAGAAAAAGATGCAAAGGCAAAACCAACAGCTGTTGAGCGGACACCAGAGTGGTTTCTTTGTTTTTATTCTTTGCTGGTTATTCAAAACTGAAATAAACGGCCTCTCAGTAGCAGCGTCCACCATGTTGAATGTTTTGGACTAGCCGAGCGAGCCGAGATACTTGTGAATGACGTAGCCAGCAAACCTCGGCTTGTGATTGGTCCAGCCACAAGATTGCAGAGAAAGGGATTCGCTGTGAGAAAGGGACCAGACCGTCCTCCTTTTGAAAAAAGGGAAACGGTCTGGTATACCAGGCTAGCATATTATACCTTTAAGCACACAAGTACACATGTCACATAGATGTATATACTGTATATAAAATATATATCACAACAGCATATGCTGTCTAGTTAAGCATCAACTGTGTTTTTTGCTATCTTTGCAAAGAGCCATAATGTAAGAAAGCTAATTAATGTCAAATTTACATACATCATACATCTTTGTTTGGACATGGCTGATTCAGCACTCACAGGTTAACCCATAATACCCAGAACAGGTGCAAAGCCACAGAATCACAGCTCCCTGCTTGTGTCCATTTATAGAGTGTCATTTATTCATCACAGATTTTGCTGTTTGAAGAGGTTTTAAGAGGTTGGGTGATGAACAGACTATATGATGAAGTTATGCCCTAATCTGTGAATTCACAGACCATTTACAATGATTGAGCAGGATAGATCCACGGGGGTCTGGTCTACCACTGCTCTAACATTGGGCAGAAATCCAGCTATTCCCTCCATAAAAATTGGCCCTAAAATTAATAAATAAATGAATCTGTCATTCATTTTGAAATGGAGTAGTTTAATAAAAATTATCAAAATAATTTCTGTATATAAGCAGTTTTAGAAACGTTAACAGTATATTTTAATATGTAAAGAAGGATGTTGTATTTCAAGGATGTTATCCTTTGAATATATATCAGAAAAATAGACCAGACAGCACACTAATAGCATACTAATCAACACAGTATGTCACACAGTGATAAACCTCTACTGCATGTTTGCAGTCCCTTATTATAACATCTGAGAAAGCCTGATTAAAGGGCGTGAACAGTGTCCAGTGTCCAGAGAAGACCCTAATTTGCTTTTTATATGTTAATAATACTTTTTGAAAGGCTGAAAAAAATGTAGCTATTCATGACCTTGATAGTGGGCACATTAAAGAGGGGAGCGTTTGCTAAACGTGAAATTATATGCGACTAGAAAGGCGTAGCTACATCACCAGAGTCACCCCAGAGTAAACAAACGAGTTCAGCAAGCAGAGGAGGGATTACCATATCTCCACTTAACTTATTTTATCCTGTGAGAATCATCAATATTAAAGGGTAAGGAGAGGGAGAGAAACTGCTGAGGTGGGCTTTTAGCAGCAGGGTGAACCACTGTGTTTAACGAGAGAGATAAATGAGAGATCTCCCTGGAAACTACAAAGAGAGTAAACATAATCTTTTTATCTTTTCTTTTTACCATGCATAGCCATTACCCCTAAAACACATTATCCATTCAATAGTGATGTTGAACTTTTAATGTTTGTTAGCATGTATGTGTAGTTGATAGTTCAGTGCAGTACATGATTGAGTAAATATTAACTTTACAGTTTTTAAATATTTGGAACATTGTTGATCTTTTCATCATTTTAATCCTCTTTGTTCAGCAGATCAGTGCAATTTTACTGTTAATAAGGTTCATTTTAACTGAGGTGTCACCTGTGTTTGTATGCTTCTATGCTCAAAGTCATTTAAAATGCTCTCTGCTGGATGCAGAGGGGAAATGGTGGTTTAGGGATGTCACATTCAGCATGACATTTCTGACAGATTTCTGACCCCACAGGCCGAGTGGCACAGGCCTCTAAACAAAGTACTTTGCTCTGTTTATTTTCCATAACTGTCCCAAACATCAAAGATAAAGATATAATAAAAAAAGAATTAAGCCAAAGCAGAGATGTTTGTACCAGACTATAGCTAATCAGCTAATTTCCATCTGTAGTGCTACTTTGTACATGTCTTTAATGTAGGGGAAACCAGAGGAAACCTACGCAGACACAGGGAGAACATGCAAACTTCACACAGAAAAGCCCTGCCCTGCATGGGACACAAACCCAGGACCTTCTTGCTGTGAAGCAGGAGTGCTAACCACTTGTGCCACCGAGCTGCCATTTGCAAGTAGATAATCAATGTTAAAAACCCAATAGCACAGCTTGTATATTATACAGTTTTTCTCATAAGTTTACATACCCTGGCAGAATTTGTGATTTTTGGGCCATTTTTCAGAGAATATGAGAACACAAAAAACTTTTCTATCGCTCATAGTTAGTGGTTTGGTGAAGCCATTTATAGTCAAACAATTGCGTTTACTATTTTTAAATTATAATGACAACCAAAACTACCCAAATGACCCTGATCAAAAGTTTACATACCCCAGTTTTTAATACTGTGTATTGTCACCTTTAACATCAATGACAGCTTTAAGTCTTTTGTGGTAGTTGTGGATTAAGCTATTTATTTTCTGAGATGGTAAAGTTGCCCATTCTTTTTGGCAAAAAGCCTTAAGTTCTGTAAATTCTTGGTCTGTCTTCCATGAACACATTTGAGATCGAGATTGAGCCACTCTCAATGATATTGAGGTCAGGAGACTGAGATGGAAAGTCCAGAACCTTCACTTTATGCGGCTGTAGCCAATGACAAGTCGACTTGGCCTTGTGCTTTGGATAATTGTCATGTTGGAATGTCCAAGTATGTCCCATGCACAGCTTCCAGGCTGTGTGCAGATTTTCCTCCAGAGAACATGCTGCATTCATCTTGCCATCAATTTTGACTAAGTTTCCTGTGCCTTTGTAGCTCACACATCCCCAAAACATCAGCCTCCATGTTCCCCAGTTGGAATGGTGTACTTTTCATCATAGACATTGTTGACTTCTCTCCAATTGTACTGTTTTTGGTTGTGGCCAAAAAGTTAAATTCTGGTCTCATCACTCCAAATGACTTTGTTCCAGAAGTTTTGAGGCTTATTTATGTGCTGTTTGGCGTATTGTAAGTGGGATGCTTTGTGGCATTTGTGTAGTAAAGCCTTTCTTCTGGCAACTTGACCATGCTTGCCAAGTTTCTTCTTATTGTGTATCTTGAAACACCACTTTTTTCAGAGAGCTTTGTATTTCAGCTGAAGTTATATATGTTTTTTTATTTGCATCCCAGTTGGTTTCAGCATAATCCCTCATTTTCCAATAGAGTTTGAACACTGCTGATTGGCATTCTTATTTCCTTGGGTATATTTTTTTTAATCCCTTTCCTAGTTTTATACAGTTCAATTACTTTTTACCGCAGATCTTTTGAAAATTATTTTGTTTCTCCATGAGTCAGAATACAGAATCATCAGTGCATCAATGCATGAAAGATGCAAGGGTCTGTCAGAAGCCCAGAAACTCACTGACCTTTTATATACTCACACTGATTACAAGCAAACAGACGACGAGGATGGTTACCTTTTATTAGTCTTTCAAACATGTTTGTGTCACTTGTGTGCATGTTATCAGGCCAAAATTACCAGGTTATGTAAACTTTTGATCAGGGTCTTTGAGTAGTTTCTGTTGTCATTATTATATAAAAAGTTTAAACACAGTTGTTTGACAATAAATGGCTTCACCCAACCACTAACTATGAGTGATTGTGTTATTAATTCATATTCTCTGAAAAATAATAATCACAAATTCTGCCAGGGTATGTAAACGTATGAGGACAACAGTATCTGCACCTCTACATGTACAACACAGTGTCATTTTCTGTATCCATTAATGACCATACTTTACATACATGACAATATGACTGCCAGGTTTGCAAGATTACCATAAAGAAGTAAAACTACTACTACTTGGATAACTTCCATGTAGTATTAAAAGCAGGATACAATACAGAGAGACAGACAGGGACACATTGCTTTTTCTGGCAATGCTAGTTGAAAGTAGTATGCTTTACAAAGACCTTTCAGAACCTACAAGCAGCTTCATAACATGATACAAATGGTCCATTCTCATTGAGAGATTTTGTTTTGACTGTTAACGATAGTATAAGTAATCGAACTAATTACCGTCTACATTTCCCCACATCAATATGTACAGTGTTGTACAAAGCAACAGTCTGTTCTGTGTGAGGTACTACATTAGCGGCCAGCACAAATATCTGTAGAAGGTCCTGGACACATGCCAGTTGCGAAGGACTCAACCCAGAAGGGGGCCTCCGCCACCTGCCCAGCCTCCAGCTGATATTAGTTATCAATAATTTACTAGCTGCCATTAAAACTTTAAAAGGCTCTGATTAGATGCAAAAACAAAGGGGATTCTTCATGATGTAGGGCTAGATGGGGTTGTAAAAGATGGCTTTAAAACCCTTGATTTAATAATATAAAATCCCCCTGGTGTGTGAAGCTGTGGGGTCAGACAGCTATAAGGAAAGAGCTTCTGTTCTGCAGTCTTTAGCCTGCACTAAAACCCTTAAACCACAGGAATTAAAAAAGCAGAGGTTTTCTTTACTATTCAGCTGCACAGCTTTTAAGTAGCCATAACTTTCTGTGATTTGATCTTTCTACACAAATCAAAAAAATAAATGTTTTTTAATCATTGTGTATAAGTTCTCCTTTCTTTCATTTATTTTCATCTCTGTGTATATTAGGTTGTATTGTTTTTCTCATTAAGTGGCCCAAAGCTGACATGGTCCTCTGAAAGAAGAGGTCTTATTTTCATGTCCTTTGGCCGCTGGCATGACAAGGAAGCCACAATGAGGAGGAATTTTGCAGCTGTGGTCACAGTCACAAGAGCAGGCCTAAATTGGTCTCCATTCTTCAAAATTACTTATTGTTTTGTCATTATCTGTTCTCTTACTGAATTAATAGTAATTCCTTCCACTGTTTCCTTGTGTTTGGTATCCCCTCTTTTTGAAACAACCAATGAAGCCCTTGAGGATCTGGGCAGACTTATGAGCCGTGTGAGCTTGAGGTGAAAGACTCCATTTACACAAAACAAATTTGAATAGTTTACTGGAAACAACAGCAACATAACTTCCATAGTTACAGATACAGCCACATTAAATCATTAATAACCACAGTAAGATCTCTGTTTATGTATTTACACTTGAAAAACAGGCCAGGTCTCTCAAGATAACCTTAACAAGTAAGTACTAATTCTATCAAACTTAAGTAAAATAATTTTAAGTAGGTTAAATAAGGTTTCTCTATGTTTACAACTGCATGTGTGCAGTTTAAGTGTGCCACTGCCACAAAAATACCCATGTGCCTTAACACACTGGAAGGTTACAATAAATGCATTTGATACCACCCGAGTGAGCAGAAGAGAAGCTCTTCCTCATGAAGTAATCAGAGGATGATTTACTACCTTGGATTGTGCAACTGTAGTGAGAAAATGTTGCTATTGAAAACAGATATGTTTTTAATTTTTCTACAATTTGTGAATTAAAGTACTTTTTGCTCTGGAAGCTGTTTTCCATACCGGTATGCATGAAAGCATTATTTCTATTATTTTGTTTTAGTTTTGGGTGCAACAAAAAAGTCAGTTTTTAATACATAATCCAGTCATTCACTAAATATATTTTCATTGCTAAAAATACATGCATTTTGATATGTATTGTATCTCTGTGTTATATGCCTTTCTTCTTTAATTGTCTCATCTCAATCTTTTCTCTCTCCCCACTCCTTTCTTCTTTCTTCATTTTTCACAGCTTCAGTGTTACTGTTCCTAAGGGAGGTCCTACCATGAATATCCAGCCTTTGAGGTTGAGTTCTTGGCCCGACACCATGTCCCATTTGGCCCAACTACGGTGGAAAAGCCGAGCAGTGACCACATAATGACCACTGTCTGAGGGCTTGGCTAATTTTTCATGTTCAAACAGGCGGTTGACTTCTAGCCCCAGACTAGTGCTAATGTAAGCGTGGTCAGTGCCCTCCAGGGGTCGTAAAAACATGGCAACCAACAGATCACCTTCACACTTACAGCTCATACAGGGACATTTGGAAGCCTGGGTTTTCCATTTCAGTGTGACTGTGTTTGTTGAATACTATAGTATATAGTAAATGATGCTGATTTGTCATTCTACAGATTAAAAAAAATATTAGAAGCATTATGTGTTAAGTTAAATTTACAAACTAAAGGTAATGTTTTGCTTCAGTAGAAAAACGATACCCTAGACACATAAAAATACAGCAAAAGCATGTTTACTTGAATTTCTTCCCGAAGATATTAGCAGGGAAAGAGGTCACTTAACACCAGTCTTTAGTACCATCTGAAACTATCCAGTAATCTTCATCAGAGATATCCACCTGTCAGTGTTACTCCTGATATTCTCAGATGACAGTCCCAGAGACGAATAGCTGTACAGAGTCAATGGAATGCAGCTCATTGGCTGCAGCAAATGTGTTCTCAATAGATGCTATGTGTGCATGAAACACAAGATGTTAAGAAGCTTTACCAATACGATTGCTATGAGGCAGGTATAATTACAGGTAAAAGGCACTTTAAGTCATGTGGGTTTCAGAAGCAGATCTAAGATAGAGATTTGTGTTTGCCATATATTACACAGTTTAAAAACATTGGAATCTTTTTTATTAAAATTTAAACTCCTTTACAAATGAAACTTATCATTTTAATAGATTAATACTTAGTAGCATTATAAAAAAAAATTAAAGAAAGTACACCTGACAATTTCTGTAACTATAAAGTGATTCTAAAACTGTGTTGTACTAGAACGAATGAGAACTATTCTTTTAATTGTTCATGAGTGTTGGCTACACTAGCATGCGGGACTTCAGACTTTAAATAGGTTAGCAAGAAGAAAAGAGCTAACACAAATGTGTTGTGCTGTCTAGATACACTAATTATTTGTAGGTATAAAAAGAATAAGGTACACAGATGAGCGAGTGTAAGAAAAATAGACCACCTCTATGGTGACCCACATAATCCATTATGTAGATGAAGGCAAGATTCATTGCATCTGTTCTGTGGGTACTTGGGAAGTTTGCAACACAACTGTCTATATTCATTTCCTGTTGGTGTATGTGTGTTTGTATCTATTCCCTTTTATCTCCATGTGCATTGTAAACATAGAAGATGTAACATTAATCAGAGCTGAAATATTACCAACACAGATACACAGAATGCCACGTGTGTCCATTGCTCATTAGTTACCCCTTTTATTTATCACATATACACAAATCCCATGTGCTCATATCAACAACACAAACTTAAACATAAATGTTCTTACAAAACATACCTAGCAGAATTATGTCATAAAAGTATAAACTTTATGTTCATGTAATTGCAAGTTCATGACTCAAATAAATATCATTTTTCTATTAGAAGCAACATACTTAAATTTTTTTCACCAAGTTTTGTATTTCCAGCATCTATAACATAACAAACACTAGTGTGAGAAGGGGCCCAAAATACATAAAAAGGCTCTGATCTTTTGCTCTGGAAACTTCATTGTGGTTTTCTGTGACAAGAACAGACCACCAGTTCTCACCTCAGAGGAGCTGGACTTTTTTTGAGGTTTTTAAGGCTTCTGTTGAAAAGCTGACATTACTATTGTGCGTGATGTACAGGAAGTAAAGAGATAGTGTACAAATGTACATGACAATATTTAAGAAAGAAAGAATATTAGAAATACTAAAACACTGTAAAGTGCTGTTTCTGTGTACTGAAACTGTAAGTTCAAAAGTTTGTAAATATATTGTAAATATATGTATCAAAATATTTTAATATAATTGGTCACAATATGTAATAACATTAGTTAAGTTTAACTATTTTGTCTACAACAGTGTCAACAGCGTTGTACCATGTACATGCCAGCTCTGACCACAACTGTCAGTGGATGTTCTTATGGCCAAGCATTGTGGCTCCAACCACGGAAACCAGTGGTGCTTTACAGGAAAGCCTTGAGCTGAAAGGTACTTAGTGACTATACTTGACAACCAGGTCCAAGCATCAATGTTGAGGGAGCTTTTACATAATTAAACAATAAAATCAGTTTAATTTGAGGCATGCTACACTGATATTTGTAGAAAAATATTTTTCACATAGTTTTAAAAAGCTATCTTTAAGACAAAGATGGACATGATAATGTAGCAGTTTTAAATAAAGCATGAGTAACTCATATGCCCTGTTGCTGAAGAAAAGACCAATGATGGAGTTGAGTTTTTGCCAGTGGCTAGAAATCTAATTTAAAAGTGACGCAAAAGAGAACTACTTAAAGAGGTGGTTGGAAAAAGAAAGAACTGCTTTACCAGTTGTTGGTTTGCGGTAGGAAGGTAGATTCCAAAACTGAAACAAACCTAGTAATTTAGCCAAATTTTACTCAAGTTAATATATAGCATCAAGAAAAGACAGTAATAGCAAAAAAATTAAAAAAATAAAATAAAAAAAAAAAAAAACAAGAAGAATTTTACATAAATGCATATATTTATGTGAACAGATGAGTGTGCTGCTTTCTGGATGAAAGTAGGTAGCCATGTCAATGGCTTGTCTCATTTGCAGACGAGGCCTCCATCTGTCAGGGCTTAAGTAGTTTTTCAGCAGTACATTGACCTTGAGTGCCTTTTATTGATTTTTCTGTGGTGTTGCACTGAGCAGGGTCGTTACCACACGGCCCCTGTTGTGGGGTGTGATCAGGAACAGATTCCTGAAATCCCAATGCAATGGTGATGGATCGCCAACCTCTGCAGACCATCAATCCTTACCTATGGTAACCAAGGTGACAGCTGCACTGAATTTATCATCATACAAGGTGCAGACATGACAGACACTGGAAGACACTCCAGAACATAAGTATGAGCTTTAGCAAATGTGTAAACAAATACATGTATGTACCCCACACTATCTTTGACCTTAGTCTGGAGCTTTATAAATGCATTACCTTTCCTTAATCATCCCTGACAGTGCCACAGCTATCTACAAGAGCTCTGTGATTAAAGCCAGATACATTTTAGATTGCTGAACGATGATGTAAGATAAAGATAAAAGTGTGTCCAGATATAATTGTCCAGTTATATATACAAATCATCCTACTATAGAAGCTAAAACAGGGATGTCCTCGCTCACTGACATTGCATGGACAAAAAAGGGATTGTGTGACAAAAATGGTAAATGACGGGCTGTCATACACAGAGCGCCAACGGCCTCTCTGACCACCACAATCACACACATTCACACACCAGTGCTTTGGCACTGGAGGCAAGGTGGGTGAAGTGTCTTGCCCAAAGACAAAATGGCAGTATGAACTGGGGGAGTGGGAATCGAACTTACAACCTTCCGGTTATTGGATGCCTTGCTCTACCATCTGTTTCACGTGTTTCAAAATGTTACAAAGTATATATTTTTACAGCTGGCAACATAATTTTACAATTATATTTAATCAAAAATGGTTTCATTTTCATTACTTTTATTCTAATAGCTTCAAAATTATAGGAGATATTTTCTTTGTGCACTGTCTTCTCCCAGGGCAACAGACATTGCTCTTACAAGTGCTCTACTAGAGGCAGTGGCCTCTGGTGCCAGTCAGGCCACAGCTCTGAGCAGCTACAGAGGACCTCATGTAGAGGAGAGCGGCTTACAAGCTTTGCTCGACAGGAAAACACTGCTCCAGCACAAAGCGCCTTTTTATTGAGGTTCTCCACAGGCATCACACCCACTGAGATCTTTAAAGGGATAGAGAAACATACATAAAGAAATGAGGATAGACACACATTTGTCCAACATCATCTAGTCTACCTATTTTCATTCACTCTGACAGCAGAATATAATAGAACACATCTTTTATAGTAGGCCCAGGAGTTAAAACTTCTAAATATGCACTGCAGAAATACTGCTCATAATATTTTATTTGGGGTGCACGGTGGCAGAGGGGTAAACACTCCTCCCGTCAAGGGTTTGATCACCGGGTAATCCAGCTTCCTCCTACTGTTCAAAGACATGCAAATGGTGAATCTAAATTTATTACACTTACAGTATGTAAATAGAGTTAAGAACACTAATGGTAATGGATGGCACTTAAAAATAATCAGGCATCAACTTGGCATCAGTTTGCATAGTTTCCTTCATATTTGTGGATGGAGTCTGGAAGAATAAATACACTTAAGTAAAAGGCAAAGGGCTGGATGGGTCACAGTGCTTCTTCCTGTTTCCACTTGTGGTGACCATGTCCATGACGGGTTTCTGGCTGCAGCTATTCACTCCATACACCACACATAATTCAGCCTGTAAGGTAAATATCATACCCTCTAACAATCTAATCACTGACTAAAGACTGTACACATTTTCTCAAATTTCTCAATGTCCTTGTATTTGTTGTATATAACATAATATCCAAGTTGTGTGCTCTTTTGCCAGTGCGTGCCCTTGCCACTCCTCAGCTTTCTTTCCCCATTTTCCTCCCTTTGGACATTGACAACAGTGTAATTTAAACTGCTTTCCCAGGGGCCTAATCGTTTACTTCCAGCTCGCACGAAACACAGCTATTGATTAGTTATCAAGCCCTAATTGGGGTGCAATCCCTCTCCCCCCTGATGTTCAAATCTATGATGGAAATGGCAGAAAGTAAATAAGCTAATAATACTTGTAAATAGTTTTGGCAACTTGCCTTAGTGGCTTTAGGAACTGGTACCAATGTTTATTCTCTATGAGAAAAAGAATTAGGATAACAAAATAAGAGGGAAAAAATGATGAATGCATTTAGATTCTAATTTAAAACCACATCAGCGGAGGGGAACATTAGCCGAGGTACACCATCTGTTTAATAGATCTTGTAAAACGCGGATCTCCCAGTTTTTCTCTGTGTGTATTGTGTATGTAAAGACTGACCTACATGCCTTGAGCTCAAAGAAACCTGTACAACTTTCCTGTCTTCTTCCCTAAGCTCTACTCTTTGGGTCTAGTCTCCCTGGAAAACTGTGGGCGGCATCTCCCTCTGTCCCAGAGAACAGTGTGGAGCACGGCTGGAAAGGGAATAGACAGTTAATGGGCACTTAGAGTATGGTGAAACCATTTTCCTCTAGAGACACAGTGGTTTGGTAGATTTCTCCGTGGGACTGCACCCCATTGCTCTATTTTCACTAACTTCTCCTGCACTGTCTGTTTGTTTGATTGCTTGCTTTTAGCCCATTCCAAAACAAGTCTGGATCAACAGTCCACCAATAAAAAAAACACTTGCACAGATGCTATTTCTACCAACAATATCACCATGTATATAATTATTTTGCTCTAATCCTTTTTGCTATGCTGTCTTCTGTCTTTGGACAAGCTAAGCTGGCAAACACCTTGGTTGTATTGCAAATGGATGTCTGTGAGGCCCACAATCCATGCCCAGAAGTAATGTCTGGTGATGGACACTGGCCTAGTCCCAAGCCTTATGTCCAGTCCAGAGCAGACATCTGAGAATGTCATTTGAACCTAGTGTCAACAAAGGATACCCTGGAATTAGCAGCACATGTTGCATGCCATTTACTGTGTCTTTGACTTGCTACATCCCTTACTTCTTTTCAGCCGGCATCTCATATTGGATTAAATGCAGATTGTGTTTACTGCATATGACAAAATGTAGAGTTGCCTTAAGATATTGGAATCATCCTCATCCTTAAAAAAGACAAAAACACAGATGACTGTGCTAGTTATAGGCACAGTCATCTGTGTTTTTTTACGCTTTGCTAAATCAAGATCCCAAATCATTCTACAGACCAGACTGGCTTTATCAAGGGCAGAAGTTCGATCACAACAGACAACTCCTGAACATAATTAATATTTGTCAATCTCAAGACCCTGACAGTCCCAATCTGTGCCGGTCCCAAGTCCGGGTAAATGGAGAAGGAAGGGCCCTCGACACGTCAAAACTGCACCGTCAGCCAGGTCTCCTTGCCCTGGAAATAGAGCCTCTGGCCAAGACTATTAGGCAAGACTCATAAATAAGGGGGGTCAGCGCCAGTGTAATTTATCATAAAATGTCTTTATACACTGATGATGTCTTGTACATACGAGAACCTGCATCTTCAATCCATGTCATTGACATTAGCCACAAGTTTGGTATATTTTTAGTCTAGAAAATTTACTTTTCTAAATCTCTCGCAATGCCAATGGGTAGCCTCAGAGATAGAAGTGACTCCCTAATATCCTTATAAGTGAAGCCTTTATTGTCTCCAACTGGAAAAAAATATCTTGGACAATCATGGACAAGCATTAATAAATCAATTTAAACAAATAAAAATCAATTAGTACCCAAAAAAAAAATAAAAATATAAAAAACATTTCCATTATTCTGGTCTGCTCTAAGACATATTGTACATGTCCCGTAAAACATTTACTCACGCTCAATAGTTCATATCAGATAAACATTTTTTTCCACACCTTGGACTTTGTAAAAAATGTAAACGCTGACAGATTTTTGAGCATATATAGTCCACATGTTTAGCCCACTGGAGCTGAAAATCAAAATAAATAACAGTTTCACTAGATGTTTCAGGCTAATTTTACACCTCTAAGATATAAAAAAAGACCTTGAACTTCCTCTCCTTCCTCAACCTCTAGATTTGCTCTAGTAGTGTCTATAGTAAAGATGAACGTATTCCAAATGATCCCTTTATTACTTTTAAACAAGGTAGTGAAGCTACTTAATGGTTGGTTGAGTGACTTTATATGTAACAAAAGGAAACCTAGTCTTAAATTTTCTAAGTTACAGCAGATCCTATCTCTAAAGGAGGTCTAGATGTACCTTATTTTAAGCTGAATCAGCTGGCATCTCATCTGACATCTATTGCAGAGTGGGTCAAGGTAGTTCCCACTTCTGTCTGGTTGGGCCTTGAAAAATCACAGACTTGTTGGTCATTACTCAGTCTTCTGTCCAGTAAGAATATAAAATCTGTAAGGCGTTTGTGTAATAATAACCCCATAATCACAAACATTGTTAAAGTATGGTTTGTGGTGTGACAGCTGGAGTGAAGATCTCTCTTGTCTCCCCTTACTCTCCCCAATACAAGGCAACCCTTACTTTAAACCAGGCATGGCGACACAAGTTACAACGTTTGGACACTAAGGGATCAGCAAAATGTGTGTTTTGTTTGTGGGGTCTTCCTTGTGCTCATTTGAAAAGATCCAGAGTGAATATAGTGTAGCTATTAATGAGGATAAATGTAACGCTATTTGGAATCAACTAAAAAGAATATCTGTTTGTAACCGTGCCAGTCCACTACTGTTTAAAATGATTTATTGTCTACTCTTTCTGTAAGTAAAAGACACACAACTCACACTCAAACATCATCTATGTGTCTAAAATGTAAAACAATGGAAGCGACTTATACTTAATGTGTTTGGTCATATTGGACAGATATTCTAGAAGGATATGGATCCAGTGTGTCTCTTTGGCTTTAGAGACAGTACGGTTGGTTCAGGCTCCAACAGATTATATGACATCCTCACAAATGCTGCACAAAAGAACATCTTCCTATCTTGGATAAGTGACAAACTTCCCTCCAAGTCACACTGCTTCCTTTCACCAAAAGACAGTTCATGAACGCGTGGGCCCCACAGTGTAAAGATTCAAAACTGACCATGTAGTATGTTGACTGCTCTTCAAAATCAAAGGCAACACATGTTCAAATATTATTATTAAAACCTTACAACTTCCAGAACTTACTAATGGCACTTAATTTGTTCAACCATGAGCTGTGCCTGTTGGTACAAACTGTGCCACAAAGGGCTGATAAAGTGTAGGTGCTTATGCTCACTGAGTGAAGGATATGCAGGCCAGTGGGAGGAGAAGAAATCTGCAATTGGAGGCAGAAGTGTCCAAATGTAACCCTCTCAGCAGAAACATCCAACTCTAAAGGCTAATTGACTGTCCGGTGCTCTCCTGACTCCTTCTATCCATATATAGGAAATGCACAATTAGCATCTTTAATTTTGCAATATGGAAACATTACTGACTTACTGATCTGTTAGAATGTGTAATTTTAAAGACCATATCTTGTACTTGTAATCTAAACAAGGAGGCACGTAGCGGGAAAACTCTTTTGTCTGCAGTGGTGAGGCCCTGCAGCCCATGTGGAGAGCACTACTTTGGAGGAGCCCTATGCCATTCACCTCACCAGGTTTTAACTGAATGGATAAGATTGATGAAGAAAGACTGACTAACAAATTGTTATTTGTTTAAATTTGTTTCTGAAGAAAACTTAAAAGCACATAATGATCAGTAGATTTTGATTAACAGACTGCAGGGTGCACTATAAATATAAACTGCACATCATAAACTTTTATATAAAATGAACAAAATGGAAAGAATAAACTGGGAATGGACACATGACAAAACTGATAGGAGTATAAAGTCTTCCACAGTCTCTGCTCTCATAAGGACTAAAGCTGAAAAAACAGCTTTATTGGCTAAAGCCTCGTATTTTAAAAGAGAAGCATGCTCTTGAGGAGTGGCAATGAGCTCTATAAGACAGAGCAGTAGAAAAAGAAGCAAAAATCACAAAGGTTATGGGAAAACTAGCAACATTAAATGACCGAAAGAAAAATAAAACTGATAATCCAAAACCAGTTCAAAGGTCAAGTGCTCCTACTTCAATTGAGCGGTCCAATATTTCTGAATTACTGCCACTAAACCAGAGCATGTCTGCTCTCTTGGTTTCAGCAACAGGAGCCGGTAATGGCAATGAAATGTACTGAACTGAGGATTGTTACAAATCAATGAATAATCTCCCTCTTAAACCCCAACAACCTCAACAAGTAGATGACAGACCTACGTTCAAGCTGAAAAATTTCTTGGAAATAGCCAACAGCAATAGCAATGGGCCTTGCACTGTTGGAGTGGTTTTTAAATGGTACTTCAGAACAAGGAAACAAGAACAACAGGAAAAGCAGGGCAAGAGGGAAGATGATGACACTTCTTACACAAAGGTGTGAGGTCAGTGTTGGGGTCCCTGTCAACTTTCAAAAATGAAATGCTAACCTGGACATCTGTGCTGTTAAGCTCATTGACAAAGCTGAAACTCATTTGATGAGTTGTAAGGCTTTCAAAAGAAAGAGGTGGAAACATATTTTTAGATACTGGATATGGATTTAAGGTCTCAAAGAAACTTAAGAAACTTAAGTATAGAATGATTATCATTGCTAGAATCTTTGTCATTAACAATAATCAGAATAATTATATGGTATGTTATATAGCTCCAAGTAATTCCTGTAATTGTTGTAATTGTTTGTGCTCCCAGCCTAAACAATTAGGGGCTTGTGAGTTGGAGCCATTTTAGTGCTGTTAATTTGTTTGTACCACCTGGGCTCTTGTTGGATAGCACACGTCCGAAAACGCCACACACACTATGCAACAACAGCAGAACTTGTATAGGGCAAGTTGGCCGCTACAACATTGATTTGAATTTTTTTTCAAAAACATATTACACAACAATTGTTGCTTGCATGTTATGGCTTAACAACGGAATCCAGTGTGGTAACACTTAAACCCCATCTGAACCAGGATTGTCTTTTAGGCTGTTTAGCCATGTTTGAACATGGTATTCCCATTCACATTTATTTACTGTGGCAAGGTGGGTTAAGTGTCTTGCCCAAGGACACAACGACAGTATGAACTGTGGGGAGAATGGGAATCCAACCGCCTACCTTCCGGTTGAAGGACAACCACGCTACCACTGAGCCACTGCGGCCCATTTCTTTCTATGGAAGGAGCACCATCTACATATGTTGCTGTGTCCAGAATAGCTACTACCTGCCTCATTTCTTTTTCCACCCATACACTGAATTGTGAGTGGCATCAAGAAACGACTATAAAATGCAACCTAATGTAAGTAATTGTTTAAAAGAATAGCTTGAAGGCACCAGTCTGTGATCTCAGAACACACTGACTCTGTGCAGTAGGTCTGTTCAAAATTGGAAACTGATTCATTCTCTGACCAGAACTTAAATAGAACCTCAGTAATCTCTTTCCCCTCCATTTAAGTGTGCAAGGTGTCCTTTTGAGAACAGAAAAGTAGACACCCATTTAAAAAGCCTAGGATGACCATTTTCCAGCCTGTGATACCACTTTAGGAGTACAGTACAGGGCTTTAAATGGGCTCTTTCCTGGTTGATTGTGTGTCATCTCTGGAGCAGATTAGACAGCAGGCAGCAGGGTCTTTGGTGGAGCAGTGTGCTCCTCTCTGCCACAGGAGAGACGACTAAGAGGAATCATCCATCACTGCTACTGTGAAGGCCTTCTGCAAAAGGATGAGTGGCTAATGCTCTGTACTGGGAATGAAGCTCTTGGGTATATTTGGGCCTTTTCCCTGTATGCACATTGAGATTTTCTCGGAATTCCCAATATTTTTTAATTTGCCATTCAAATGCACTTAAACACTTTTACAGGCCGTTGCTTTTCCACAAGAACACAGAAGGGTTAAACAGAGAGTGACTGGATTGTATTCTCTTCCTACATTTACTGTGAGGCCAAGGAGGGGGAGGGGAACAGGAAATGGATCTCCTTCAATGACACATGCTGCTCTAGTTCTCATGTTAATGGGAAATGACCCGCTCGAAGTCTGGTAAAGAAATTCAACACATTTTCAGCAGAGTTTGCTTCTTATTCTCTGTGACCAAGTCTTCAACTGTTTAAATATGGCTCAGTTGACACTATATTATAACATCAGAATCAATTCCTATCAAATGATATTCAATTATATCTGTTCAATTCAGAAACCATAAATCAACTGTCAGTTAACTAATCAGTACGCAGAAAGTCAGTTTGTCAACAAGTCAGTCAATGCTCAGTCACGTAGAAGACTGGTAAAATGCTCTCACAAAACTTAAACTCTGTGGAAAACTGACATGGGTACGGTGGCCATAAAGGGCAAACAAAATAACAAATCAGAAAACAAATTAACAAATTAGGAAACAAATGCAATGACAATTCAGACAAACCGGAAAAGGTAGGTATCATTTGCAGATGAATTTCTTACTTCTGAATTGTCATTGGTATCAGTTTTATTAATTTGTTTTCTGTTTGGTATTATGTTTGCACTTCACGGCCACCCTACATGGGTATAGTTTTGTCTTTTCCAAACAAGAAGTTACAATCCTATGCTTTGCAGCTGTAACAGTTAGCCTTTGTTTGTGCAAGCTGACATTCCCATTATGCCCACATGTTTTAGATGCCTCCTTCTTCCTTGTTTCTTCAATTATTTGTCTGTTTACTTTCTAAAGGGCTTTTTCTGCCCTCTGTTCTTGGCCTCACTGCCCACTAGGAGAGGAATGAAGTAGCTGCTGAACTTAGACCATAACAACTAAAAAGGACCATTTAAGAAGGCATACTAAAAACCAATGCACAGCCTGCGAACACGCATTGACACCGCAGTTCAAATGCACTGGGCATTTGCTGTTAACTGTTCTAGATTATGTATTATTTTGTCATTCCTCTTTGTTCATCCCTGTCCAATGCTTTGACCCCAGCATACCCTCATCAACCAATTACTAAAACAACAAAACTGGGAGCACTTCCTGTGTTAGAAATTAGAACAGGTTTTATCCCAGGAGAAGATGAGTATTTTCTCATCTTAATACACCTAGATGTAAAATAAAGGACTAAGTTTATTTTGTCTTAAATGATAGGGACATTTCATCTATGAAGTGGCATACAGTTGAATGATGTGTTTCAGCTGGCACTTACTAAGTGCTTTGTAATATTATAGCCTACAGATTACGCTGTTTGTACACACAAAAGGCCGTCCTATTAAATCGCATCAAACATAACAACCCATATCATGTCTTCTACACTTAGCACTGGAGATACAGGCTGCCTCGTTTTATCTGGTCTGGATCGCCTCCAAAATCCTCTGGCAAACCCAAATTTGTGTAACAGGATCTGGACCTTGAGACGCACGCCTGCCACAACAAATTGGCCTCATGTTGAGAGAGAAAAGAGCCAGTGGGAGGGGGCTCACAGCTACACAAGATGGAAGCTAACACTGGGAGGTAATCTTATAGCTTCTATGGCCTGGAGGAGCCCTGCCCCCTGATGCTGAGCACTTGGCCCTGGCCCAAATACTGAAGACAAACATCATGTCTTCCACAATTAGACACACTTCTGCCTGACTAGGCAGCACATGGTGCAGTGGGATAAGGCTTTTTATTAAATTTTCTTTGGGAGGGGTAGGGGGGGTGGGAGCACAAGTTTTACTGGGCTTTGATCATGATTTATTTCTTACATAACTTAACCATCTGCTAGATTTGTGTCAAGTGTAAAAGTTTTGGAATAAAAAGTGCTTTAAATTGCTGGCAATTAGATATCAAATAAAAGCTATTTCAGCTGTATAACCTAGATAGAAAATAGTATTTTACATTTTGAGAACATTTAATACCTAATACTACAACAATCCAACTTTATTTGGACACACAAATGAAATGGACAAGCCCATACACAAAGACTAATAGTAAAAATCACAGAGTTTGTATAGTATGAAGTGTCACAGTCATTTGCAAATTTTACCATGACTCACTGTTTTAAAATGTTTGTTTTGAAAGCTAAAAGGGGCATTTGGGCATGAACACAGAATATTTAAAGCCTTGGCCTTTATGGCGATTAATTATTGACTATGGTTGTACCAAAAAATAAATGAATAAACTTTACCACTCTTTATGGAAATGTGCCATGGTTTTATCGAGCAACTGCAATAGTGTGGATTACTCTGAAATGGACCTGTGCCTTAACCTACCTGTAAAACTTCAACCATCACCATCCTCAAAACTGACTTTAGAAAACAAATGGTTAAACACAGGCTTTCAGGGTTGGCAGAAATCCCAGAGGTGAGCTTGTCTCTACATGTAGGTGCACACTGCGAACATCTGTGTTGTAGTGTCACGACATATGTGACCTTACAACACTGCACCTAAACCCATTTTTTGATTTGTCTGTCAATCAATAAAAGATTGACAGACAAAAAAGATTATTCAAATGACAAAGTAGACAAAATTTAAAAGGCTATTTGAGTATTTGAGTTCAATAACTCCCATTAACTGAAGGGAAAGAATGACTTTCTCATCCTAAATGTTGAGTGCACAATGAAACGTCCTATTTTCACATATGGTGCTTGCCATAGTGTCGCCAAAGTTGTTGAGAAATAAGGACAAATGCATGTAGCTATTCAATTATTTTGAATGCAATGAAACCAATTTTTCACTTGATGAGCAAAAAAATCAGCTCTCATAACATTTCAAATTGTTTTGACTATTCCTTTTACTGTAAGAACACAAAATTAGCTGATTTTTTGTATGATTAAGACCAATAAGACATGGTTAAACTTCTTTTAAGACTTTTCCTTAAGGCTTTAGTCGTAATACACTGTGAATAGTAGATGACAGTGTGCATTTACATAGCGTACTGCTTACATGAACATGTTTTAAAATGTGTAAATACGAGTGGAACTAAAGGTGTGGTGCCACACGTCCAGGAAAACAGCTGTTAATCACTTAATTAAAACCTCGTATCACTTTTTTTGTATGTGTAATTCATTGCCCTTATAAATGTCATTGAAGTGGGGTGGTGTCCAGGGGGGGTGCAGCCTTACTTTTATTATGATACTCGTCTCTCTCATCTTCTGCTGTTGGTTACAGGTGTTGTCTGATCTGTCTGTGGGTCATTCTCGGTTCTCAGCCCCATTATTTTGTTGCTCTTCCAGGAAAGGCACGCCTTGTCTTGCCAGTAAAGCACCATCTACAGAAACACACCCCCTTTTTGTTTGATAAACCTCATTCTTTTTTTAAACCAAGCTCAGAAAACTAGTGAATTATTTATAAAAGAATAACACTAGTGCTTAATTTAAAAGCTGGAGGTGAGGGAACACAAAGAGAGAATTTAGGGAAAGTATTCCCCCAGCATCAGGAAGGAAAGAAAGGTAAAGGAACATGCTGTACTGCTGATAAACACATTGTATGCATTATAGCTTTTTATGTCTAAATGATGATATTTTAACAAACTAAAGGGCAAGTTCCACAGGCAGAGTTATAAATCAGAGTTAAAAATCTATAAAAACAGACCACATAAATTTTTACTTAAAATTTCAAAAAAAAAAAGGTGTCGGATTAAGTCCAAAAGGATAGGAGGTGACGGTATATATTCCACTGTATTCCCCCAAAAAACAAGCACTGAGTAACACACTTAATAATTTTGCAATAGCATATAGATTTCCACACATATGCTACATACCACTTCTACCAACGCTACCAACGCAAATTTTTTTTTTGTCCATAATCGACAAAGTGCATGACACCCAGTTTCTAGCCTGGTATTTGATCCCTTTCTTACAGCGAATCCCTTTACTCTGCAATTTAAAGAACGGACCAATCACAAGCTTTTTTTCTGCAGCAGTGTGGCATACACAAGTAACTCGGCTCGCGCGGCTAGTCCAAAATATTAAAGAGAGGCCGTTTATATTTTTTTACATTGGCATTGGTTTTATATAGCGCTTTTCCACCTAGAAGGCACTCAAAGCGCTTTTACATTAATCTTCCATTTACCTACCAGTGTTACAGCTGGAACACCACTGGAGGCAAGGTGTGTTAAGTGTCTTGCCCAAGGACACAACGACAGTATGAACTGTGGGGAGAGCGGGAATCGAACCACCAACCTTCCGGTTGAAGGACGACCGCTCAACCACTGAGCCACTGCGCCCCATTTCTGAGCCACTATTTCTTTTCTGTTCGGGTGTCCGCTCTACTGCTGGGAACTAGCGGCTCTAACGTGACTTCCTTGTTGACAAACGGCTGTGTGTATTGCCTTTTTTCGCGTGTTTCTCTGATTGGTTAACATTGCGCCCGTAAACCTCGCACCTCGAAATTGAACACAAGCAACAGTGTCCCAGACTAACTTCTTTGTATAGAACTGAAATTGTATAGAATTGAAAAAGAGTTAGTTGCAGCTGGCCAGGCTAGGTTTCTTCACAATTGGCAGATAATATGTGAATATGCTTCATTATAGCCTGCTTTACCCCACTGTGTTAGAAAAAAGAGTGCATTACCACACAGCAAAACATGTTTTCTTTCCACAAAAAAGATGAGCTGAGTCAACTCTGGTGTTTCACTTTCAGTGCAGCTGTACTTCCCTTAGTACTTTTTAGGCTCAGCTCTTTAAAACATACGTATGTAATGTGCTCTACTACTCTGTCAACCATAACCTCCATTTAGCCAGCATCAAAAAAATAAAATAATAAAAACAAAAACTTTTGGAACAAAAGCAAAAAGGCAAAGGCAAAGGCAAAAACTTTGGTGTATCTTAAACAACAGCAGGTTTTGGTGATGAATGGGACCCAGAAACAGAATGAGTTGTGTTTTGCACTGTCTGTGTCTGACTCAGTGCCCAGTGTGCAATAATGACAGGAATAAAGCACACAGCAGAGATGCAGTGATCAGTGGGATAAGCTCTAAGAGCCTCTACACAGCCCTCTTCACTCTAATTGACGAGTGTAATTTGATGGCACTCTTAACAGAGTTAGAAAGCAATTAGCGTCATGGCCCATCGGCGCAAACAGTGCAGAGAGCCCACCTGTGGGTCACTTTTTAATTTGGTGAAGTGCTTAGTGCTTAGCGCAGGACTCTGTCTTTTATATACTCAGTAGATGGTAAATCCTGTTAGCACTAACTCCTGCACTGACCAATAATCTAATCCAAGGAGCTCACCATGACCAAATTATTAGGGTGTCATCTGGCCTTTATAATCTGGTCATCTGACTCAAAACCTGAGTACTTTTGTATAAAAATGAGAGATGAAAGCAGAGAGCAAATGGGAGAGAAGAGGGATGAGGCCATGATGGGGGGGTTAATTAAAGTGACTGATCCGTGTTGTTTGTTGAAGGACTAATTGTCTTTTCCCTTGAGAAATCCGTTTCCTCAAGGAGCCTCACATTACACTCCAGACTCTAAAGTGTGTTGGTGGTGAAGATAGTAACTAAAAAAAAAATGTTTTTAATTATTTCTAAACAATAAAATGCAATAGGATTATCTTTGTACTTTGAGTTTTTGTAAATATCACTCCCCAGCCTCTGTGTTTGTTTTAATTAGGTCAGTGTTGTTGATCTTGTCAGACAATGTGTTGTCCCTCTTTGCCCTGGGGAGGCTCTTTAACATGCAGTCCCCTGGCAGGGTACTTGACCCAGAATGACATTTGACCTCCCATTAAACCGGCTCGGATTACCTTATTCAGGTCTGTGCCGCAGTCCACATATTACAAATATCACTGTACATTGATACCTTGCCCTTGAGCAACATTTTACATAATACTGTGTCAGTAGTCAGTGTTTACTTCTTCTTAGCAGACGTTTTCATTGAGTCCATGACAAAAATCCTATAATTGATTGCTCTATTGTAACACATACACACAACATCTTAAAATTAACTCAAAAGCCCCTCGTCTTAATGTGGTTTCATAAGAGTCAAGGCTGATTTTAAAGAAAAGCTTCAAAAGGAGACTTGAATTTACTATCAAATAATCAATATCTTACAATAAGAGTGAACTTTGATTGTTTGCTTTGTTTAATTTCGTTATCAGCTCTTGACATGTATTAGACTTTCTTGGTTGTGTAACAAGAATAATTTTATTTACAGAGTTCCATGTAAAAAAAACTATAACTTGTTTAAGTATTGGTTTCTTTTTCACATAGTGTCGAGAAACACACTTTTAGACATGACAAGAAATTACATAATCTGACAACGGGTTTGATTGGTTGATAATGGCAAGCTGTTACTAGGCAGTTTAAAGCACTCCTGACTTGTGTACACAGTGGCCAATGCCAAACCTCCGGCATCTACTTGTTGAAACAAACCCTCCTACTAAATTATGTGTAGCTGCCCCTAAACGTTTCATTCTGCTCTGATTTAAGCTTTGTCTGTGAGAGATGGTCTGTGTGTGTCTGGACATAAATCTACCTGGCTGTCTGGCAGTATATCCAACATGGACCACTGGGTTTTACAGCTAACTGCCGGCCAATTTGGGTGAAAAATGGAAACTCATCGCTGTCATGTCATCATAACACTCTACCCAAACCAAAGGTCCTGATGATAAAATAAGGAAATATCATTTTTACTTTCATCAAGAAAGTCAGCTACATGAGGTTGATGTTGGAAATCTAGCAGAAGAAAGAGAAAAGTACTGTGATACAGCCTCAACAGTCTCCCATGGAGTGGGAGCAGCAGTCACAGATGGTGAACAAATGTTCTTTTGAGGGAGTGTTGCACAAGACTTGGTTCTTGCACAGCACAGCAGTGAGCTAGCTCCAATGCAGATGGTTGGAAAAGCAGCCACCAACAAACACAAGTTCTTATATCAATTTGTGATGCAATGCAACTGGAAAAGTGAGATGTGTCTGCTTTGTTGCCGGTTTTCCTTTGTGGCAAAAGATGATTTATTGACCAGTATTGAATCGTATTGTGCAGATATGGCCCATTTAAACTCACAAGTCTTCAAATTCAGCCTGTTACTTTTATTTAAAGCACATTCATTTGTAATATGTGCTATGTACTCTATTGGGCTACTAACCACACTGGTCAACATATAGCATAAAAGAATAAGAACACAAAGTAAGACTGTTCTTTCCATTACATCTGGGATATTTCATTCCATACTAAATTACAATCTAGATTTTGCGATTCAGGCAGTTAACACATAATTACCTGGTGTGAATAATGACCATGTGTGTTTGAAATACAAGCATTTTGGATAGCCTTTCATTTTTTTAGTTTTATGTGTAACAGAGAATTGCCAGGAGAGGTAAACAGAATCCAAGTTGGCAGATATGTCCAACTTGGAGAATGCTTTATATTGGTTTTACTGTGCATGAATGCACCACAACATTATTTGATATATGCATATCTGTTGCTTACAAATCTCAGGAATATAAAATAAAAATCAAAACTTGAAAGATAGCAAAAATCTAAAAGGTACATTATACAAATTGAAGTAATACAGCCAAAAGTGTCTATACAAATCTATAATGATAGGACGGATAGAAGAAAACAAAGTGTGATGACTTAGTGCCTCAGGAATCACACATTAAGCCAACACAAACTGCAGTCTAGTTGTCCCAAACCCCTCCAAACACAGCCAGGTCCCAGTCTGTTTTAATGGCCGCTGCATTAATGTGAGAACATGCAATGACTGAGAATTATCTTAATGAATGAGTTAAGATTAATAACAAGATTGGAGCAGGAGCACAGAGGGAGGGGAGGCAGAGGCATGACAAGGGTCCAGAGAGGCTCGTCCTTGTATGTGCACACTGATGCTCATTGTGCTAGTGAGGAGGTGTTTTGGCCTGGATCGGTGGACCCAGTATTGTAATTGCTGGTTGGAATGTCATTCTGGTTAGACCATTTGCTCTGACTACTGGGTGTCATTGTCTCTATGAGGTCGAAAACGCTACAACTAGAGTCACGAACCATAATTTAGATTAGCTTTTATTGGCCAATTTAGCTCTTCTGTCTATATGGGAAGAACGTCTAGCACAAAGAGAGTCATACGACCAAAAAGCCTGCACTATGTGATGGCTATGTCCACATTAGACGAAGACTGAAATACATATGTTTTATGATTTATTTGCACATGACTCGGTAACTGAGAGTTTAGTCGTACTCTGCACTAAATGCCTTACATGCCATTCATTTACCAATGCAAATGATGTAGACATGATGCATGTGACTCCCATATTCTCATCTATACCTTTATTGGCCAATCAAGGGCACAATTGTTGTCCTATTGTAGATGATTCATACACATGAACCTTTCTGTGTCAGTAGTCACTTCTCTTGCTCCATCTTCCCATCTCTCTGACAGAAGACCAGCTACCACTGATTATTCTGCTGGAAGTGTCATCACCATACAGGACGCTGGGTTGTATATGAAATCCAATCTTATAATACCGTGGCCACGTTTACCAACTACATTTTCTTGGCTTTACAGATAAGCCTTGTTACATAATCCTTGTTTCAAAAGCTCGGGTGACACATGGGACACAGGAAATACATGAGTTCAAATCCCCAAAAAGTATCAAGGATCTGGGAGTGTGTGGATAAGAGCTCAACCTGAGCGGATTTAATGACAATGTTGTGGCAGAACCAAACATATTCTGGCAGCTGTGCTCAATGCACTCATTATTTTATTATATTGTTTAAATGTCTTTGGCCTGTGTGTCTGTAAGTCTGAAGAATTTATTAATTTATTTTTACAGACAAACTTGCAACTTCACACTACAGAAAAAAAAGTTGCTCAGATCTGATTCAGAAAGGCCGGATTGTGTTTTGGTCTGTTCACACTAAAACAATCCAATGTGATCTGATACAGTCTGATATGATCTGTGCCACTTTTGATGTAAATGTATGTCTTAAGTCAAACTCCACTAACAATTTATCCATAATATGACTGTGATGGATGTATTTGTCCAGACTCGATCAGAGAGTCTCTGTGCCATCAGTGCTTTTCCCCATCCCTCTCATTTCATTAGGAATCACTCAGCACTTTAGAGGAACATTCAATTACGCTCCTGTGGTAATTAAATGTTCCCCAAATGAGTTCATTTAAATCATCTTCGTTTTGGCTTCAGTTGGCTTTTTAATGTTGAGTGCTCGACACAGAGCTCAAATGAACATTAAGTGCCTTATCCACCGGGAGTGTTTGCGCACCATCACACTCAGATGACATTTTAACCAGCTTAGTTTGTGCAAGAATCAAGACCATACTATTATTAAGAACAGATACTGAAAGGGAAATCACAAAAAGGGAAAACACACAAAGGCGCTGCTAGGCTTTGTTGACTATATCTTTGAATGTATAGTAGTAAGATATGTAAATGTCTCCCAAACTCTGCCATTAGAAACAGAACTAGAGTCATTAAGTTACAACATATTAGCAATAAGTTAAACACTCAAACTCTTGTCTTCATGCACAAAAATTTTCTTTCTTGAATTTGAGAATATTGTTATTGTATGGTTTAAACCAGAAGCTACAAACAGTTTCTTGTAAAGTTAAATTCAGAGTCTAGCACAGAAAATAAACTTTTTTATTGCCTCTATATGGTGTGTTAAAAGGTCCGCCTCCTTCTAACTGTGTGCAGGCAAACATAATATATGTAATAATTATGTGTTGGTGAAATAACTGTAAATCATTTAATGACCCTACAAGGCAAGAGTTATTTTTAAAAGGGGATTCATCAATATTCTCCAGGGGTACATGAAGAAAGGTCAGAATATCTCTCATTAGGCTATGAGCATGCGCACTTTGCTGCATGCATGTGCATTTGTGTTAGTATGCATGCATTGTAGAGAAGCTTGATGTCATTGTGGCTTTTTACTTGCTTTTGTGAGGGTGGTGGGGGGTGGTATGAAATCAGTGATTCGACTGCTTCACTGATTTTACAAGAAGGAAATGAAATAGATCATCATTAGACAAACAACAGTAGTATGTCCAGATTGTCAACCAATTAAAGGCATTTTATGATATGTTTAAATAATAATTAAGCTGGTATGTTGTTAGTTTAGTTTTGTCATGCAAAAGAATTAATGAAATGGTGAATACCACAGAGACGATCCTGTGTTTAAAATATGTTGGAGACCACACGTCAAGTCAAAAATATCTGCAAAGAATGAAATACATAACCAACTTAAAAGGCCCCTTATTTTTTGAAAAATTATGATGTTTGAAGGAATACATTCATTTTCCCATCCAAAATTAAAACGCACATTGCCCGCCCGCCTAATGTTCAAAATTAAAAACAAGAAATCTTTGCCCATTTTGCCTTCAAATCTTACAATGAGTAAGAGTTATGTTAACTAAACCACAAATGCAAACCATTCCTAGCAGACAGACTGTCATTCTGTCCACGGCTTAATCTTTTGATGAGGAAATGAAAGCTTCAAAATCATTAAGTAGATAATTTTTTTTATTTGACACAAAACAATGAATTTATATAAAGCTGACGGAAGTTGAGTCTATTTGAATTTAATGAATGTATTTTTTTCTTTCAGTCAAGTGGAAATTTGTATTGAGCTGATTTTCTACTCTTAACTTCTTTAACCAAAGTAAAAGCAACACTGGAAAAGCATAAGTTTCTTCTTTGTATCCTGTAATTATGGCACATTTACATTACATCTTGGTCAAATAGCTTGTCAACATACGATACACTAACATTATCTAGGCCACAAAAACCTAGACAAACACTCACTAGTTATGAGAACTCACTAAGGATGTCAACATAAGATAGCCCTGAACAGTAGTCCAATAGTTAAGATTAAATATGCTATACACAATAACCTTACACATGACAGTAAACCAATACGTTATGTTAATTATGTTTTATTGTGTCCAATGTAATTATGACTAATATGCAAGCCACCCTGCCAACACTTGTGCAATGTTGACCAGTCATCATCTGTTAATTTACATGTGGCAAACAAAGTGGCCCACACTGAGAACCCACAGTATTAATTAGTATGTGTTATTTAATTTGACCAGTGTTCAGCTGGTAAATGAATAAACATGTGTGACCCACCCTATAATATAATCATTGTTATTATCTCACCATCAAGCCATAGACATTACCCTCACATAGACAGCAGAGCTCCAAAAAGCCACTCGCAATTGTCCATCAAATATTTCCACCAGTGTGTGTCAATGGGGCCACCCAAAACCCAGATTTGACAACAGATGTGCTCTCCCTTTGACCTTGTTTTGTCTCCTGTGTCCTCTGTCCCACCCTGTGTGCCTCGTCCTCCTTGTGACTAATGCATCAAACTAATAACAACTAGGCTGGGCTACATTCTGTTGATAGGGTGACAATTGAAATTGCAGCTTTGTTGCTATCACCAGACTGTGAATAAGAGTTCAGTTCCCATATTCAGGATCAGTATGGAACCATTTTATAGTAATTGTATTTAAAACAATGTTATATAGGTACTTTAAAGTGAGTAAGATATAGCCATTGACTCAGTTTTGATGCATAAAACAAAAATGTTGGAATGCAATGAGTGTGATTGTGATGATCTTATCATGCCCTGTGTAGTCTCAAGTGACCTCTACTCACCACTGTACACTCATAATCTAACAGACGTACAGCAAACAACTGAGTGACCTATGACCTCTGAACTCGGCAGACTGCTCTGGGACTTTACAGATCTATACTAGCTCACATTTTGTAAATGCGAGGTTGTCATCTAGCAAAAGGAACCATGTGACAATATCCTGAAACTTGCCATGACAAATATGTCATTACCAGCCTTCAGTGTTTACACCTTTTATACCATTCCCACCTCATCCTAAAAATAAATGCTGGATTAATTCTTTCGAATCAACTATCCAGTTTTCTTTTTTAACTGTGACACTTGGCATATTATACATCCCACTACGTAAAATAATACATTTACAATGTTTTACATGAAATCTGCATTCTTCCTCCTCCTCACTGTCTGAACCATGTGGTTTGATAACTTGTCTTCCAAGCATCTTGGTCTTCTCTGCATGCAGATCCCTCAGTTCTGCACATCATTAATAACTTTATAGGGACAAAAGCAGCTAAATTAGGTCCACCACTTTCTTGTATCGTGACTAATGAGCTCTAGCACTGTTTGTGTATTAGTCTCACTCTGCTGTGGCTGGACCCCAGGGAACAGACCACTGCTGTGCCTTTCCCATGAACAGGTAAACAGAGGACACCGCAGCAATAGACACAAATACCTTCTGAACATGCCGACAAACACAACCTTTACAACACTGGTGTCAAACTGAAATTCTTAAAAGGCTAACTAACTAAACTAAGTGAATTAAGTAATGCTAAGTAATTTCTTTACCGAATAAAAAAAACAGGGTGTTGAGTTATATAATGTATGTATGTATTTTCTCATTAATATATCTTGATTGAAATAAGGCAGACAAAGAGAGTTTCTACTTCATAACCAAAGGAAATAATCTAGAGTCAGACAAACACAGTGAATGTCTGGATTTGACATATTTGGCCCTATGTTCTTCCACAGTGTCTGGCAGGACGAACACAGCAGATTTGGTCTATCATTAAATGTCATGGCCCGAATACTAAAAACACACTACTGCAATGATGAGATCATATACTCAAGAACTGCAGAGACATTATGATTATAGGCTTTTGTCACAGGAAAGAAATGGTTATTTTGTCAGCACCATGTCATAAAGAAGCCACTCTGGCCAGTGGAGCGGGGCTTTTGGAGAGCCTAAAGTATTTTAACTCCAAATATTACGGGTCTAATATAAGTCACCTTTTGTGTATCATACCCCCCCCCCTTCGGTAATACATTTTGAACAAAAGTTTTTCATTCATTTTCTTCCGTTTGGTCCTGTTAGGGGTCGCGGGTTGACTGGAGCCTATCCCAGCAGCTTTGGGCCTGAGGCGGCTTACACCCTGGACAGTGTTAGTTAGTTGCAGCAGAACTGACATTTAGACATAGAGAGTGAAAGACAACCATTCACTCACTGCCAATCAACCAATTGACCAACACACGCATGTGTTTGGACTGTGGGAGGAAGCCGGAGTACCCGGAGAGAACCCACAGTAACATGGGGAGGACATGCAGACTCCTCACAGAAAGACAGGAGTTGACCAAGGATGTCTGAGTCGGCCGGGTTTGAACTCACAGCCTTCTCACTGTGAGGCAGGAGCACTAACCACTAACCACAAAAATTATGTTTTTATGTAAAAAAAATAATAATAGTAATTAAAATAAGAATTTGCCAAACATTAAATCTTCTTTTTTATTTTTCTTAAAATGTACCAAAAACAACACAAAATACCTTCCAGTCATGGAAAACTTCATATTTACACAACTTCAGAGTGAAGACGGAGCTGACTGTTATGGCCCTGTTGCACAGAGTCAATTAAAAGTACAGACCTCTGAACTGAGATAAAGTGCAATGTACTGCAGGGGTTTATATGACTGCTCTGCTCAGATAATCTGACTTTATGGCTGTTTGGCAATGCCATTTTGGAAGGGAACACTGGGTTCACTTGACCTCACTTTCAGCTACTCCCATTGCTTGCAGGAGTTGTACAAGTGAAACCTCATTAAGATATACACTATGTAATAACTAATTTATGTTTCACAGAGTGATTAGTAAAACAATGCATGTGTCTTTGTTTGAAAATGCCGTTGTTTCTTATTCTGCTTAAAGGAATTGTCATGCAGTGTGTGTCCAAAAGGTGTCAGTGTTGAGTTTCACACTGGAGCGCAAAGACTCGACTATTCCCTTCAACTCACATTTCATTTTTTTTTTTTTTTTTTTTGAAGTTGACATTTAACTTTGTCTTTATCAATAAAAAAAAGACATCAAAAAGTTTAAGCATTTAAAACAGCAATAAAAAAGCATGAATGGGCTTTCTTTTCTAAATGTCCCTCAGTTTCTGTTGATTAAAAATACGCCTAAACAAACACATTCTAAGCGAGAATAGAAAAAGCACATTTATAAAGGGTTGGCTATGCAGACTACAGCTGCAGTCAGGAAAGGGATGTGCGATTTTAACATTGAAGCCATAATGAGGTTATTCCTTTGTTTACTGTTGTGATAAAAAATTTCTATAAAACTAAATGTAGGTTATTCTCTCATCTGTCTGGTGGCATTTATGTTGTTCTTTTCTTTCCGCTTTGTTCCGATCACTTTCTCTCTTCATTTTCTGAAAGACTTCCAGTAACAGTCCGTGCAGCGCTCCGTGGGATCCACTTAGACCAATACTGAAATAAATTATAGTCGACATTAAAATGGGGAAATGTAGGAAGCGCAGCCAAACACTTCAGAACCGCGTCTCAGCTGACAGTCAGCTGATGGCCTTTGAGAGTTGAGAAAAGTTTGCCTTCCGTAGGATACTATGTTAATTAGCTCACAGACTGCGCGACCCTATTGGCTCTTCGTCCGAGTCAATTTCCCATTTCCAGCCTGACGTCAGGGCGGCTACAATGCTCTTAAACTCATCTGCTGTGTGATCCCTCGAAAAAATCGCCACAGCAGTGAGCAGCTCATATAGAGGTAGTGGCTGCTTTTACTTTCGGCTTCTTCTGCCCTCTTCCGCGCAGCGCACTCATGAAGAGACGTCAAGTGTTAAATGTTTGAAATCCAAAACCGCCGACTTTCACATGCTGAAAAAGGACTCCGCTGCTCGCGCGCGCGGCACCGCTGTGTATGTGCACTAGACTACAAGACAAACTCCTGAGTGGCTGCGCAGGGGGACGCTGAACAGCTCGCTTTTTATTTTTTAAAAAGACAAACGACTAAAAAAGACAAACTGGCTCACGTTGTTCCCAATCAGCCCAGTTTGACAGCTGCTCTTCAGCCAGTTTGGAGGACTGTCAGCAGCAAGAGGATGGCATCAGAGCTGGCAATGAGCAACTCCGACCTGCCCACCAGTCCCTTGGCCATGGAATATGTTAATGACTTCGATCTGATGAAGTTTGAAGTGAAAAAGGAGCCGGTGGAGCCCGATCGCAACATCAGCCAGTGCAGTCGCCTTATCGCCGGGGGATCCTTGTCTTCCACCCCGATGAGCACGCCTTGCAGTTCGGTGCCCCCCTCTCCCAGCTTCTCTGCGCCCAGCCCGGGCTCAGGGAGCGAGCAGAAGACGCACATAGAGGACTTCTACTGGATGTCCGGTTACCAACAGCAGCTCAACCCAGAAGCACTGGGCTTTAGCCCCGAGGACGCAGTTGAGGCGCTCATCAACAGCAGTCACCAGCTCCAGTCTTTCGATGGCTACGCCAGGGGCCAGCAGTTCCCAGGAGCGGCCGGAGCGGGAGGCGCGATGCCCGGGGAGGAGATGGGCTCCGCTGCCGCCGTAGTGTCCGCAGTGATCGCCGCAGCGGCTGCACAGAACGGCGCGCAACATCACCACCACCATCACCACCACAGCGGCGCTCACCACCAGCAGCCCGGCGTACAGTCCAGCAGTGCCTCGGGCCCCGGGCACACGCACATGCGCATCGATGACCGCTTCTCCGACGAGCAACTTGTCACCATGTCCGTGCGGGAGCTCAACCGGCAGCTACGAGGGGTCTCTAAAGAAGAGGTGATCAGACTGAAACAGAAGAGGAGAACCCTAAAGAACAGGGGCTATGCGCAGTCATGCCGCTTCAAGCGCGTGCAGCAGCGGCACGTCCTGGAGGGCGAGAAGACTCAGCTCTTGCAGCAAGTTGAGCACCTCAAGCAGGAGATCTCCAGGCTGGTCCGGGAGAGGGACGCGTACAAGGAGAAGTACGAGAAGCTCATCAGCACCGGCTTTAGAGAAAACGGTTCGAGCAGCGACAACAACCCCTCATCCCCGGAGTTTTTCATGTGAGTCTCCTTTTCCGCAAAGAATAGAGTTATACCCGGGCCGCTAAAAGTTTTCATTAGGACATAGGCCTATTTTTTGTTTGGCTCACATGCCCACTAGACCAAGAACTAATTCGACAACTTTTGACTTTTGTTTTATACTTTTTTAAGTCTTCGACTGCTTTAAGCACATCTTGTTTTTATTCACGCAAGGCTTATTTGCGAAAACCTTTGCCGTAATACTGAGTTCTAAATGAAGCTGTCCAGACATTTCATCGCTGTTCATTAAATTTGCAGTGTTTGAGTCCACTATAATTTTTGAAAGTTGATCCAACTTTATGACGCAGTATACTAGTGTGCACGAAGGCACGCAGTATACTCTTTGAAGTTTATCAACTCTCATCATTTTCCTTTCAGTTCAGTCTGTCCAACTGCACCCATCACAATATGTTTTTAAACTTTTTTTTTTCTTTTCGTCTGCCAAACTTTGGAGGAGCCTGTCGTTTTCCAGCCACTTCATCTCATACGTTTGCTTGTTTGTTTTTATTTTTTGTGTTGAGCAGCAAAAGACTTTAATGATCGACTTTTGATGTATGACAGATGTGCAAACTGTGCCCTGCATGCTGGACATGTATGGTTCCTTTTTGTGCTTGAAGATGTCCTTTTGTCGGATGACTCCAGCATGAAATTCATTCTTCATTTATGGCCTCTTCACTTTTTTGGAGCAGCATCAAAAAAGTGACAGGACTCCCCCCCCCCCTCACCCATGTTATGAACCCAGGCGCATTTCTGCTGTGTTGAAGTGCGAGCCACGGCTCACGGGGTGCAGAGTGCGCTCCATGCGTTTTATGGAGCTGAACGGCATGGATCCGTGCGAAAAGACTCCACTAAAGGACACACCACCCCCTATTCAGAAAGTGTCTGTTTCTGAAAGCCTGTGTAATTGTAGATATACCAGTGTGCATTTGACTTTCAATAATTTTAAGCGTACTTTAAGTTAAAACATTATGCAGGTTGAAAGCTACGCTTATAGTATTACAAACGCAGAGAAATGTATTTTTATATCGGTTCAGAGAATTGGCTACGGTCCAGTTAATACAAAGAGTATTGTGTAGTGCTTACAGAGCGCTTTACAGCATGTGCTTCAAACAAACAAGTGTGAGCGCATCTGTACTATTTCAAAAAGATTGTTTAAGAAAAAAAAGCACTTGCAGACGAGTTTGAAGTAAATTGCCATGCTTTTTGAAATGTCTCTCATGAACTATTCTGAACTGAAATGCACTAAAATTGCCTGCAATCACGTAGAAGTCAAGGCAACTATCTTAAGAGATGTCTGGCATCGTGTTGCGCACGACGCGCAGCATTTTCTTAATATAAGTTTTTATTTTATTTTAAAAGCTGTCTTGTCTTAAACACAGTGGATATTTGCAAAGCAATAATTATCTATTTAATAATGTCTGGACATTGTTTGGCTCTTCAGGGATAAAAACCCTGCATGTACAAAATTAGGGACAACCATCAGCCATTAAATATTGAAAATATGTTAATGAATCTTCATCTTGTCTAATATATATATATATATATATATATATACATTTATATATATATTTTGCTGTGCAAAATTATTTCATTCACTAACCATATGTGATGTTTATATGTGCTCGTTTTTCATTTCATACAATTAAATGATATGCAATAAATGTATGTAATTGTCTTGAATAAGTTTCTCACTTTTCTTTGAGGTTTCAGGCTTTAATATCAGGATGTGGGTGGAGATGCCACTTTCTTGCTGTTATAGTCAGTTTCCATGTATTTAATTCACCTCAAACGGCAGCTTTACCAAATAAAATCACTAGGTTCAGGGCACTGAATTATAATTTGATTTAAAGCGTACATCAGGCTGGGACAGGCGCAGTGTTGTGATGTAACACAGAGCTGCACGTAAATGCTGACAAACAGGTGTGAAACCAATGTGAGGGATAAAAACAAAGCTTACTATCACAATTTTTAATCGTTTTTAAAAGTGAATGTGTTAAACATGTTTTATTTCAGTCTTTTAAAGTGATTGTTTTACACAGGTAATTTATTTATCCTTAGCCAACATTTGGAACTGAAACATATTTACACTCTTATTTCTTCTGTGTGTGTTTATTAATTTCAAAGTCTTCATTATTTTAAACCTGCTCAATAAGATGGGAAACACCTGAATAACGTTAGAGTTTATATCTGTGTGTGTGAGAGGCAGGCTGAACTTGTGTTAGCGCAACACTATTAGTTCTTTGTATCTCCAACATGTTCAAGTGTCTGCTGTGTCCTTTGCCCTCTGTGTGTTGGCTTCCTGATCTGTGCTCACTGTCATTGTCACTCTTTTGTTTGGCCTTGCCATGTTTCACCTGTTTGTCTGGATGTGACCCCGGAGTGTACAGTAAAGCTCCGGTGATGTGACGCACACAGAATATATCA
Source organism: Neodontobutis hainanensis (assembly GCA_024349245.1). Lineage (NCBI taxonomy): Eukaryota > Metazoa > Chordata > Actinopteri > Gobiiformes > Odontobutidae > Neodontobutis > Neodontobutis hainanensis. The sequence goes on along the minus strand of JALDNG010000002.1, from coordinate 6,029,278 downwards.
GTGTATGTCAACTGCTTCGGTGGGCGAAGGCACTGCTAAGGCTACCAGTCTGAACTGGAAACTTAGTAGAACATAACTTTCCTCTTGTTGTAAGTTTTGGGTCAAGGAATACATTTGTGGGTTTCTTGTTGAAACAGGAAGAGAAATGAGGCAAAACACTCACAACAAAGACAACAGTTTTAGAGGACAGTTGCAAGTTAGATTTTCCAGTGCAATGACAGTTTGCTCATTTAGTGTCTGTGAGCAGAGGACACACAGGAAGAAGGGTGCAAATTATAAATCTGATAACAAAGGCAGTAAGACTTTTGAGCTCACAGTTACATTTCTATACAATTACAAAAAGACGTTGTATACATTAATGCGGTGTGACATCACAAATAAGCAGCATTAATCAAACCTTTCTTATTTTGTTGTCTTTAAGGTGTGTGACACTGCAAAGTAAGGAGTGGGGTGAAAGTAGGAGACAATAGCAGAGGCTTTGCTTGAATTAAATGATTTTGCAGATGATTAATAGTGGTGTGGGCCAGTGGCTCCTACGATGTAGAGATGATAAATCGTGAGTGCCGCTCCATGCAGCTGTGCCAGTGCTGGGTCTTAGCATGCACAGTCCACGCAATTTACAGCCATGATGCCCTCCTTCTTCCTCAGTTTGTTTAATTACAAAGATTTGAGCCCAACATTAGGACTACTATTTTTTCATTTCAATTAAGTAATAATTGTAATAACAAAAAAAAAAACAAGTTTATTTTATTACCGAAAATAAATTCAAGATTTCAAAGGCACATGAGTCCAAGATTGACTGCATCAGGTAGAAGAGTCTTTCGTGTCTGTGTTGTATTCAACACATCGCCACAACAAGGCTCTATAAGATGTGTTCACTCTATGTTGTATATAGAGGCTTACTGTTGTTTTAATGGTAAAATTTTTAATTCTTTTAGGGATTAACTTAATATAATGCACACACACACACAGACACACAGACACACACACACAAACACACAAACACACACACACACACACACACACACACATACACACACGTTAAATCTAAAAAATACCTAATGCTAGCTCCTGCACTTTATTCGACACTATCATTAACCCTGAGTCTCCTTGATGCCTTTTCCTATGAAACAGTCTCTAAGTTAAAATTACATTTCCACAAAGCCAGATTTAATTTGGGTAAAGTTGCGTCTCCTTATTTCTGTGGAATCAGCGCGCAGAGCTTATATGAGTGATAAAGCTATTGATTGTGTGATGATGCACTGGTATGGAATGCTGACACTGGGTCCTTGACAGCAACCGATGCAACTCAGTGTTCACTCGAGGAGTAAGAGGGGATCAAACTAAGGCATGGAAGCAGAATGGGATAAGGCTCAAAGAAAGAGCTCCACTGCATACTTCTTGAACTTCTTATTATAATGCAAGTGTGTTTTTAGAGGTGGAGCACAGGCAGAAATTAAACGTTGTAGCGAATAAAGCTGCCCCTAAAAGTCATGAGAGTAATTCCTGCTCGACACATAGCCCTGTATGTTCTGTAACACTGTATATTCAATATTTAAATTTAAAATCAGCGCAGTTTCTTCAATTATTTCCTGTACGTTCACAGGGCTGCAAATGCCATCTGCTTCAATATCATTATCATAGCCATGCAAAACATTCAAGTGTAATACAAAGTCGACAGGGTAAGTCGTGTCAGATCTACAAAGGAAAAAATGTACGTGCTTCTTCGTCATGGCACCTATGATAGGCAAAGAGTGAAGTTCATTTAATTCTCACACCCACATTGTTACAAAATGGGTCTGTGGGTGTGTTTCAAAGAAAGTGTGATGAAAATAGGACAGATACATAAAATCAACAATCCCACTATATTGTTTCAGTTTTGGGTTTAGAAATTTACATTGGTATCAAAAGAGCAAAACCCTTTTAACCACAGAAGTGTAGTGGTTTTGCACGATTGTACTCACAAATTCATGTAAACGTAATGCTATTGTTATATTATTTAATCACTCATTCATTCAAAAGTCAAGTCCAAAGGGAGTCTTTTTATTATGCATTTTGGCATAGAGAGTGTTTAAAGCAGACACTCGGTGAATTGCGTGGTGTCATTAGAGAGTTGTCCTTGAAAGGCTGGCTGCAGGTGATGTTGATAATGAGCTGGTTGAGACCTGCCGAGGTAATTTTATAGCTCTGTAAATAGACCCAAACCAAGAGACTGTGACTCAAACTAATTCAACTCTATCGCTCGACGGTCTCACTGCATAAAGATGGAAAACGTAAGAGCTCACAGGAAGAGACGGAAATACAAAAAAACAAAACAGATTATTTTAATTGGCCAATTGTGTTGAAATTCCAAAAGGGAAATTGTTTTTTGCAGATTCAGAAATGGTCCTTTTTTAATAAACGTGTAACCACGACTGACCAATTTAGATGTCATATAATCCATAGGAAATTTAGGATTTAGAGATGATAAATAACAAATTTTCATCATGGCTTCTTTGCATAGAAGGTATTTTTCTGATCAGTATAGTAGTCGTTAACATAAAAAGTGTCTCACAACATTAATGAGACACTTAAGTAATTTTAAATAAACACATTTTCTTATGCTGGGATTTATATTTACTCATTTAGGATATTTTTTGTACCCCAATTTTATTTTAAGATCCACTGTCTATGATTTAGTGACATCTAGCGGGGATAAGACAGCTTACAATGACTTAAGTATTATGCACATATTTCTTTCTAATTATGTTTACCCGCAGTTACATTATGTGTGGTTGTATTTTCAACACACATTGTTTAGCTGTTGTTTCTGCATACATTAATTAACTTCTGTGAATTAAATAACATTTATTATGCATGTGCTGTTGGTTATGGTCTGCTCAGAACCACATGGTACATACTATATTATGTTCATTATTAGAACTGTCGGGAAAATGTGACGTCACATATAGAAGGTCCACTCAGTATAATCTAAATATATTTATTATGTTTAAAAACCTATTTTGCTTCAGTGATTTGTGTTAGTTTTTTGGATGTAGATACTGTTTGCAGGCAAATCTCTCACACTCCACATCTAATGCTCATCGTGACACATGTACTGTATTCCACCAAAGAAGACAGCTGCTGGAAAAGGCATCGGACTCAAAATACAGCTACTTTCAGCTTGTTTGGTTGGTTTATGACCATATCAGGGGAAACAAATGCCTACAAAATGTCAGTATTTTCTTTGTTGAGTCTGATATCCGATCCTATCTGCTCCTTTAGGTCATCAAGAAAATTTCTTCACCTGTGATTCAAGTCCCATTCCTCTGCATCCTTGGATTTGTGAGGTAAATCACATTTTAATTTTAATTATCTTCACATTTCACTGAAGCTACATTTGTCCAAATATATGTGCACAACAATGTATACCATCATACAGTAAACAATCTGTGTTAAGACTACTCATCACAGCTATTCTTTATCATGTGCATCCATATCAAATATTTATTAATGTTGCATTTAATAGTATATTGAAATATGCAGTAGTCACCACAGACATTTTTTTAAGTGATTTAAGGCACGCTTCCCCACCTTATGGTGCGAAAACACTTATACATTCCAGATTATAACAGCAGTCTCTACAAATGTTAAATGCAGGTTATGACTTTGAGTGAAAACGAGAGAGGGTGTAGGATATCAGAGAATATAGAGACTAGGATCACCTGACAGAAACAGACAGGAACCTGAGTTTCCTATAATGGCTTCAGTGATTGTTCCATAGCTGTGTGACAGGCTTGACACAGAAGGATAGCTTGTGTTTGTGACTGCCCACCTTGGTCAGGTGTAACTACTGTCTGCATGGGTGCATTTGTATCCACTGTTATTTAGTTGATTGTCTCTAAGTGGAGCATATAGGATCAGTGTCTGGCTATACTCCAGGTTCACTTAACTTCAGGAGGGGGAGCAGGACAAAAGCCATCAGGGATGACAAGGACAAATCATCTTTAGATGAAGTGTTTTAAGTGCTTTGATTCCCCTCTCACGTCATCACTGTGAATTAGATGCCCTCCGCTTACAGCTTAGGGCTCCAGAATATAAACAACACTACAGAAACGGATGTAAAAAGAAATGAAAGTGGAAAACTACGAGGGTGTCTGTCTTAGTCAGTCTCATAAATCTCCCTTCACTGCTGCGCTGCTTTATGGCTACACTGATGTTGCGCTCTGACAAGCTGGCAGTCTTCAGCTTTGTGCGGTGTGGTCCGGTCGATCCAGCTCTTATAGCTTCATCTAATGCAAGAGGAGAGCAGTGTCTTTGTTTTATGCAAATCCATGAATATTAAGAGAAGGGGGGGAGGTGTTATTGGGGCCAATGAACAGTCTGACCACGTAGCTCCAGGAAGACAGGCTGAGTGATGGAGACAGAGAGCCAGGTCTCAGCGCCCTTGCCTGGGGAAAGAGTGTCCTGACTCGGGCCTGAGCTGCCTAGACTCTGCCGCGCACTTACTGTGTCACTGTGGCTCCACCGCAACACTAAGCTTTGGAGTACTTATACTGAATATGGGAGGTTAAAGCTAGTACAAGGCGGTTTTACCTGTGACTCATGGGTGTTAAGATGTCAGCTGCACCTCAGGGGTTTGCCCCATAACAGAACACTGGAGTTCAGAGCTCAGCAGGGAGTTGAAGGACTCAGAATTTGCTGACAAAGATGAAATGCCAGGTGTGGGAATAAGGCTGTAAAAATACAGAGTGTAAATATAGCGTGAGGAAGCGGTACAAGTGTTGTTGCGCTGTACAGTCTCATCTTCCTGGTGTATGTAAGAAGCTGACCTGATAGCTAGGGCCAATCTGCTCCTTTCATTAAACACACTTTTAATGGTAAAGTTGAAAAGAATAAAACTACCAAAAAACACCATCATTCAACAAAATAAAATATGTCCAGAATCTATTCATATCATTTCTATTTACTCTGTCTCTCCAGTAAGGATCGTTCTGGTTCTGCCGTATTAATGCTTGTCTTTTATATGCACCAAAGACACATCCGTAGTATTGTGGTAAGCTTTCTCTTTACCTTGCAATAAACATGTTTTCATTCTGTAGAAACTAATGTTATAGAATCTGAACCAAAAGAACCAAAATGTTAAGAATCAAAGGTAAAGTAAACATGCAAGAGTAGATTCACACAGATAAATGTCTGACATAACGATCCAAGATGGTGCCCTACAAGTGTCACAACTTTCATCAAAACTCCTCAACTCGCTAAGACACTACAACAAAGATGGTGGATCATCTTGTGACAGGCAGGAAGATCTCAGTTTTTATTTGAAGTTACAGTAAAAGTCTCTTGGTCGGGCGCTCTCCTGCCTCATCAGGCTTTATTTCTGGGTGCCAGGATGTTTGGTCCCAGTCACAGGGGGCAGATGAAATTGATCCAGACTGACCTGCCATATGCTGGAGGAAATGAATGGGACAGGGAAAGAGTGAAGAGGCCACTGAAAAAAAAAGCAGAGCAAAAGTATTAAAACGACCAAGCTCTCCATATGGGTCAAAAGTCAAGGGATGATTTATTCAGGAGTGGGTGTTAGGCCACTCCTTCCAGGCCCCCCTCCCTCCTTGTCCCGACCTCCTGTGTGCTCCACCTGCCTCTCAGAAAGGAGTAAGAAACTAGAGACTGGTTCGAGGAGTGCACTATATTTAGCCTGGTGAAGTTTAAAGTTAAAAATACATATCGGCATTTATGTACAGTGAAAAAGGCTTCAGTCATAACCATGTCTGATCAAACCCCTCTATAACATTTTATATAGCTTGTATAAGAAACATTAAAAAACGTTTTCAGAGTTTTTTTACCATACACTCATTTCTCAACTAAATGTTTTAATTTCTATATACTCAGTACTCACCGCTACAAGAGTGAAATATCAGCTTTGTGAAAGTGAACTCTGAGTTCAGCCACAATAAACACCTCAACTTCTTGTGCCTAGCAAAAAAAAAAAAAATAAACAAAGGAAGAACTTATGTGAATTTGGCATGGATTTCTTTGTAAGAAAAAACAACAAAGATCGGATTGATCTATCACATTTCTCGATATTAAATATATATTGTTAAAGATGCTGCAGTAGCAGATAAACAAACAAGCCAAACAAACGTGGCAAAAAGAAAAAAAAAGAAAGATTTATGGGTGCATTTGTGAAGTAATACTACATTTAGCCCTGTGTATTTGGGATATCAGAGCTCCACTTTGCTAATTATTTTCCTATGGCAGAATTCTCAGCATGGCGCTTCTCTCGCTCTAAGAAGAGAGACTCAGCGGTAAGTGCTTAGTCAGCCCCTCTCTGGGTGTGAGATACTGTTGTCGAATCTCCAGTGAACTGTCACAAGGCTGAGCAGCGCCGGATGAAGCCATGGCCAGGACGACAATTCTGAGACAAAGGAACGCCCATTATCAGTTCTTCAATGTAGTAGAACAGCACTTGTTTAACCTGCTTAATTACAGGGCACAAATACAGGTGCAGAATTTTTATTTGCGTTATGGCAAGCAGTAAATGGATATTTAAAGTGGATTAAAAGCTGATCAAAAGCATTAACCAATCCTTTCCAATGTGTAATATAGAAATGTTTAGTGATCTCATTCTATACTAGTACAGATGGAGTTTTAACACACTATTCTGTTAATATTGGACTTTCTCTGGCACAAAAAGATTTTTAAGATGCAAAGTTTACCTATGAACAGGTTTCCAACAAAGTGAATATTTTCTTACATACATTTGCTGAAACAAGCTATCACTTTGTATAAAACATTCTTGTGCTGTTTTCGGCCCTAGACTTAGATTCTGGACATTGTCATTGTATCATTTAATGCCAAAAAATGCAGGCGCTGATTTTCCCTCATCCCAGTCTATTTATATTCCGGTCAAATTTGACTTTCTTCATACCCTTTTTTCTACTATTTCAAGTGACACAAAGTTCTTCAAATGACTCTCCTCTGCCACCCTCCAAACAAACGTACCCCCGCCACAAACGCATACGTCACCGCTCATCCCTCCCCCTGTGCTGTACAGTGCACCTGCTCTCTTCCCGCTCCTTCTCTGAGCGTCACATCTTCCCCCTGCGTGCTCCTCCTCCTCTCGCGCTACACTCCTATTCTCCCCCTCGTTAGCTTGATGAATGGCTTCACTGCAGGGAAAGTGCTGATTTTCATTCCTCTGTCTGATTTCTGCTGGCTGTTATTAATTTCAAACACTCAGAGAAAAGCAAGTGAGTCAATAAATAAGGAAATGAACACACTTCATCCTGCCATACAGCGCCTCTCACAGTTGTTCACCCGGGGTCCTCTTTGGAGGCCAGGCCTGCATTTAGTCAGACACAGTTTAGCTCCAATAGGAAATGCCAAAAACAAAATCAGATTTAGCTGCAGCCAGGAGACAGAACCAGCAGTGTCCCCTCTCATCTTACACCTTTCCCATTTTAAGAATCATATAGATGGAGTTACCATATGAATGGCAGCAGTTTAAATGTGAAGGAGAGGCAATAAATAGCTGCAGTCCAATAGAGTTATTGCTCCACATTAAATGATGTTGTAAGGCTCTATGTCTAAGTGCACATTACTTACATTGTCTTATTAATGCATTGCACCTCAACGTCAGATCAAACTCAAAATATCCTTTTAGACAATACACTTTATTACCACACACAAAGGTTGTTCGTCTCTATTTTACCTGTTTATTTCAAAGTATTCACAGCAACAATATGACAAGTATAGCACTTTCACAACGTTGTTATTTAATCCCATATGGTCAACTTCAGCATTTTTTACATATTCAAAGAGAAAATGACTAAAGTCTTTTCAATGCCATTCATTTATTTATCCTTGGAACCAATAATATAATGTATGCAATGATGTGTGTGAAGCCTGCTAGGTATTTCCTACAAATTGAGTGTTGTATTGTAGACATTTGTTAAGCTTTAAACCATTTAATCATTCATCTAAGTAGCTGCCACAATGCTGGCATATTTTTTTTATATAGGCTAAAAAAAGCAAATCAGTATGTTTTTGATTACAGTAACATATAACGTAAGGATAATAAGATGAGGAGTTGTGTTGCGATGTAAGTAACAGAAGAGAAGTTCAACATATATTAGTGGTAGCTGCAGGGTTAGTGGAGCCTGTCTGTCTGCTTCATGCTCCTCTGAGCACAGACATAACTATTGTGTTTACAAGGCTGGGTTGCTCATACTGTTAAATTATTCCATATTAGGGGTGCGTTAAAAGAGGGGGAAGACAAGAAGGACATGGTAGTGGCAGTTTGGGGAGTAAATATTTGTCCCTCTCATAGTTCTGGTTAACCAGTTTGAGGAATGCTTTTTAAATCTGTAATTATAGAGTTAGGATAGTGTCACCCTTGAATAGACCATGGCCTCAGAGACCAGAGTTAGTGAGATGGAGGGTTTCTAAGGCATTGTGTTGGGACTAAGACTTAAAGTGCACATGCTTTAGAAGAGCACACTTACTTGTTACTGTGAGCTAGCATCTATTTGCTGCAAAGTATCAGCATGTTTGGCCTGAGTAAGCTGTGACCTCTGTCAGCTACTCCTCTGTTTTCTATTGCACTTAGCAGCTCAGAGAGAAAGTAGACTAGGACTGAAAAGATTCACAGCCGGTATGTCTTGTCATTCTTGTTTCACAAATAAGGAATTGCCGATCATTCGCAGCTCTTCTTTTAAACTCTGCTCTGCATTGCTCGTACATATTTTCATCCCTGCAACTGGCCATTAAAAGAGCGTGTTATGTTCAGAGTTCATTCTCTGGTTGCGAAGAGTGGAGAGCAGTGTAGGGTGACATTATCGGAAGCGGATGCTAAAGAAACTTAAAAAAGACACATACAGAAAGAAAATACTATGGCACACTTTTCCTATGGATAAACGTATGCCTGCTTAGATTACTCTAATGACCGCTGACAGACTATTATAAGGCACAGGCATCTTATAGATCATGAGTGTTTACTTTTTCAATTGCATTTTGAGACTGTTGTGTCCATAAAATAGTCATGTAATGAAAAGAACATATGAATTCAAGCAAATGCATTCCCAGTAATCCACATTAATGGAAGTGATTGAGAGGGACAAAGTTTTTCCTTCCTTCATGGTGAAACGGAATAGTTGTGGTGATGGCTCGTGACAGCTGAGGGAATGAGGGAGCAAGAGACAAGTATCAACACTCCGAAACAGGCAGGGAAGGAAACATTTGGGATGAACTGGATAGTTTGTATGGTTTCCATTTAAAAAAAAAAAAAAAAAAAAAAAAAGCCCAGCAATCTGTCTGACAGCCAGGGTTGAGTTCCTAGATTTAAACTAAGAATTCATTTTCATAATAATTTAGCCAATAATTATGATGAACTTTGTGGTTGAATCCCTTGGCTCCAAATGAGACGTATGTCAAGCATATAGCTATCTTGAAGTAGCAGCAAACACGACCAGCGCACGCTCATTTCCTTCTCTGTCTCTTGATAGTATCCCTAATAGACCTCTCTCCCTGTGGCACACTGCTGTTGCAACATTCACCTACTATTGCTTTAATGAGATGTCTGCGCTAGTGTGCGGGGGTGTTGGTGCGAGTGTGTTAGTGAGAAAAGAAAGATGTTAGTGATCCTTGTGGCCCTGTTTATCTCCACCCTTGTGTTGAAGTAGAGGGAGGTCAGAGGCAAGGCTGCTTGTATCCATCTCCATTCCCACGGCTACTGTCTCACAAGCAGAGTGGTCACAGGAGGATGAAAGGACTATAGATTTTTTTTCCCTCCTTTTCCTGCTTTGCTGCCATCGTCCACTCACAAGAGCACAAAGATTAGACAGAAGATGAGCGCAGCCTGGCCCATTCAAAGCAGCTCGAAGCCAAACACTGAAAGCATCTGATCCCAGTGCTGTGGTTCATAGAGCACAAAAGACATGCATCCACATAGACACACATAGTCTAAGACAAGCTTTCTGGCTCAGATTTTATGGTTCAAAGCCTGGTCATATAGAGCTTGGTGTTAAACAATGGTTGTATGACCTCTGTATGTCGACACGCTTATTGCTTACACACGTGCAAACAGAAAACAGCTCGAGCTTTTCTACATTGTGGCTTTTCTTCATGGTGTAGTTTCACTTGCTTTATAAATGCATTTTATGCTGAAATTTGGCTTCTGCCTGGTGCTGGACTTTGATATGAAAAGAGGAATGTGGAATGGATTTCTAACTTGCTAAATTTTGGTAACAGAATATAAAGAAAACATGTATTATCTTGCAAGGTATCAGCAGTATACTGTATTTCTCACTTCACTGTGAGTGTTTTGCTTCCTGACTGATACACATCAAACACGCACTAAATAAATTGCGAAAACTGAAACAGAAAAACAAAAGTGATTCTAAAATGTATATTCTTATTTTATTAAGAAGCACTGCAGTAGCCCAAAACTTCAAAGGTGACCCTTCCAACCTCCACAACATAATAACCTGACTGTATTAAACACTGTACTACAAACTGCAATTAGGCCATTATGCTTTCCATTTCACATTTAAGACTGCATCTTGAACATTTTGAAACATATTTGGAAATCATAATTGAATTCATATTGTTCCTCAATGCTAACAAATTTACATGTTTCAAATCTGACTTGAAAGCTTCTAAAAGGCTTTTTGAGGCTGTGATAAAAGCTTCACAACACCCAAATTCAGCAATCCCCTCGAGATACACTTTGACATGAGATAATAAACAGTCCCCCGTGTACAATGCTTAGCATAATCAATGTGGTCAGAGTCTTTGCACTGTTTGTAGTATTTAAAATAGCAATGTGAGTATATTGATAACTTACATGAATAAGAGCATGTTGTTTTTTACTTGTGACTTGAACAGTTTGTCGTGTAGTGTAGTGTGAAGCTGGGGCTGCTTTTCTGCTTCACACATAGCTCCGAAGTACCATTGTCAGCAAGTGTAAGTGTGTAGAAATATATATATATGTATATATATATATATATAAACACAATTAGGTCTTGTAACGGCCTTTAAAACAAGATAAACAAACCAATTTGACTCAAGGTACTTGTTTTAATATAACTGTGTGTCCATAGAAAGCTTTATTGGGCACAAAAGAGGAGAGGTGGCAGCATGCCGGTGTCATTTGGGAGGTTTGTTGTTGTTAGGGACACACAGAGGGCAACATTCCAGTGAACAGGAGGTGCATGAAGTGACATAAGCAGGACGCAGTGACTTACTCTCACAACACCTCCATATGGAAGGGTCAAGAGCATACACAAACTGTTCACATTTTATTCTGGTGTATAAAGTACTTGCATCTATTTCTTACCGTGTTCTCTGGGACTTGTACGTCTTATAAAAGTGGATGTATTGTTTTTGCAGTGCCAGTGTGTATGGCGTACAACAGCCAGTCTGGTTCTATCCACTTGGCATCATCCTGCACACACACTGGGTGAGAGCTGTAAATAGCCAGAGTGTGTTGTGCATCTCTGCTGTGTTTGGACCTATTTTAGAGCTGACACAGGAAATAGGGCCATTCTGACAGCCACCCTGCCAGCCGGTACTGCACACAGCAGCGCACAGGGTAGCACAGACATAAAGCCATAGACAGGCTGTTGTAGTCAAGACTACAATAACAAAGACCAAGTCACGACCAAGACCAGAGTGTATTGAGACAAAGTCCAAAACTAGATAAAGACAGGGCAAGATCAAGACCCATATGAGTTGCATTTGGAGAGGGTTTTATATCAAATCAAACTATTGGTGTTTAGAAAAAACAGCTATTGTCATTTCCACTTCATTCACTTTTCAGACTGTTTTTAAATGCATCTTAAAGGTTAAACTAATCCTTAAGGTTCTTTAGATATTCAACCAAAGTCACATTTTTCCTCTTATGTCCTTTTATCTTTTACATGTGCCTCAAATGTTTTTAAATTTCAAACATTTTAAAATCTTTTTTCAAATGATAAGATGAATGAAAACTCTAGCTCAATTCCCAAGACATAAGTTTTCTGTTTCAGCTTTAGAGGACAGTTGATTTAAAATGAATTCATATTGTTTTGTGTTTTTTTTTCCTTTATTGTTTCTACAAAGAAGAGAAAAAGATAGATGAGAGTTTTTATTAGCCTCATCCATTCCACGGAATTATATATCTGTCTCTTTACAAGACATTCAATCATAAAATATTTTGAAGTCAGTCAGAAGGCAACAACTGAGTAGGTCTGAGCCTAAATGAAGCTGCTTCTCAGTGATGTGACAGTGCTAGTTCATTTAGAGACCATAAGCATACAGACATAAATGCCTCTTCAAAGGCTGCAGCACAGTTCCACTTACCAGCTTCTCATATTTGGGGTGGAAGATAAATTCTGCAGGCTCCCTCTGCCTTCCTATGTAATTATGTGCATGGTGATGTGCTTTTACAGCTTGCCTAACAGTTGGAAATTATCTCCCGGAAATGAAGTCCAATTAATTGTGGCACTTTGTAGACGTACGTGTGTGTGTAAACACACTGTAACGACACTTGACAGGAAATTGGCTCCTTTTAGAATTATTTATTAAATAAGCTACCACAGTCTTCATAAAACTGCCAAAATAAATATGTTCTTTTATGTTTCACATATAGATAATATTACACTTACACTTGTACCATTAAATTTAAGGTCACACTCTGGTCAGCGGTTGAATCATCTCTTTTGCTGAGATGATGTTTTTTATGATATAACAATAGATGATAAGACAATTGATAGATCACAAAGTTTAAAGTGCTCATAGGGTCCCAAAAATTGATAAAACCTGAAATATGAAAGACTATAAAAAGTAAACAGCAGTCTTTTAGAGTCAGTGACATAGTGTGTCATGCCACAGTAGCTTGCTATTGTCGAACACGGCCCCATGACTCAACACTTTCACAGAATAGCACCTTTTGTTTTTCTTCCTGGAAGTCTGGCTGTTCTGTCCCAGCTATTTAGACACACAAAAGCCATGTGAATGTAATTTATTGCTCAAAATTTAAATTTCACTGTCCTCATTATTTTTATTAGGTATAATACACACATACAATATTTCATTCATTTGTCATTTTTGTATCTAAGCAAAGAAGACTATTACTTGAAATGTATCATAAAAGTATCAAGCGGTAGAGGCCATCTTCATAACGCAGGGATAGAAAATTGACACACAGACCAGGCTTTTTCAAGTGTGTTTATTTGCCTCAGTATAAACACATTTCTTTATGTGTACATCGTTCACATCTACTTGTTCATTACCCGGGGTCATTCTGCTACGTATAACAGCTCTCTGCATAATGTGTGTCGCTGCGTCTGGGCCTTCTGTAGCATGTAAATATCAGCAGACGGTGCAAGTGTCGGCCGGAACATGCACTTTGCAGGCAGTGGCTATGCTGTTAGCAAGCACTAACAGTTTTATTATTAGTAAAATAAACGGTGCACTGCAAAATTCTGACTGTTATTAGCACCTCACCATCTGGGTCTGACAGCTGTGTTCAGCCACCATCATGACTGAACTGCAAACTGCCAGATCTTAAAAGCGTGTTTCATTGGGATTCTCTGTGTATCTTTAAGTGGCTTTACTATTGCAGGATATTTGTTAGAGGCCGGCATAATTGTATAAAAATGTAAAATAACATAAATGTATAACAATGACTTTTATAATATAATAAATGTTTTGAAACATACACAAAAATAAGTATCTTCTGACAAATTTTTAAGGACTAATCCCTCACTATGTGTGTTTTTCTTTCTTCAATGCACTGTTTTTGTGCGGCTTTATTGAAACAGATAACCTGCTACCAGAGCCCGCGAGCAGCCCTCCCAAATCTCCCGAGCCTACACCTAGCCCCCAGTCTTGCACAAAAAACACAAGCAGGAGGAAACGCCTCCAGGAATGATCCCACTTATTGCAGACACCACAGAAAATGCATATTCTTTAAAGACTCAAAACGAAAAAGGACTCTATTTCACATAAAGTTGCACAAGACTACCGTACAGGAATAGGAAATAGCACAGGGTAAGGCAAGTTTTCAATGAATCTTTTTATTTTTTTTTTGGTTATTTGCCAAGGATACAAGATAATTTTCTTTTCTGAATATTGTAATGTCTTTTCTTTTAAGAAACATTATGTGTTACTTTCTCCCTTTAATCTTTGGCTAAGGACAAAGAGTCTGCAGCTAAAAATACGTGTCAAAATGTGTGTTCTTGTATGACCTAAGCTCTAAAGGAACCAGCTCAGAGACTTCTGAATGTTAAGATATTCAGGGTTGTATTGCAGCATCTTAAATTGTTAATAAATAGACTTCTAATGAGGAATAGCCTTCTTGTTCACATATGGTCATGTCTGATTTTTGTACATTTTTGACAGTGTCAGATATTTGTTGTGGACAATCCACCACAGTGACATATTTTTCATTATTATTCTTTTTTTTTGGACATCTCAAACCTTTGAACTTTATGGAATGTCCATCAAAGCTAATATGTATGTATTTTCCTCAGAGGTGCATAAATAAAATCTAAACAAACCGCTTTCTGATTTGGTACTAAGCAGCCAACAAGGAAGACATTCATCTCAATTTGTTCAAGGTTTGCAAACGGACCATTTCTTTTTGATGGTGCGCGTATTTGTGAGCAAGGGTGTTGTGCGGAAATGTAAACATTTGTGCATAGTGGTTAATGCACAAGACTTGAGCCTGACCACAAATCAAAGTAATGGCTTCTGAGCACCACATAAGAGAATAGAAATGAACCAGATAAGTGTTAAGATCAAACAGCCCTTTCACAGCTGAAAGCTCCCCTCCTCTTGAGAGCAAGACAGCTGCCAGCCCACTACATGTCTCATTTCTATACACCACAAACGCAAAAAGGTAATACCCCCACCAGATGATTTTTTATTATTGCTCTTTTTGTGTGCTTTAGAACAGAATGTTTACACAGAATATGATATCAGCACATCAATTACTTTCTAAGATCATAGGCCAAACTGCAATTAGAGATCGACACTCCAAACATCCAAATGGCCCTGAAAGGAGAGAAGAGGAATGGCGTTGATGAGAGATTTCTGTCAAGGGCTGGCTCAGAGCCAAGAGCTGATGTGAACTGTGGTGTGTTAGAGTTTGACAGGACAAACCACTGTCTGCACAAGACCCAATCATATACAGACCAGGGGCCTCATTTATAAAAGACTCCGTAGGATCTAGACTAAACAAGTGCGTATGCCCAGTGGTCAAAAACAAAATAAATACTCACAAATGTCCTCACAAATATACTAAACAAATATCAGTGGTTTTCAGTGCTGGTATTGTGACATGTAATGAGTGAAAAGCACAAGACATTAGCGATAGGCGATTGTACAGGCTGTAGATGTGCACGTAGAACAGATGTGTGATGGAGGAGCATGGTGGTGGTGTGTCTGCCATGCCTGGCTGACAAGGAGAGGTTGGGGTGTGTGAGAGTGCCGTGAATAGTGGCCCTCATTTATCAAAGTTGCGTAAAAGCGAGTGCAGATCTGTGCGTAAAAGTGGCATTACTGCAGAGCGTGGGATTTATGAAACTGTGCGTACCATGCCAATCCTAGTGTACGCACAATCGGCTAATAATAAATCCAGCGGCTCAAAATATGTGTGATTTGAATGAAACGCCCTTAAATATTTATCGCTCAGCTGGGCTCGCCCCTGGAGTTTACACCATCAGAGCACAACATACAAGCATTCTTTGAGCAGGAAATGACAAATAAATACTCCTGGAAAAAAGATCATGTTGTTTTGCATAAAACTTGACAAATAAATGTTTTCAGTTGCTAACTAAACTCTTATTTTAAGACAAAAAAAAATATCGCCAGACCTAATAATGCTAACAAGTGTATAACTAGTCTCAGTAATCTTCCACCGAGTTATCTAATAACAATGTGTTTTTTTCTGCTTAAATCAACCACAACAAGACAGTTTACTTGGGTGACATTACTTTGAAGTGTTTTCTGAAATTAAATAAAAACTGATTGCTGTGTTATGTCACAAAATCATCTGAAAGCTTGCGCTGCTTAACACATGGCCCTATAAATATATAATACTATATTGTTACAGAGGATTGTAAAATGGACTTGATGTATAAGTTCTAAAAAAAATTGCTGACATTGGGGGTTGTTAGAGTTGGTAAAGCACTTTCAGATACGCAAAAAAACACACACATACACAGGAAAGCCAGTTCAAATCTCGGAGGGGTCATTTGCCCAATGTCACCCCCCTCTTTCTTTCGCCCTGTTTCCTGTCAACCTACTGTCTACTATCAATAAAGACAAAAAAGGCACCAAAATTTTCACCAGGCCCTGACTTGGTGTCAGATTTGAGCGTACCGTACGGCCACATTACTAATGATAAATGTGCACCATTCTGCCATACACACCTTAAATGAATGAATGCGAGTAGGGCCAATGAGAAAAAACGAAACAGCCCCGAGTGAACTGCACATTTATGCTGCATTTCTTTTTTTGTTAATGCTTTCCTCCTTCCCATCTGTTGCTTCCACCGGCTCTACAGTATGTCCCTTTGACATGGTCTAATTTATCTTAGGTAACATGTATTTTAGCACTAATTCAACCACTGAGTGTACAGGTATATTTTTTTTATTGGAAATCATCTTTACATTTAGCACTCTCTTTCAGCAAGTTTCAGTTGTAATTTTGTATTTTGTATGGCTCTCCTTGAGTAAATTGTAGTGCACATCAAGAGAGGGTTACTCCATTGAGGGAAATGTTATTACAAAGATGGACTATACAAGACAAAGACTTTGATATTATCATAATTAAAAGTGTGAAGTACCATATGGCAAGGGAGAGGAGCCACACATAAACAATCAAACTGAAAGCCTCTCAGTGAAAAGAAATCTACCAAATCCTAATTTTCAGCTCTAAGAACTGTCAAAGTCTCAGCACTCACACGTTTCCAAAACTGTATCTGCTTTCTGCATGTTGAGTGTGAGCCTGGTCAGTGCCCTGGGTCTGCTAGGGGTCTACAGTATGCTCCAGGAATAGTCTGGGTCACGTGGATGCTCTGTGGGATCTGTTCCCTTGGCAGGAAGCTGTTATATGGTTACAGTTATTTTTGTTGTCTGTCTGGGGATAGTTTTTACTGTGCTCCAGAGGATCAATAATTGTCATAAAAAGACTGTGTCACCCGTTGCCCTCTTTGAGCAGGACAGTGAGGTGGTGTGTAGGTCAGGATATGTGGTGTCTTTAGTCACGGCTGAACTTCACAGATTGGTGATTTTATTGTTTGTACTTTAGGTAACATATGTGAGCTGGCTAAATATATTATGTATTTCCGAACTCCTGCATAACAACTGGTGGTAGCACTGGTGGGACCCAATATATTTCTTGTTGATGCTAAAGAAGCTCTGTGTGTCATATGTTTCACCTTTTTGTCACAGATCACATTTATTACTCATTTGTTACATAAATCACAAAACTTTCTTACGCGCATAAAATGAATTGTTCAATTGACCTAAAGCTTCCTTTACCACACACTGCACCATCCCGGACCTGATGTCTATCAGTTGTCTGTTCAATCTCTGGAAGTCCAGGCCCCTTCCTGGTCTCTGGCGTGTCTGCCTAGTATCTGTGTCTCTCCTATAGTGTGTCTACTGTATACAATATATGTGCCACCACAGCCCCGCAGCAGCAGTCAACCCAGGGGACTCAGAGAGTACGTCCTGTAAGAGTGCAGGCAACGGAAGCTGGCTCCCAGCTAATTGGTTCCTGTGTTAGCAGCACACAAAGATGGTGTCAGAGTCAGCACTTTCCCTCCTTCTTCCCTCCTTCTCTATCTTTCTTCCCTTTCTAAGTCACTGCCTGCCCCCAGCCACAGATGCTGCAGGTTTGACATCCCTTCAGGACACATGCCTGAACTAATATGTACATTGCTGGATGATAGATAATCTGTTGTGTGTTGAATTGATTTAAGAAAGCTTTTGTAAATAAACAAAAATGTAAATATATTAATATCCTTTTGGTTATTGTCCTCCTCTGTCCTATACATGAGTCCCACCACTGTAGTTCACCTACAATAAGTGCAGCGCAGATGGAGGTCACTGTGTGCAGTGTTTATGTTGCCCCTCCCCCAAAATGCTCTCCTCTCCTTGTGCTAAAGGCCCCAATGACAGGGAAGGTACTCTGCACCAGGTAATCACAGCTTGTAGCTGTCTGTGTTCTACAATGAAGATCTGTGTTTGTTCTGTGCTCAGATGCCTGTTACTCATGTCTCTCTTTACATTCTGAGTTGAGTTCTCTGTGAATATACCAGTGGGTTAGGGAGGAATACCTTTTCTGATCACAGTGTAGGTTTGTGGCCATCATTACAGTTTGTTCTAAAACTGCCCTTAGCAGAGTCTCACTGAATCAGATTGGCAAAGTAACATGCTCTGTTTTCTGAGGCCCACTGCATTACTATTGGTTGGTGGCTTAAATTGGAAACTTTTAGTTATACAGCATATTAAAATGTGGCAAGATTGATTTTTTTATGTCTCAGTCAACTATTAACATTTTTCACTTTTATGTTAATTCTTAGAAGATGTTAACATTTTAGAAAACATTGACCTTTGAGATGTTTAGGGTCCCAAAAGACTTCTTACGTGACAGACACTTGTCTCCTGTCGCATTAAATGACTGTGGTCTCCTTCCAACCTGAAGACTCAATGCTGACCTCGTCTAAGAAGATGGCAGCCAAGGCTCGGCCCCTTCTCTGGCCCGATGCATTAAACATTGATGGCCCTGTGAGGGAAGGCTGGAGCCTGTCTCCCATTGAGGTCTGGCCTTAGCCTATAGCACGTCTCTTCTCTGGCTGCAACCTGTCTTCTTTCAATTTCTTTTCCTTCTGTGAGATTTCCATCGGTGTAACTGCTGTGGTTATTTGAGTGTGGTCAAATGAAACGGTGTGTAACGAGTAGTGCTCGTCACAGGGCGCTACATCAAATCTCAAGAAATGAGAGTGATAAGTGTGCTGCCTGTGGCCAGTTGCAAGGCACAAATACGTGACTTCCTGGAAATGACTGTGTGTGCATTTGATTCCACTATTTGCATTACTGTCTATGTGTGGTGCACTGATGTTATGCATTATGACTTACCACAGAGAACAGCTATATAAAAGGAAGTGGTAGGAGACACAAGAGAGCATAAGATGTTTTTCTTTATCAGTGGTTGTGTGCGTAATACATGAGTGCATTATAGACAAAACTGCATATCAGTTTTGTCTTCTTCTAACAGAAAAGATAACCAGGACAAAGCCAG